>JAVIAB010000092.1:120579459-121179459 GCA_032433765.1 Megaustenia siamemsis | reverse complement strand
ACAGTAAAATTTAACCTCTCTCTCTCTCTCTCTCTCCTCCTAGCCTTCTCTCCTAACATCCGTCATCCTCCTGCCTCACTTTCTATCACCCTTCCTCCTCACTTTCCCTCTTTTGACCACACAGGACGAATCATTAGGGCTAATCAACCGATAGGTAAGGCATGTAGGTGAAAGAAATAAAACCTAGTGGCGGGAATGCTCTCCACCATCCAGTTAGTATCGAGTTTGTTGAGCAGAGCAATGTCCTACGGAATCGTGTTCTTTTAAAGAGTCTACATAACTTGTGAAATTACCAAGATTAGTGATTAAACGGGTGACTCGAGAACAGCGGTGTTATTGAGAGATGCGTGGAAGAATCGTAAATCCCCGGTATCGCTGTTTCTGAGGAAAAGATGGTGCCCATAGTTAATTTTAAACGGGTTGTCTGAGTATCAAACGCAACCCTTAGACAAGTAGACCAGTCTGTCGTGAATGGGCGATCAGGTGAGTGGAAGAATGTATATGTGGAAACTGTGTTATTGATACTTGCGTGGATGTTTATAACTGACCAGTTTTGTTCATATACATCCCGTACATCTTCAGGTAGTGTTGCTAAAGGATCATCGGGTTGTGCTTTTTACCCTCGGGTGATTGTTCTTCATCTAGCTCTCTTTTGTTCGATGATGAGGGGGGCAAACTGTGATGATGTAGACGGAGCAACTGATGAACTGGATTTTGATGTACATTTTATTTTTTTTACAGTTTCATAGGCGTTTCTCTAAAAAATTCTCAGGGGTTAAAATTCATAATAGTGATTTTTAAGTAAATTTTTTCTAAGGGGATGTCGAAAATAAAGTTTAATGTAGGCCTAGAGGTTAAATAAATTTTAACAGTTTCATAGCCGTATCCCGCAGGAACGGTCAGGGGGGGGGGGGGGGGTAAAAATCATAAAAGTGATTTTTAAGTACATTTTAGCTACGGGGATGTCAAAAATAAAGTTTGAGGTAAGCATTGAGGTTAAATTTAAATTTTTATTTTAGTTTCATATGCGTATCCTTCAAAAATGGTCAGGGGTAAACATCATAAAAGTGATTTTTTTAAAGGAAAATCATGATACGGTGATGTCTAAATAAAGTTTGAGGTAAGCCTTGAGGTTGTATTTCATTTTTAAAACAGTTTCATAATCGTATCCCTCAAAAATGGTCAGGAGGTAAAATTCATAAATTGAAAATCTTGATACGAGGATGTCAAAAATAAAGTTTACGTTAAGTCTGGAGTGTAAATTTACTATTTTTAGTTATTTTATAGACGTAACGATACAAAATGATCAAGGGGTAAAATTCATAAAAGTGATTTTTTAATGTAAATTTGATATATACGATGTTTTGAAAGATAAAGTTTGAGGTAAACATAGAGGTTAATTGTAATTATTTTAATGATTTCATAGTCGAATCCATAAAAAAATGGCTGGGGATAAAATTCACAAAAGTTATTTTAAATAAATGTTTATATGGGGTATCTAAGGAGGTAAAATTTTGCGATTTGAACTAATTTTTTGGACTTTGAATATAACTGTCTACTCGTTGTGTCTAACTAGTATGGGAGTAGATTTTTAGGGTTTTGAGAACGACTTTTTGCTTATGAGCCTAAATTTTCGTGTTTTGGGGGTACAATTTTGGCATTTGGACTAACTTTATGTACTTTTAATATAACTTTCTGCATGTTGGGAATAAATATAATGAGTATAGAGTCGATTTTTATGATTTTAAGTCCAAATTTGTGTCTATGAGCTGAAATTGTGGGGTTTGGCAGTAAGTTTTCTGACTTGAAACAATCATTTCTAATGTTACCTATCATTCGTGAAGGTGGTAAACATTGGTGTTACAACCCTCGGAGGTCAAATCGATGCCATGGAACTCCTCTGATATTGCATCAGGGGGTCAAACCGCGTCCAAGTAACCCAACAACCGTATTATCTCCCCCACCGATGACCCGACAGGTGGATTGTATCAGGAACCGAATCGAGTTAAAGTAACCCAGTAATGAGTCAGACTCGACACTACTTCAAATGGAAAATGATATCAGTTATCATGATTACAGCAATCCTTTTCTCGGATTGGTTAATCCAGTAGTCAGTCATTTTATTGGTCGGGGTCTGCTAGAAATACTCTTTTTGGTGAGAGGACAGTAAGTATTCCTAGCTTTCTGGTTTTTACAATAGAGGACACCTTGGGAAGGCCATCCTTGTGCGCAAAAATATGGTGGCAACTGGTGATGATATGTCTGCGTGGAACAATGCAGAATTGGATGTACATGCGGTTAGGGTGCAGACCCCAGTTCATTTCGTGTTTGTTAATGTGTATGCCTGTAATGGGAAGGTGAACACACAACAAAGGCAGAATCTCTTCGAGTTCGAGGAAGAACACGTTTATTTATTTTCTATAAATTATTAAATTATTTTCTATACGTTTAGTTATTTTCTGCGGAGACTTTAATGCTAGAGGAAACGAGTGCGGGTAACGTCATAACCAACAAACAGGGAGAAGACCTAGAGAATGCACTGGTGTCGGCCGATTTAGTGTGCTTGAATGATGGAAGGGCAACAAAAATGGCCACTCGAACAGGGGACTCTGATAGTGTCATAGACCTTGCACTAGTGTCTTCCACCTTCGCACCGATTTGCAGGTGGAGTGCGCTGGGGTTCCACGGAAATGATCACTATCAATGTGTCCTTCTGATTGAGAAAAGCAGAAATAGAAGCCACAAAAGAAAGCTCCACGCATTCAACTTCTAGAAAATAGACCAGGACGTCATTAGCAAAATCAGACATAGGAAACAGAGAGGAGGCAGGAGGCAGAAGAGATGGACGCAGCCACCTTGGTGGAACGTAGATGTCGAGGAAGCTTGGCAAGTAAGAGACAAACGGCCAAGACATGACAGAAAGCCAGAAGGAATGGAAGAACACAACCTGAGCTCTTGAAGCGTCTGAAAATAGAGGTCGACAAAAAAATGATGCACTTTAAACTATGCGCTAAGCAGGCTAAGGATGCCAAATGGGATGACTTCTGTAAAAAATTGTGCTCAGAAACATCGCTCGCCACATTCTGGCGCTTTCATCAGAGCATGAATGACACAACATGACACAGAGGCATACAGACTTTTAAAGCATAGGTCGGATATGGCACAAATCTGATGCGAGCAAAGGGAAGGCCCAGCTTGCCCAATAAATTGAGCAGACGGACCAAAGAAATCTTGTGAAAGGATGTAGGGCTGGAAGAAGATCTCACAATCACAACCGATACCATTCGCACGACACTTAAAAGGTCACACAACACTGCTCCTGGTCCAGATGGTGTTCGGTACAATGACATTGGCGATTTAGCTGACGACGACTTGACAAAACAGGCCAATGAGTTTAATGCCAGTATTCGGAGTGGCCAGATTAAGGACGTGGCTACACAGCTACATACTACCGCTACCGTAGCCAAACAAGGACCATTCTTAGATCAGTGCCTTCAGAATCATCACAATGCAGAACACTACGGGCAAGCTGCTGGAGAAAATAGTTGCCCGTGTCCTCACCTGTCACCTTGAACAGAAACGCGTATTCCCACCGACACTCGGAGGTTATAGATATAACAAAGTGGCATGGCTCAATGCGGCAATCTTTGACTGTGACGTCTTCGACGGCTTCCACAGACGAGAGGAGACCTGTGCTGCTGCTATAGATCTGGATGATGCATACAATAGGGTACCAATTGTATATCTCATGCATATGCTCATCAAACTGACGGTGCACCCCTTCATCATTAGGTGGATCGCCGCGGCACTGTTTCAGAGGAAGATGATACTCAGATGTGGAAGTTGGTCTTCGAGCCAATATCCATTTGTCAAGGGCTACCACAAGGCTCACCATTGTCACCAGTTCTATTTAACGTGTACACAATAACGATCACGGAACAATAGCTGGATGGGAGGAGAAGAACTATGACTTTTGCTGATGATATTCTGGTATATCGCTAGGGAAGAGGCAGACGAGGAATCGCCTCCACAATGCAAGACGAACTCGATCGCATTTCTTCCTGGTGTGGGGTTTCAGTAGCCTTGGTTAATCCTAATAAAGCATCAGTTTCATGGTTTTCCCTTAACAATCATATCGTTAATACGACCACACCGGTAGTACGAATGGGAACTGATGAGGTGACCAGGAGCAAGTTGATGAAATACCTCGGAGTTAAGTTTGATCGCAGCCTGTGTTATCGGGACCACGTCGACCATGTGATAACAAAATCCCGCAAAAGATTAGCAGCGTTGAAGGTCATGGCAGCTGCCAACATCGAGCAGAGGCTGCTTACTCTTCTGTTCCTGGGATTAGTCCTCGCACCTATCGAGTATGCCCTGGCAGTTCTTACCCTCAGTACGAATCAAATTGATAGGCTGGAGAAAATAAAAAATGAAACCATGCGCACTATCCTGGGATGTACGAGATACACTCCCTGTGTAGCTATGAGGTATCTTCTTGACTTTTCAAACATGAATGACAGAATCAAGATCTGGAGAGCACGAGCATACCTGAAGATTAGTACAGATACAGAGCATCCATTGCACCACGTGCTCAACGCAGTGAAAGGTGCCAGGCGAAAACGAGGCAAATCATGGGTGGGCCGAACAGAAGATGTCATGAAACAGGTCTGTGGGTTTACCAATATCAACGTTGGCAAGGAGTGGATACCGGTGCCTACGTCATTCAAGGGGACTTTCTCGTGTATTGTCACACTCGACAGGAAAAGCAGGGAACAGAACTCGGTCGTAGTTAATGCGGAGGTCAACGGTCTCATCTGCGATAACACTGATGAGAAAGATGCAGTCATCTATTCAGACGGATCTGTAATACGACACCAAAGAAGTGCATGGGCATTTACAGCACGTTCGGCAGGCAGAATAGTCAAGGAAGACAGTGGTGCATACGTCATGACCACGAGTAGCATGACAATGGAGGCGATAGCAGTGACCAAGGCATTTAAATGGTTAGAGTCACATGACTACACCCACGCATGTATACTGAGTGATTCGATGAGCATGATTAAAAAAGTGGAGGCGGGCTCTGCACGCATGCAATGGGTAGATTCGTTGCAGAAATCCAAAATACGTAAGGTCACCTTTGTCTATGTCCCTGGACATGCGGGAATACGGGGAAATGAAAGAGCGGACAGGTTGGCTAGCTTCGCTGTCGTTGAAGAAGGGCAACCAATGGAGCAGGCGGACATCATCATTGCCCTCCGAGATGTGGGAAGAGCACAGTGTTTCGACAAACACAGATCCACGTCACTTCTTCATAGATGGAAATGGGAGTTAAGAAGGGCACAGCCAGAAATGAGAAACTTAGTGGCCGTCTTAGAAAACTTATCAACCAACATAGAACTGGAGTCGTCAGTCGCTAGACACTTACGGAATTACTGTGGAGGAGATCTGTGCACCTATGGACATGTTCGGAGTGCAATGATGATGACCCGCAAATAACTCAATAACTCTTCTCTGATTGGTTATCCTAGAGGTTTGTCGATGATGGAATAGTGTGATTCAACTTTTATTTACCAGATTATAATTAAACTGCTCGCATGTGAGATTTCGTGTTATAAACGTGATTGATTTATGGAAGCTTATTTTAATACTACTGCTCAGTCTAGCGGACTGTGTTGTGGGTATATTTTACGCTGTAAATTTTAAAAAATTGTCTGTTTTATCTTATCTCATAACGATGCGATAAGGTTTATTGCTAAAAGGATATTCAATTGTAACAATATTAATGTCTAAAAAGTATGCATGTTAGGCCTTGAGGACTGTATTATTCCTTCGTTTTTCATATATTTGTCTTATTGGTTGCTTAAAAGGTATATATTTTTTTGTCTTGATGTGATTGTTATTCAATGATATTAATGTGTTTAAACTAGGTATTTTATTTATTGTTGAGATAGGGCTATTTGATCTTCTACAGATGGTTTCTCATATTGTAACATCTTCTCGTGAACATCAGTGTCCATTATGTCCAAAGCAGTTTAAACGACACCAAACGGTTCAGCATAAACGGGCCGCGCATCGCCTTATACGCCATGTTTGTGCGATTTGTCAACGCTCATATACGAGTCGAAATTCTTTAGCCAGCCATAGGAGACTAAAACATTCACTTTCTACAACAGCACCTTCACCATTGGTACCGTCTACATCACCAGCTTCACCATCGGTAACTGCTTCAACATCCAGTTCACTAGTGGCGCCTTCTACACCATCACAGTTGGCCCCCTCACCATCGAACAAAAGAGAGCTAGATGAAGAACAATCACCTGAGTGTAAAAGCACAAACCCGATGACCCTTTAGCAACACTACCTGGAGATGTACGGGATGTATATGAACAAAACTGGTCAGTTATAAACATCCACGCTAGTATCAATAAGACAGTTTCCACATATACATTCTTCCACTCACCTGATCGCCCATTCACGACAGACTGGTCTACTTGTCTAAGGGTTGTGTTTGATACTCAGACAACCCGTTTTAAAATTAACTATGGGCACCATATTATCCTCAGAAACAGCGATACCGGGGATTTACGCTTCTTCCACGCATCTCTCAATAACACCGCTGTTCTCGAGTCACCCGTTTAATCACTAATCTTGGTAATTTCACAAGTTAATTAGACTCTTTAAAAGAACACGATCCCGTAGGACATTGCTCTGCTCAACAAACTCGATACTAACTGGATGGTGGAGAGCATTCCCGCCACTAGGTATGTTTCTTTCACCTACATGCCTTCCCTATCGGTTGATTAGCCCTCATATTCCATCCTGTGTGGTCAAAAGATGGAAAGTGAGGGGGGAGGGTGATAGAAAGTGAGGCAGGATGATGACGGATGTTAGGAGAGAAGGCTAGGAGGAGAGAGAGAGAGAGAGAGAGAGAGAGAGAGAGAGAGAAAGAGAGAGAGAGATGTTACATTTACTTTACAATTATAAAATATCTGTTCTGCGATGAATTAATAAAAGCTTTATTGTGAAAATTATATGGAAAACGTCACATTTGTATAATATATCTGTCTTGATTAATTCACTTGTCAGAGAGAGAGAGAGAGAGAGAGAAAGAGAGGGAAAGAGAGAGAGAAAGAACCGATAACACCGAGGAGCAAGTGAGAGATAGCGCCTACTGTCCTCCATTTTTACAATCATCACAGCACACTATTTACTAACAAGCACACACCTGTCCTGAGGAAGTGAGACAATATTCAACCCAAGAGATAAAACAGGATCCTACATTCAGGAGAGGAATACACACTTTTCTCACCACACCCTACAAATCCCGATCACGGGGTCACCTACGCTCACTGAGGTCACACCTTACGGTTACCGATAATGGGCTCACCTGGCCTCACATTTGGTGTCCCTCAGCGTTGATCGGTTCGTCTTTCTGCGTGAATACTTTTTATATCGACAAAAAAAGCAGAATTGTGCTGCGTTTAATGAAGACAGGAGCAGTAAAAACCTGTACCTATACTACTATCGTGGTTCCAGTAGATTTATTTTCAAACATACATTCTACCGTTGTAGCCCCCTTCTGCTTACGCTTTCCTTTCTTCTACATCCCTCAATATTCTCTTCAGTTTGGAAATTTTAATACACGTTACGTGGTCAGTAACCGTAGGTCAGTTCCCTCTGATAACCAAAAATCGTGTCTTTCAAAGCTGTCTTAGATTTATAGGGTCGGACTTTGGCTGGAGCTGAATTGTAAGTGAGTTACAGAACAGGAGACTGTACAGATTTTTGAAGAATTACTATAACGACAAAAATCATATCCCTTAAGACCACATTTCCGATACACGTTTTGGCGAAGTCTTTTGTGTCAAGATCTCTGTGCTTCAATATAGAAGTTTGTCTTTTCTGTGGCGGCTGTAGATAGGTCATGGGTCATGTCTAAGAAAATGTGTAACAATCTAAAGTTGCGTTCGTTTCTCACACATTTCCCTAGACCTGACCTATGATTGTAAACCATCCAGTTCTCCCTAACAGTGCTCCTAATAAAGGTTTTAAATTCTTTAAAAGTAATTACAAACCTGTTTGATTTGTATATATGTCCGAACTTTGCAAATATATTATATTAAAATGGTTTCGTTTAATATTATAACCAAGCAGGGAATCGTATGAAGAGTTATGATTTCTACCTCACAAATCGTCCTCGGCCAAGAAAAACTAAAGGTGCTATTGATTTTTAAAAAGTTTTGGATCCGATGCTTTGTTTCAGAATAGATTATAGAGCCTATAATTGAATATTGTTTCGTTTAGTGAGGACTGTAGTACTTATTTTTTGCATGTTACAAACACAATGTTGAATAGTTCTAGTGGCTGAAGATTATGGGAGACGGAGCAAATTAGCCGATTCTTTGATGGTTCGCATTTAAAATTTTGCCATTTAAGAGGGGTAAACTTGTTGTTATTGCTTGTATTTTTTATATATTCTATGTATTTTCCTTCTCCACAGTTATTTATAGAGGTTTGTGCTGAGCCAATGGCGCGAACTATATTGACAAAAATTGCTGTTTACACTCATTCTAAAACTGTTAAAGAATATATACGAACAACTATCACTTTTACAAACTAACCTGGGCAAGGCCTATGAGCACTCGTATAAGAACGACAAGCTTGTAATCTGTCCGCACTGCCACTGGGATAAACAGGTTTAACAAACCAGAAGCTAAGACGGACAATCCAACTAATTGTTTTCCTCCATACCTGCAAAAAAATTGTTCACTAGTGACCCATACTTACGTCATTGATGGTGCCAAAACTAAACTTTGTAGTTCTGTATGTTATATTTCGTGCGTGAATTGTGAAGATTAACATAGTCTGACCGCTGTTTCTAAAAAGGAACATAAATTGCGCCAGTGATTGTTGGAAAACAGGGTGAACACTAGAGAAATAGGAAGAATTAATCAAGGATGTATGAAACGATCTGTTTTATTTCATTTCTCGTAATATCCGGTAATGTACAAGTAATTCACTCAGCCTAAAATCTATATCTGACATTCTTCTTGAAAATTATGGCGGTCTGGCATTGTACTGACCATAAATGCATCGTTGATCATAGAACAATATGACCACTAATACCATATTCTTCATACAGCTTAGACGTGTAGAGAGCCCATTATTTTATTTAAGTTTAACTAGAAGTTTAAGTTTAATTAGATTTCAGCTCCTCTTTGCTCTCATTCCTCCCACGCAATTCAATATAGCCTGGTCGTATTCAAGATTACTTGGGTTGTAAACGTTAAAATACATAGTAATCAAACAGTGAATACTTCACACACGACAGCTGTTTGTGTCAAAAAGCAAAACTGTTGTTCTACGAGAAATGTTAGTTTTTGATGCATGCCAGTGTTGCCAATTTGGCTAAAATTTACAAATGCATCGAAATTTTGCCAGAAGCGCTAAGTGGACACTATGCAATTGATTTGCTCTCAATAGAAGTTGTCAGGATGTTTGTAAAGCTCACGTTTGACCCTGAAAAATATTTATGTCAAAACAACTTATTGTTAATATTTGTAATGCTGTATTCATCATTTAGAATTTGGCTTTCTATGACAACAAACACTGTTAATGTTGTCAATTTATCCCTCGAATGCATGCGTTTATCTGTACATTCATTTACTTTCACTGTGTGCTAATATTATTCCGCACATAAATAAAAAAGAACTTACCATTAACGAGATACTGATTAGTTGCTAACTTACCTCTCAGCAAACCATCCTCCTGGAATATTAGTTAGACAATATCCCAAGAAAAAAGAACTCCTTGAGGCAGTCTCGGCCATTGACGACCATACAGGTTTGTTTCCCTTTCATGATAAAGAAATAACGTGTATTATATAATTTATTATTATATTCCGCTCCAAAACCCATGTCCTCAAACTTCATCAACTATCTCGAAGTCGCTGGACCGATTACCATTTTTTTTTTTTTTTTTTTTTTTTTTTTTCATTCATCTGGTATAACATTGTACGTGACGACTCAACTGTATAACATAACATAATGTAGGTAATACAGTTTACTTAAAGTTGCAGATTCTTTTGGTCTTTGTAAAAATGCAACAATTATTGCGCCCCCAAAAAAGAAGAATTTACAGTAAACTTAACAATTTCTTGATTTTTGATAAATCATAGGCGAGTAATCAACATTTCGGTAAATTCTTACAAATGGCACGGAATAAAATGTTTAGTCTTGTAGGTTACATGTTTCTATGAAACAATTATCAATGTCAGAAGGATTCAAGTGAGTGAATAGTAAAAGCAGAAATGATAGTGAATGTTTCTTATGCTGAACAAATTATAATTGGTTATATTTAGCATTGAAGTCAAATCTTCTGGATGATTGGAATGGTCCTGAAAAGATATGTTTTACAATTTGATGTCAACATGATGGCAAGCAAATTTATATCACAGCAGACTTCTTTAGAGTAATGGTTCTCATTCAGGATCAGACCTGACTAACAGGTTGATTAGTGCTTTCGGCTGAACAAACCACAAACCATCCTTCTTCCAATATTTCCCTTCTTCATGAAAGACATGGTTCTCACCATTAGCCCAGTAATCTTTGTCTATCTTTGAGAGGCCATAATTTGTAAATGTCTTAACATCGACTAATTTGAAGGTTTTATTTTCAGCTGATACTTGTTTATTTATTTCCGCCCAAACTAGTTCTATTGGATTTAAGTTTTAATGGTAAGGTGTCAGTCTCAAACATATATGACCATGCTCTTGTATTAACTTGTCGAAATGAAATCTCCGTAGTGTCTTCTTTACAATGAAAGCAATTCAGATTTCAGATACATGCTGTTCAGTGGTATGTGTTCTTGCGTGAGCCACATCTTTATTTCATCTTTTGTATTCGATGGTGTCGGGACTTTATCTTCTTGTGAAATTACGTTGTGCTATGAGGCATTGTCCGTTATTAAACTAGAGAATCGATCAAATGTTGGAATAACAGTTTACACAATCCACTCTAAATATATGGCCGGAGTGATAGTACTGGTTGTCTGACAACTTTGAAACAAAACCGAGTTGATACTACGAGAAAACACTCTATGTACAACTATCATGCGCTGCCCTTTACTGCTAGGTAGCGTTAAAAAAAGCTTGGCTGGCCGATTGTGGCCCGCGGACCGTAGATTGCCCGTCTCTGCGTTATATCATTTTGAGAAGGGCATGATTTTTTGAACGGGCTATAGTATTGTTTTTATCTAATATGATGCTCATGTGCACTAGAAAGTATCTTAACCGTTTGGTACGCGTGCAAAGAGGAACAGTTGCATTTTTCGTGAGACAGCCAAGATGGAATAAAAGTGGTATAAAAGGGTGAATAATTAATATGCTTAAAATAATAAGTAGAGACAAATATATTAGCTTGTGAGAATAGGAAAACAGTTAGAGCCAAATAGGAAATATGTGTTACTTGCCCATGAGGGCGTGGTTCAGCTCTCAGCGGTTTTATTCAGCTATCATGGGTTCGAATTTGGAAGTAGGGCGACCTGGCATGATACTCACCATATTATAATGGGCCAAGATCAGAGAAAGAAGAAACTAGGTTACAGCACTAGACAGTGTCACTTTCTGAGGCACCACTTTAGGTAATGGTAGCAAAAGCTATTACAGATTGGAAGAACCAAAATTACGACATATTACTAGATCTAACATTACGACATATTACTAGATCTAACATTACGACATATTACTAGATCTAACATTACGACATATTACTAGATCTAACATTACGACATATTACTAGATCTAACATTACGACATATTACTAGATCTAACATTACGACATATTACTAGATCTAACATTACGACATGCTGCTATAATAAAAATAACAACGTATTGCTATAACATACATTACCGCTGTGACAGCATACAAGTACAAGACTGACGTGAGGAGTTAAAATAAAAAACATTTTACAGACGGATAGGAATATCTTACTCTCCAGAGGTAAATAATAGGGTGTTGTGCCCATAATTTGTTATAACCAACGGCAAATATTATGGGTGATGTGATCAGTAATACACGAGGCCGGCCGTATTTTCCCAGAAAAATCCAGTACTCATTTACGGCTGAGTGACATTTAATTAAATTTTAAATGACATGTTTTCTCTAAAACTGAGGCCAGAACTTGTAAGGGGATTAACAAATATAAACGGCCTTTCGTGTTAAGCATCGTTCTAGTTATCTCCCTCTGCTCGCTTTTCAACTTAGTTCTCATTTCGAGAAGCCGTAAAGTTTTTTTTTTTTTTTTTATCTCTTGTCCTCATCAGATGTTGACAGAGAACAATAAAGTATGAATGAAACATTTTTAAAAAGAAGGAAAAAAGCGGTATGATTATAGCTTTCGGTAGGTAAGTACAAAACAGAAGGGGACAGTTCATCCAAAAGGCCTTCAGCTAGAACAACAAACAAAAAACACACAGATATATATATATAGGGATATGCACAGGAATCTAACTACAAGAAGAAGCCAAATATTAAAGTCAACAAGTCTAACCTTTTTTCCCGTTGAACTTCCTTCAGGACCTTTCTCAAACTCTTCAGTTTCATGGGGAATATAAATATCACCGCATGATATGTGACGCACACGAAATGTCCTGTTGTATAAATGTCGTTGTACCATGGAGTAATTTGTCTTGATCATACATTTCATAGCGACGGGCAAATTGAATCGTAGAATGTACAAGTTCATGAATCCCAAACAAGATATGATAGACAAAATCAATCGACATGACCAAAACAAGCGGGGCTTGGCTGTTTGAAAATATTTACAAAATGTCATTATATTATTATTTGTTTTAATTACATCACAAATTTAATGATTATTGTGTTTTTTTTTTTATTTTACGTTTTTAATTGTAATAATGTGTATGACGGTTAATCCGCACAGTGACAAAGTACAAGTCGGATTATTGTAAACTGCCTGACTTTCAGTGGTATTATACGAATTTGTATGTTGGAGATAAATTTAGAACAGTCTTCAAGAAGGTTATGATATTTAAAAATACCTGAGACAAACTATTACAATATATTTTAACCAAAAGAACAATTTGTGCGATGTCAGATGTTATACATATCTCTCCATCATCAACATCACACCAGTTCAACTCCAAGAAACCAAACGAAGATAAAGGATACAGGTTTTGTAGCAGATTGTAACGAGAATTATGCCACGTTTTATTAATACATTACCTTGAACGAAATTGTCATTCTAGCTCTCTGTAAAGTCTAATTACTAACTGTGTCAGTACAGTGAACCTGCCTTAGGTGATACTATAGTCACTTAAGTCTGTACGTCGAACTTGTCTTAGATGAATAAAGGCATCAGCATGCATCAATATTTCTATGCATCTTGATGCATAGAAATGCGAAACAGCTGTAAAGCTAGCTAGAATAATGAAAATTAAAAAAAAAAAAGTGGTATGGTAACAGCTTTGCGCAAGTGAGAAACAAAATAAAACCAGAATGACGTTTCAGTCAAATGCATTCAGGAGGAACAACAAACCACAAAACAGAAATTTGTATGGATTAGCATCATCATCATTAAGTGCCGGGCCTAGTGGCGTAGGTGATCATGTCTCTCCACAACCTTCGATCTCGGTAGCTATTTATCATTTCTGTTGTTGACCTTCTGCCAAGCCATTCTCTTAAGCTGTCTGTTATTTTTTTCTCTTTGCTTCCCTCTATCTCTTCGTCCCTCAATTTTTCCAGTTGTTACAATATATTCAAGTTGTTCTCTTCTCATCACATGGCCAAAAAATGATGATTCTCTCTTCCTACTATTGGAAATTAGCTCTCTTTTTTGCTTTGACCTCTCTCAGAACATCTTCATTACTCTTCTTAGCTGTCCATGGTATTCTCAACATTCTTCTGTAAAACCACATTTCTACAGAGTCCAGTGATTTTCTTGTCTGTTGTCCTATTGTCCATGATTCGCATCCATATGTTAAGACTGGCTCTACGTAACATTTAAGAACTCTTTTTCTTGTTTCTATTGTCAAAAATGGATTGCATAGTATTTTCCTCATTTTTTGGAAAGCTGCTTTTGCCTGAGCCATTCTGCATCTCACCTCTTTTGTACATCTTCCGTCTGAGGTTAACAAAGTTCCCAAATATTTAAATTCATTTACCTGTTTTAATATTGTTCCACTTGTCTTTATTTTGCACTGAGGTGATGTCTTTTTCTTTGTTGTTACCATTACTTCTGTCTTTTTGCTATTAAGGCTGAGTCCTTTATTTTTGCTTTCCTTCACTAAAATGTCCAACATTTCTTGTAACTCATTTTCACTCTTAGCGTTTAATACTGTATCATCAGCATACCTTAGATTATTTATATTATTACTTCCAATTGTTATTCCAGACATGCCCCTTATGGATCTTAAAATAATCTCACTATAAATATTAAACAAATCTGGTGACAGCACACAACCTTGTTTTATTTGTTGAAACATTCCCAATTGGTTTCCAGTTCTTATGGTCGATGTTTGTTGCCAGTTCATGTTCTTTATTATTCTTAGATCTTTGCTGTCTGTTTATGCTTTCTAAAATGTTGATTATTTCTTGGTGCTTTACTTTGTCAAATGCCTTGGTGTAATCTATGAAACATAGGTATAGATCTGTTTTCACCTCTATTGCTCTTTCTACTAAAGATCGTATGATATAAATGGCATTGCTTGTTCCTTTATCTCTAACAAAATCACACTGTTCATCGCTAATTTCTGGACTGATTTTGTTTCGCACTCTTCGCATGATGATTCTTAATAATATCTTAGTCATATGACTCATAAGGCTTATTGTGCGATGATCATCGCATTCAATCGCACCTGATTTCTTTGGTAGGGCTATGAATATTGATTTGAGCATGTCGTCTGGTATATATCCACTGTTGTAGATATCATTCAATATTTTTGTTATTATTTCTATTCCAAAATCACCCATGGCTTCAATCTCTTCTTTAGTTATATTATCTGGTCCAGGAGCTTTGCCTGCTTTCATATTGCGCAAGGCATCTTCCACTTCTTCTCTTAGCATTTCTGGTCCTTCTCCATTATCCTTAATATTTGCTTCCGTTCGTTCATCATAAAGATCCTTAATGTATTCAGTCCATCATTCCCTTATGTTTTCTTGATCAATCAACAGTTCTCCTTTCTTTGATCTTAAACATCCAGTTTTTGATTGCGTTTTTCTTCCTGGTAATTCCTCAGTTTGTTTGTATATAGCTTTAGCATCTCCTTTTTGTTGCAATTCGATCTCTTTGCATCTCTCTTTTAGCCATGCTTCTTTTGCTTCATTGCATTTTACCACAATTTCTTTATTTAATCTCTTATACTCATCTTTATTTTTCTTTATTTCTTCTTCTTGTATCCATTAGCTGCAAAATATCATATGTCATCCATTTCTTCAATGAATTTATCCTCACTGGTGGTATGAACTCTTTTGATGTTTGTTGCATTGACTCTTTTAGCATTTCCCACTGTTCAGCTTTGTGCGTTGTCCCCTGGGCTTTTCCATGTCCACAGATTTATACAAAAATCTAACTATTTGGCGATAATATGCTATACTTTAAAAAAAGAAAATAAGTCACTTCCCTAAGCTCCAGATCTTGGTCTGCCACAGAGTTTGGTCAGACAACGACTGAATTGGAACTGATATGTCTGGCCAACAGGGCGAGACCGAGGTGTGAAAAACAGTAAGAAAGGGAGGGTTCTAAAAATATGTGGAGATGGGCACAAGATCCCAGCCTTTACTATTGCTGGAAACGTTTCTATGAGTTGATTCCAAATAAGTAAATCCACGTGGATAAAGTGAGCATATAAATCTTTGTAAATCTGCTACTATAGGTGTGCACACCGAAAAAGATGTGCATAAATCACATGTGTGCCTACCCGCATTTGCACATGCAGACAAAATGTATATACACATATATAGGTACGAGTGCGCGTGAGGGTGGGAAATAGGTAGCAGGTGTCCTATGTGTATGAGAGTGATATGTCCCTGCCTTTGGGGGACAGCGAACCCAATTGGACTATAGGACGATTCTCCATGGAAAACTGGATTGCTGGAGTGACATGAGACAATGACAGTCTTAAATGGAGCTATGTCATTCTATTAATTCTAGCTTTGTCTGCACATTACATGTCAAAGATGTATTAAATCGAAATATGCCATTTTAACACTAAATTATGTTTAGTTTGTCCATACATCGGAGATGATTTCAATGTAACGGTTAATCTACACACGATTACCATATCAATTCTGCGTTGTTTCTTGCTTGCTGACCAATTTATTCTATATTACATGCGATATACTGTTTTGTGGTGCCATACAAGTATGCAATCTTGACAATGTCTCGCACAATATTTTACCGATGATTGGCAGACAATCTTTGTAACAGGATTGGTTGCTCTTCCTGGATGACTCTTAAGTTAGGCGCGCTAACGTGAATGTACTGTGTAGGACACATTGTTATGTACGGGACTGGCACTAAAGGAAATAAAAGCTCGCTGGTTGCTCTGACAATGAGAATGGCCTGGTTCTGGACAAAGAGGACACCACCAAGTTTGTTCTTCATTCTTTCTTCTTCTTCTTCTTTTCTCTTTCACTGATACCTAAAAGGCGTCGTGATTTATATCATTTGTCGTTCTTGAGCTGCTCGAATTGTCTGAATTAGTGATTTTCCTTTGTTGTTACATGTCTCTGTCACTGCATCTATCCATCTTCTTCTGGGTCTTCCTCTTGGTCTTTTCCCATGCATTCTCGAGAAGAACGCCCTTGATGGTGATTGGTGAGGATTCATTCTGACCAGGTGGCCGAACCATTTAAGTTGTTGTTGTTCTATATATTCTTGGCAGGGTTTTGTTCCTACCATTTTTCTTATGGTTTCATTTGGTATTCTATCTCTTCTTGTGTTGTTTGTTACTTTTCTCAAGCATCGCATCTCACATGTATTGATCTTTCTTAAATGGGATTTAGAAAGGGTCCATGTTTGACTTTCATAGCACAAAGTTGGTATGAAGATGCTATTTATCATTTGTTGTTTAGCTGGCATAGAAATGTTTGGATGTCTTAACAATGGCTTCATTCTTTAAGAGAAGATTAATTGGATTGGTGAGACAATGGTGTATATATTGAGAGACTAATGAATCTAGTGTTAGAGGAATCTGATCGATATGGGGTGCTTAGTGGGAGCAACAAATGTATATACAATCAACACATTACAGGAAAGTTTAGTCTGCATACTCTTTGAGAAAGGTTGAGACAGGCAGTGGGGATGTCACGACTGCAATGAAACTGCATCCAAAAATAGAATAGAATAGAATAGAATAGAATAGAATAGAATAGAATAGAATAGTATAGAATAGAATAGAATAGAATAGAATAGAATAGAATAGAATAGAATAGAAGTGCCCACACAATACATTTCCGTCTTCCCTTTTTGTAACCATATTCTGTTGTTTATTTCACTTTCTCGTAGGAGCCTATTGGATCAACTATAGTTTGTATCTACAGTATCTTTCAGTTTCACGAACAAGAATGCCTGTCTAGTACATCACTCTCTACTTTATATTCATGGCTGCTTATATTGAGCAGTTTTCGGTTCCTGAATTTGTTCCCGTGTAAACACTTACAGATTTCCTTTACAAAACTTCTAAAACAGTAACACTGATATTACTAGTTTTTTTTTTTTTTTTTTTGGTTTTTTTAAATTTATTTTTTTTTTTTAATACAATTTAAATTTGCACAAAATGTTTCGAATTGGTTTTATCTCTAACACCTTTCCTGACTTATACGGTTCACGTTTATGTTTGTAACATTCTTACCATTTATTTTAATGTGTTTGTTGCTATTCTTTTCCTTTCTGTCCATTTTGACCTTTATGAAATTGCTTATATTTTGAGTTATGGTTTTTATCATTTTAAGGTTATATTGGGTCAATAAAGTGGCTGCATTTGAGCAGTGTGCTTGTTTTTCATACGTTTATTTGGTAGTTAGGAGCTAACAATACAATGTGGTCTTGCGAGTAACGTTTTTCGTCCAGGAATCATTGCCATTTTTATCCTCAGATCGTCAAAACTCATAAGTCAGATCGTCTGCACTGATTCTCAAAGGAGAGTCTATAAGTGCACTCAATTTATGATTGTATAATAAATAATTTTGTTTTTGTGGAGCATATCCGACACGATAATTTGCAACGTGTTTTTTTCCAATCTTCCATGTTAACAACAGTTGGAGTTCGACAGGGCTGTTTATTTGCTTCAACATTATTCAGCATTTTTTTTATAAATAATCATAATGTATGCTTTATAAAACATTGAACGCATTGCTAGTATTGGTTGCAGAACCATTAACAATCTCATTTCTTCTGATGACATCGCTGGCTTAGCAAGAGCAGAACAAGAACTGACAGACTTAATCTAATTAATAGATAAGACATCTGCTGCAAATGTTAATGAGATCAATGCTGAAAAAGACAAAGCTGATGACTAATAACTCTAGGGGTATTGCTGTAAAAATAAAAATAAATGGATAAAATCTACTAACAGGTGCCAAATTTAAATACTTTAGATCAATCAATTTTCAGTGACGAAAACTCAAAACCTGAATACCGGCTAGAAAAGACGCAAACTACAGTAGCCTTTCACCATCATCGAGTGCCGTCTCCGCATCGAAGGTTGGCTACTATGGAGCGCCATTCCACTCTGTCTCTTGCTTTGATGGTGCAGATTGACATAGGTTGACTTGTCCATCTTTTAATGATATTCGTCCATGTTACTCTTGGTCTGCCTTTGCCTCTTCTGCCTTGTATTCTTCCTTACAATATTACTTTTATTAGACTGTTGTGACTTTTAACATGGCCCAAAAATGTTATTTGTCTTGTTTGAATTGTGTTTAGTAGTTCATCTTCATTTTTAGTTGTTTTAAAACTTCATCGTTTGTTTCCTTTACTTTCCATCTAATTCCACCTATTCATCTATAAATCCACATCTCAAAGGCTTCAATTTTCTGTTCAGTTTTTCTGTTCAATGTCCATGTTTCTGCACCATACAGGAATAATGAGAAGATGTAACATTTTGCTATTCTTAGTTTCAGTCCTGGTGTTTTGATGTTACTATCTTTTTCATGGCATTAAAATTACTGTTTCCCATACCTATGCCATGTATTTTTTTTTATTTCAGTTATACATTTTCCATCACCGGTTCTAGTATGTCCCAGGTAGTTGTAGCTCTGAACTGTCTCTAGATGTATTCCTTCAACTTTGGTATTTGTTTGTAGGTTTTGAGAATTTTCTTTGTTTATGATCATAGTTTTAGTCTTGTTGATATTCATATCTAGTCCATATTTTTGGCTTGTCATGTTTATTACATTAAGTAATGGTTGTAAATCTTTAGGATTTTCTGCTAGTAGTACAGTATTACCAGCATATCTTAGGTTATTGATTATCTTTCCATTAATGTTAAGGCCTGGCATCTCTGTGATGTTTTTAAAGATTTGCTCAGTGTATCGATTGAACAGGCTTGGTGATAGCATGCATCCTTGTCTTACTCCTCATTTTATAGCAATGGGTGTAGAGTTCTCTTTGTTATAATTTATTATTGCTATTTGTTCCCAATACAAATTACATATTAGTCGTATGTCTGTATCGTCCAGATTTATATCTTTTACGCAGTCTATAAGTTGATTATGATGTATTCTATCAAGAGCCTTGGTGTAGTCTATGAAGCAGGCTTAAATTGATTTGTTTACTTCTATGTACATTTCAATCAATGTCCTCATGCTAAATATGGCTTCTTTTGTCCCACTGTTTTTCCTGAATCCAAATTGCTGCTCAACTAATTCAGTATTGATTTTATTCTGAATCCTTCCATGTATAACTTTTAGTAAAATTTGTGTTACCTGGTTCATTGGGATTATTATTGTTCCAAAATCAATGCATTCAACTGCACCATTCTTTATAGGTATTGCAATGAAAGCTGATGTTTATAGTTCTTTTGGTATGTATCATGTTTGGTATTCTACCTTTTTAGCTCCCAGTGGAGCATAGGTCTTCAACAAACACTTTCCAAGTCGTTCTGTTTTTTGCCATTCTTTTAAGATCACTCCATGTCTTCCCCATCATTTTCATCTCTGCTTCTATCTGTCTTCTCCAAGAATTCCTTGGTCTTCCTCTTTGTTTTTTCCCTTGGGGATTCCAAAAAAGGGCC
The DNA here is from genome assembly GCA_032433765.1 of Megaustenia siamemsis. NCBI lineage: Eukaryota > Metazoa > Mollusca > Gastropoda > Stylommatophora > Ariophantidae > Megaustenia > Megaustenia siamemsis. The sequence continues at coordinate 121,159,201 of JAVIAB010000092.1, read as the reverse complement.
TGTTGTGTAATACTCTCAGTTGGCTTCCGTAGTGTGTGTCCTATCCAGCGCCATCGTCTTCGCTGTATCTCTTTATCCACTGGTGTTTGACTGGTATATTTCCATAATTCTATGTTAGTGATTTTGTCCTGCCATTTCCATCCTTTTATCCTGCGTAAGCATCCATTAATGAAAGTCTGTATCTTCGTGATTGTCAATTTTGTTGTTCTCCATGTTTCACAGCCATATAATAAGACCGCCTTAACATTTGAGTTGAAAATTTTTATTTTTGTATTTAACCTAATTTCTTTGGATTTCCATATGTTTCCCAGTGCAATGAAAGCTCCTCTTGCTTTTGATATCCTTATTTTGGTATCATTTTCTGTTCCTCCCTCTTTATCTATATTACTGCCCAGATATATGTAAGATTGTACATCTAATAGAGGTAATTCTCCTAGTTTTATTTGGTTATTGCCAACTGTATTAATTCTCATAATGTTGGTCTTATCTCTATTAATCTTCAGTCCTAGCTGTTGTGATCTCTCATCAAGTATGCTCATTTTATCCTGCATCTGTTGATGGCTGTGTGATAGGAGAGCTATGTCATCAGCAAAGTCTAAATCATCAAGTTGTTTGGTCAGTGACCACTGGATTCCATTTCTGTTGTTTTGAGTTATTTTCATAATCCAATCTATGGCCAGTAGAAAGAGAAATGGAGACAGAAGGCATCCCTGCCTTACTCCTGTTCTTATTTCAAATGCTTCTGTAATCTGTCCTTCATGCACCACACTACATTTCGTTCCTTCATAAAATGTTTTTATCAGGTTAATAAATTTTATGGGGATTCCGTAATGACTCAACAACTTCCAAAGAATTCTTCTGTCTAAACTATCAAATGCCTTTTCGTAATCTATGAATCCAATATAAAGTGGGGATTTTAGTTCTAAACTTTGTTCAACTATTATACGCAGAGTAGTTATTTGATCAGCACATGATCTGTTCTTCCCAAAACCTGCTTGTTCATCTCTCAAATGTTTCTCTATGGCCTCTTTTAGTTTCTCCAGAATGATTCTGCTTAATATTTTTCCTGGCACTGAAAGTAACATAATTCCCCTATAATTTGTGCACTCCTGTAAACTTCCTTTCTTTGGTAGTTTGATCATATAACCTTCTTTCCAGTCTTTAGGTATTTCTTCCCTCTCCAAAATTTTATCTAATAGATTATGTAGCATCTTGGTAGAGGTGTTAATATCTGGTTTGATGGCTTCCGAAGGAATTTCATCTGGTCCTGTGGCTTTACCATTTTTTAATAGTTTGATGGTTTATTTCTTCTATGCTTGGTTTTCCACAGTTAACGTGTAACTCTTCTTCTGCTGGTAGTATATCTGGAGGATTATTTGAGCCGGGTCTATTCAAAAGTTCTTCAAAGTGCTCTTTCCATCTCTCCATTTGTTCCCTTATATTACTAGCAGATTCCCTTTCTTATCTTTAATAAAGGCATTGATCTGTTTGTATATTCCACTTAATTTCTTTGTGCTGTTGTACAGTTCTTTCATATTCCCTTTATTTGTTGCTTCTTCTGCCTCTTTAGCTAGTTCATCTATATATTTCCTCTTATCCCTTTTAATGCATCTTCTCACTTCTTTGTTCACTGTGTAGTCTGTGTAGACTTCCTGTGACTTGGCTTTATTACTTCTCGTTTTGCTTTTATTTATGTCTGCTTTTTTGTTCTTTCTTTCTTTAATTTTGTCCAGGTTCTCTGCTGTCATCCATGCCTTATTCTGGTGTTCTCTTTTCCCTATGTTTCTGCGCATGTCTCTTTCCATATATCTTTTACCTGTTTCCAATGATCTTCTATATTTATTGTATTTTCTAGTTGTTGGAGGACTTGGTATTTGTTTGATATTGTGACTTCGGAATTTATCTTTAATTCCTTGTTTTTTAAGGAACCCTACATTGAAATACTTTCTACCCTTATTCGTTGTAGTATACATTTTTAATGTATGGTATATTCATTGCATATGTCTGTGATCACTTCAATGCCAAAATCTTCTAGTGCCTGTATCATCTCTATCTGTATATTGTCAGGTCCTGCTGCTTTTCCATTTTTCATTGTTTTTATAGCTTTTTCCACTTCAGATTTCAGGATTTTATAGCTGAACGCACATTTTATAAATGGTTTCTTGTCCCTTTTGTCATGAAATAATTATGTTATATATTTCTGTCATATACAGGTTATATCTTTGTTGTCTGTTAGCATTCTTCCCTCTTTGTCTGCAATACAACAGTTTAATGCAGCTTTTTTGTCTTTATTAGTCATTCTCTTTATTTCTGTATGCATCCCTCTTAAATTTTGTTTACTTTCTTTCCATAGTTTAGACTTATACACCTTTGGTTGAGCCAGTCTTCTTTTGCCGTTTTGCACATTTACGCATTTCATTATCAATTTCTTTGTATCTGGCAGTGCTCTTCGCTTGTCTTCTTTCTTCCATTTTTTCTAAGATGTTGTCAGTTATCCATTTTTGTTTTTTGTTATTTTCCTTTTTGGGTATGGTGTCACAAGATTCTTGTATGCTGTTTTTTATGCATTGCCATTTGGTTGTGACTTTTTGTTAATGATTTTCTCTTCTGTACTGCTCAATCCCTTCTTCTATCAGCTTTTGATATGTGTTCTTTACTTGTACTGTATAAGTTTCTTTAACATCTTTCTGATTTAAAGCTGTTATATCTATTGGTATTGATGAATTTATCTTATGTTTATTTCTCTTTAATTTATTATTATATTTTATTTATTATAAATAAAGAGTAGCTCTTGGAGTAGCTCTAGAATCTATATGGAATGATAAGAACTTCATTCATGACTCGAAAATCTGGCTGATGCGCATCCTTATTACAGAAGTTACTCTATACGCTTACGGATCAGGGACTCGGGCAGAAAAGCTACAGAAAAAAATAACAAGAAATGGAGATAACATGGTATTGTTAGCTTTTGGGCGTATCTTACTTAGATGTTATCAAAAGTGAAAATGTTTGCAAATAAATACAACTGGCAATCGGAATACATGATTATCTTTTCACTATTTTGACGAAGCGCAAACTAAACTACTAGTCCAGCTCAGAGGTACTGCAATACTGGGTCTTCTATATCTGCACTAGTCACCACTCCAGGGAATATGGCGATTCTAGCTTCTATTAGCCAGCTTGCTTTGACGCAGTGTTACCGGGGGAGACCACGAGGAGGTAGAACTGCTAGGTCTTGGTCAGCTGATGGTGCGTCAACCCTGCTATTGCGACCGCAGGTCGTAGGCACCTATGCTCCACCATATGTGTTTCATAATAGTACTTTTTTCGAGTGTCTAGCCTACAATATAGGCAAAGCCTTTCCTCCTTCGGGAGCCGCGATAGCTCAGTGGTTAGTGAACTGAACTACAAAGGACGAGAGGTATGGTTCGATCTCAACCGACGGCTCCGGTTCACCCAGCCTTTAATGGGTACCGGATTTTTTTCTGGGAAAGTAAAGCGGCACGGGCTTAATACCGACCACATTACCCCAAAAATTTTGTGCCGAAGGTCTGTAAAATGTATGGTCACTTACACCACATTCCCTATACGCTACTTGGCGTGACCGGGGTACTTTACTTTTTTTTTTTACTTTTCTCCTGCGCCTTTTTATTCATGTTTTCTTTTCCTGTTCCCGTGTAAAATAATATTAGTTTTTTTAATGAATTAAATTTTACTATGTATAGACGACCTTGTTACGAAAGTTCAATAGCAAAGTTAAAATAAAATACGAGTATGATATTCCAAAACAGTTGAAAAAAAAAACACAAAAAATGTTTAAGTAAAGATACTCACGAAAACTGTGGCGTGCATTTGTCCTAATACCGAAAGAAGGACTGTCAGTGAGTAACGATTCGACCCCTCCTCGGTGTGGTATAAATGTTAAATCGACAGCAGACCCATCAAATGCCGTCTGCCCAGGTGGGTTACTACCAATAAAATTCCTGGAACTATTAGGCATCTTTTACTCATAGACCAAATATATTTTCACAGTTGCTTTCACCCTAACTGATGTTTATAAAATCAATTGCTTTGATTTTGTGTGTGTGATGATGTTAATAGTTTTATTTTTAGAAGGCAAAAACAATGACTATATTAAAATAAAAAAGCACGATCACGTTATCTAAAACCTAATAATTGTGATGTCCATCATTTAAAAGTTCATTAAAAACGGAAAATACGGATACCTAATAACCTAATTATTTTGAATATAAGATGACGTATTTTAATGACCAATTCGATATGTAAATAAAAGATTTTAAAATATGAATAAAATTGTATAAAATATCAACTGTAGCAATGCAAACTTAAATAATTTGTTTCATGTTACCAGTAATTTAAATTTTCATATTTTTTTTCTCTTTCGTTTTACATCTCTGTAAATGTGAACTATTATATTTCTATAGGAGCTGCAAAATAAATGTTCTTGTTACTGCAACAATTATCGAAATTGATTGAAAGCTGTAATCGAATTAATTGAATCAATAACTGATTCAATTAATTTGTAGTTTCATTAATTTAAAGTCAATGAAAAATTAATATGTATTACAGTTTAACACGCAATGGAAATTAATGAGTGGTTTAAAGTAACAAATTTTTATGTATTTTAACCCAAAGCAGAATTGTGTAATTTTTTAGTTTTCATAGAAATTAACCTTTTGAAGCGACGTAAAGTACGAGATTTGCAAAATAACAAATGCAGCATATTTATCTTATTATTTTCAAATATATATGTGTATTCTTTCTTTCTTTTTCTTCATTTCTCTCCTTTTCACTCCTTTTCTCGGTTTTCATTTAGCTTTTTTTTTTTTATATTTTTGGAGGGGGTTAGAATATAACTTGTATTCTACTGCTCATTAGTTGATCTCCTCTATTTCCCACATTTCTTCGTGTTTTGTTTTATTTCGTCTATTTATCTGTTACCTGAAAATCTGTTATTTCTATAGCGAATATTTATCGTTATATGGTTTATGTCAATGTCTCTGTCGTTTGATGTATGGCCAAACCATTTAGTTGTCTCTTTTTTTGTGTTTTATTTCGGGGTGATCCGTAACTGTCATGGTTCATTGCTGACTCTCATCATAGGTCGACACAATTTAATTCATGCAGTATTGATCAATCACTTGTTCTAGATACTAGCATATGCATTTGATTCTGGTAGTAGGTAGGTAGGATGAAGATTGTTTGATTAAGAAAGTTTTAATTTTTTAAATTCAATAATGAATTATTGGGCAATGACTGAACTACTATTAAATACCAGAAAGCAAGGGATGGAAGCGAAAAGTGCATATCCCTGCTTGAATCCTGTATTAACATCTAAGTGTTCTGTGTACCATGTTGCCCTTTTACAGTACAGCTATTGTCTGTCAAATAACTTTTCTTAGTTAATGAATGGTAAGTTTATGTTTTGATGCTTTTGCTGTTCTTTTTTGCAAGTTGTTTTAATGTAAATATTGCATCGGTGCATCTTCTGTTCCTTCCAAAACTCATTATTGAGTATCCGAGCTGCTTTTCTTGAACTTTTCTCAATATTTTAATTCCACGATTGGTAAAAACAATTCCATCTATTCTACACCTTCTATAGTAAACACAGCTTCTAGCAGAAAGGGCGGAGGATCGACTCGGTCGACAGCGGTATTGAAGGTAGAAACTGGAACGGTCTAATATCGGGAACAGGGCACAATAGAGACATAAGGTGTTAATGACAATTAAAAATTAAGAATATAAAAGTGATATGGTAACAGTTTTACGTAGGTGAGTAACAAAACGGGAGCCGCGATAGATCAGTGGTTAGTGAACTGGACTACAAAGGACAAGAGGTAGGGTTACTGGTTCACCCAGCCTTAAATTGTACTTAATTTTTTTCTGGGAAAGTAAAGCGGCACGGGCGTAATACCGACCACATTACCCCAAAAACCATGTGCTAAAGGTCTGTAAAATGTATGGTCACTAACACCATATTGCCTATACGCCACTAGGCGTGACGGGGGGCTCTAGGGGGATGGTGGGTGGGGGGGGGGGGGGGGGGTGGAGTAACAAAACAAAAGTCGACGTTTCAGCCAAGTAAGCTTGGTCAGCTTCTGACTAAACTAAAATAACTTGACTTGCTGACCAGGATCTCATTGACCAGGATCTCATTGACCAGACAGTCAGGTGAGAAATAATAAAGAGAAGGGTTTTAAAAAACGGGGAGGTGAGTGAGTACAATTTACATATAAACTGTTTATTTCTAACTGTGCGTGTGCAAAACGAACAGATGTGCAAAAAAGTATGTGTACATAACCATACATGCATACAAGCATAAGTGTGTATATATTACCACAAAGCATACAAAATAAAACCCGAAGTTGTCCAAATGTGCAAATACATGTGCAGGTTCGGTAGGGCATAGGGGTAAGAAATGCATGGTAGGTGTCCAATGTGTATGAGAGCGATATGTTCATGCCTTCTCGGTACAGCGAACCGAATTGAACAATAAGACGATTCTCGAGGGCGAACCGGCTGCGATTGCTGGAGTGACACGAGACAATGCCAGTAAATTGCATGTCAGGTTTACCACTATGGCCTGGGAAATTGAAATGGGCAAACACCGGGCTGCCAGTCTTTTGCTCAACATTACAAAGATGCTCACACAATTTAGATATACACAGTTTATACGTATCTTGTACCCACCGCCCCATATTTTTAGAACCCTTCCTTTTTATTTCTCACCTGACTGCCTGGTCAGTGAGATATATAGTTGGTCAGCCCGCCCACTTATTTTAGTTCAGTCAGAAGCTGACCAAGTTCTGTACCGCAGGGAAGTTACCTTTTTTTATTACCTTTCTTGAGGGTCTAGCCTATTATCGCCATGTAGTTAGATTCGTGTATATATCCCTATATATTTTAGTGTTGCATGTTGTTCCAACTGAAAGCCTACTTTGCCGACACGTCGACTATTGTTTTATTACTCACCTACGTAAATCGGTTACGATACCACTTTTTCTTCTTTATTTTTAATTGTCATTATCATCAGCTTTACAGTAACTTCGCATCTCTATGCATCTTGATGCATCTCAATGCCTTTACTCCACCACATAAGGTATTAAGTGTTCAAAACCAATAAAAAAGCAACAGCAAACTGCTGAGAAATCATGCATCAATGATAGACCAGGAAGATGGTGGTTTCCAGACATCAAGGAAACCTTGAACATGACAAAAGAAGAAGTAGGAGATCTGGCTAGACAGAGATTCTTTCAGACGAGCTGTGGTTAATGCAACTTCAGACACATGCAACTTGATGGTATTCCTTCTTTTTGTGATGATCATCAAATTATCGTGATCTGCTTCTGCTGATACATTTAAGGCTGATCTACTCTCTTTGTAGCCTCGGTAGCTAAGTGTTAATCCGCTCGCTTCCTAATCAGAAGGATTCGGATTCAATTCCTAGAAGTGGCGGTTTCAGCTGAATCGACAAGGCTCTGTGTCGCCCAGCCTTTATGAATGGGTACCAGGTAGTAAAGGCGGTCTGGTGTGACACTGACCACATCACCCAAAAATGCGTCGTTGGTCACGCAAAAATGTGATATAAACATCGTCTTTCTCTATGTAAATCAAGGTAATTGCTACTTACGTGGTTGCTCCTTTCTTCCTATGGTCTCAGATAACTAGTATTTTACTTCTCAATCTCTTTCAATTTCTGGTTTCCTTCAACGTTTTATAAAATTCTTCGCTTTCTGTTACGTTCGTATTGCAATGGGAGTAAATGTTTAAAATGTATTATGTTTATTTCTCTTTTCAACTCAGTGTCTGTCTTTTATTCTTCTCCGTCTTCGGTTTTTCTTTCTCTTTCACCAAATCTAGTGATGAGCAAAAATATCTGAATTTGCTATTTTGACACAGCTTTTTATGCTTTTATAGTGTGCCCCGATATTTATTACCATCGGCGATATATATATATATATATATATATATATATATATATATATATATATAGGGAGCTGCGATTGCTCAGTGGGTAGTGAACTGGACTACAAATGACAAGAGGTAGGGTTCGATCTCAACCGACGGCTACCGGTTGACCAAGCCTTAAATGGATACCAGAATTTTTTCTGGAAAGGTAAAGCGGCAATGGCGTAATACCGACCATATTACTCGAAAAATCATGTGCCGAGGGTCTGTAAAATTTATGGTCGCTAACACCATATTCTCTATACGCCACTTGGCGTGACAGGGGTACTTTACTTATATATATATATATATATATATATATATATATATATATATATATAACGTTTTTAGAAGTCTCTTGTTTTATAATAACATCCCCTCTTCTTGTTTAACTATTTTATTGTCATCTACTACTGTATACGTTATTGTGTACATTATATGTCTTCATTGTTGTCCCAATGCCCGCTGTTGCTGAGACAGTGTATTTTAATTCTTCTTTTAATAATTGCCTCACTGAGTTATTCCGTTTATCTTTTATACCATAACAATTAACTGATTCTTACTATTTTGTTTCAAGCTGTTCGTTGTGTAATCGTGTTTTTAATTTTTCTCCCAAGGTTGGTTTCTCTGTGATAATCTAAGATCGCCCTGTTGGGTCTGTTAGAGGGCTAGGAATCATATTAGTTCGACTTATCTAAGCGGTTCACTTGTTGATCGTGACCACACAAGATGATACACACCAATTACTAAGGCTCAGGTACACTGTTTTCTTCTAAAAATATATCATCATCTATTTTCCTATTTAAATTAATATATTTCTTTCACAGCTTTTTTGCTAAACTGCACGCCTTTGGAACATCATTGTATCTGGAACCACAAAAAAATACCATTCTTAGTTTGCACAAAGACGAGAACGTCACTCTCCATTTTGGAACGTACCGGAAGTTAGTATAGAATTCTTAAAGATTACAATCGGGTTTCATTATGGCACAGCATAAATTTTCTGTACCTTTTATGGTATAATGCAGATCCACAAATGAAACTCTTCAATTGACAATGCCTGAAAAAAAAATTGAGATAGGCAAAACTGCATTTTAAACCATACAATGTAATTATACTTCAAATATCGTAAATATTATGTACATAATTAAATTAATATGGTGAGTTTACTGAGAATCTGTCCAAAATTATTGTTGTTTTTTTAACTCGCTAAAGAAGTTATTTGTTGTACAATTTGTGTCTTTGTTGCTGTGTTGAGGATAATTATAATAAACCTTGGACGGTGACCTTCAATGCTGAGCTATCTTGTTCGATTAGTAATATCAATTTCAACAAAACGTATAAACTTCACAACACTGGCAATCCTTAACTGAAAATGAAAGCAGGTTTATTTGTTTCCTCAAGACCGTCACGGTTTTATTTTGTTATTTGATTCCTAAGATATCGACATCTCAGCTCTAAAGAACACTTCTTTGTGCTCAATATGAACACGACATCTACGTTTTACTTTCGACTCTTCGATCAAACTAAGCATACAATGTCACCTGTAGTGAAGTTAAAGGTTACTTAGCAATTCAACGACATCGCCATACATGACATCCAAGGGAAACACCATTACAATTTACGCAATACAGATCCTACTGTGTTACAAGCTCCATATCTGGGCTATTAACTACATCTGTACACTTGTGTAAAATTGTTATAACTCTGCGGACTCTCCTCAAGTTCATATTTTATATAATTGTATTAATGGTATCTGTATCTCTTTAAAAAACATATCAAATCAACAATTTCGCATTAAACTACTGTTAGTATAATAAACTTTACTGTGTTGCAAATAACATGTTCATGGGTTGAGATTTTGTTGGGTTGATTCATCAAAATTTTAATTTTAATTTGATTTCTCTTGTGACACAATGAAGTCTTAAAAGAACTAAAACTTAAAAGAGAACTATTAAACACAATTCAAACAAGACAAATGCGACTTGTGGGCCATGTTAAAAGACACAACAGCCTACTAAAAGTAATCTTGGAGGGGAAAATACAAGGTAAAAGAGGCAGAGGCAGACCAAGACTAAAATTGACGAGTAACATCAAAATATGTACAAATCAGCCTATGACAAGCTGCACCATCAAAGAGAGAGTCAGAGCAAAATGGCGCTCCATGGTAGCCAACCTTCGTTGCGGAGATGGCACTCGATGATGATGTGACACTAGTAAAGTAAAAAAAAAAGTTAAATATTTCTCGATAAATAAATGGAAAAACCTTAAAATACTACCACGTGCATACATTTTTTTTTCTGTCTCTTGTTCGTACTTTCACAAGATTAATAAAAGTGGTGGAAACTGCGTAAATAGTTATCCCTTAAATTTAATAATGAAACAGTAAAATTAACGTTCTGTGTTGCATTTACAATACACAGTTTTTTTTTTAATGGTATCTTGGTTAATTTCACATAAACGAAAGACGTGAGTTAATGATAATGCTCACTGACATTTAAACAAATTTTCTCAATTCTTTCAACATTCTTCAAATTCGGAGTTAATATTTGTCTTTACATTTGTTCATGCTCTTGTTTCTTTTTTTTTAAATTACCACTCATGTTTTTTATCTTGATTATTCTTTCCATTTGTCTCAACGAGGTGCGCGGGGTGGACACCCTAACAAAATAGTTAGCAACTGACGAATGAGGAACCAATAGTGATCAAGATCGTACTCCACATACCCGTGGCTGGTCATGGGAACAATCAAGCAGTTTGGCAAGGTTAGTCGTAGCGCCACACCTGTCCTCAACAAATGACGTAGTTATAGTTAGCCGAAGGCGCCGGTATCACTTCACACGAATTAGAATCCATAACTGCGGTTGTCCGTGGCAGGGAAATCATCCGAACTAACATCTCATCTCATTGAATTTTCCAAACAAAGAAAGGCAGCTGCAGTCCCCATCATAACAGTTACAGAATATGCCAAAAGACAAAAGACCAAGCGGCACCGAAATAGAACGCAGCTGAACTGTCCTTCGTCATACGATATCGTCAATCATCATAAGCAATCGGAATATCAAAACACAATCCGGATTAAAAACACAGTTCACGTTTTGTATAAAAGTAAGCGGGATTATTGAACTGAATGTCACAACTAGTGTAAACAAAGGGTCAGCACAACTTATGGCATGCTCGCGCCTTTAAAGCCGGACTCCGTGTGCAGCGGTGGCTCATTTAAGTGTAAACCGGATTGCTATTGACATAAGATAGCGATCATTTGTTTTTTTAGAGTCGAGAAGGGGTATGCGTTGCAATCTTTTGTTCTTCCATTACATTCCTTCTTCAGCTCTCATGTCCACTCAACATGTGACTAGTATACAAGGGTCCAATTGTTAGTGTTTGGCCCATAAATTAACAAATCAATATAGTAGGCACTTTTAGTGCCTAATGCACTCAAAGCGCAGGGGGAGCAGATCGTGTCTGGTAGAGACTCGAGATAAAATACATTTTTTTTTTAGTGTGAGTTTATTGGCTCCACTTATTGGTTCATAGCCGATGGATAACGTTGGCTCTTCGGTATATGTGATCTGACCTAGGGGTTTGTACAGACGGGGGCAGATACAATTAAGACAAAGACCTTAGGATAGCTTAGCAGATTATACAAGATCAATGAAAAACGTTCAATATAAAGCAGAAAACAGGGATATATTTTTTCTTGTATTATCTCAATAGATATATAACATATCACATCATATAGTGGATATTATATAACATTACAATAGTTACACTATTTTTTAAATATAAGTAAATATATAGTAAAACGATACAATTTATTTATTGATATGTAGTTGGGTGTCTGCTTAGCTCTATGATATAAAAAAAAATCATAAGGGGTGAATCTGATAGAGATCGCTGCTCGTTCGAAGTTGGTTGTGTAAAGAGTTAAATATCTAGAGAAGTAGTTGAGACGTTATCATAAGCTACCTTTCTTTTTATATAGAAATAGGAAAGGGCATTTCTTGTTTGACTGTAGGAAAATATGGAATTATTTAAGACTTTTAAACCTACATTTTCCCCACCCTTGGCCTTTTGCATGGCGAGGACCGTTAGAAAAATATCTTTATCTAATTTGTTGTGTTGCTTACTTAGTCTTTTATAAACGATTTTATCGTAATCCCCACTACAGTGGTACGTCTTACTACATAAACTAACAAGGGCTGACCCTTCGTACTTTAATTCAAAAAGACCAGACGTTCGTTTGGTGTACGCTTTAATAACCTTACATATTATACAGTTTCTCTTGCTAACATGCTCATCGAAAAACTCGGCAGGAAACCAATCTTTAAAGACTCTAATTAAACTCCTCCCACATAACTGACTTAACTATGTCCTCACCGTAGGTGCGCTTAAAGACAAGTATAAACTATCGGTATCTGTTTCGCTTAACTGAAAGTGAGACCTATCTACAAACTTATCTAAGAACTCGAGATAAAAATCTAACATACGAAGTTTCGCATATTGATAGACGAAGAAACCGATTTGTAGGGGTAAGTCCCAAACCGTTTTCTTTTTCCCCATCTCAATTTCAAAAATATCATCCCCTATTTCAGTCATCTTTTTAAATCGTGAATTATTTATCATTTTCGATATCTCATTCCCCTGAACGTATGAGACATCGCTATGATTGGCCTTATTGGTTAGTCTTCCCGTATACCGAGTTTTCCAAGAGCTTCATCGTATCGCTGACTATTGATTGATTTTCGTCTAAATCTCCGACCCTTCTAGCATCAGAAACCATATCCCAAACTTTTTAAAGCAACTAGATGGTTGATATTCTATCATTTGATAAATTATTGTTATTTCTAGATCATGATCTAAATACCATTTTAACAATGGTGTGGCCAAAAATTTTTTTTCCCCAACATAACTACCGATTAAGGTGCAACGAGGGGTCTATAACAATTTATGTTTAAAGGCATAATCCCCATAAACGCCCCAAAATCGTCCCGCGCGACAATAATAAATTGGAGCCATCTCACTGTAATGTACCTTCAGGCAGTCGGGGACGCGTAGACCTCACTCCCACGTATATTTAGTTTTCCTCCAGTGTAACACTTTAGTTTTGAATATCAATCGCAATAATAGTTAAAATACCTACTTTAAACAATGGAAATTACACACAAAAATCTTAGACGACTTATGAAGTAGCAGTAGACAATTTTTGAATTAGAAGAGGGCAAGTTTTGAATTAGGAGAGTACGAAATTTGAATTAGTAGAGAACGACATTTTGTATTAGCGGAGGACGGTCTTTGTATTGACAAAGAATGTGTTTGTTGGACAGACATAATACTCGAGTTGGAAATATTTATTCTTGTACTTATCCTAACTTCTTTGGGATTCCATATGTTTGTCACTTCAAAGAATAACAGGCAATATTAAAGGTGATCATTGTAGGTCAGAAAACGTAGTTCCAAAGCCCAAAAAAATAGTCAAAGAGAGAAAATAATTTTGCCTCAAAACACAAAAATTTCGTCTCATAGTAATAAAGTTTAACTCAAAACCCTAAACATTTAGGCCAAAATAAAAATAGTTAGAGAAAAAAGGCCCAAAAGTTATATCCAAAGTGTTAAAAGTTAGTCTAAATGGTAAAATAGTTGGACTAAAAACTCAAAAAATCTTAGATGCATACTCAAAAAACGTATCCCTAAACTATAAAATCTCAGACTCAAAGACCAAGAAGCTATATCCAAAATGCAAAAAGTTAGTCCAAAAGACAAAATAATTTAGCCCCAGACTCAAAACTTCGTCTCATAGTCAAAGAGTTGAACTCGAACCCTAAAAATTTAATCCCAAAGTCATAATACTTAGACACAATGAGCAGAAAGGTATATTCAAAGTCCAAAATGTTAGTCAAAAAGACAAAATAATTTAGCCCTCCCTCCCCTCCCCCTCCCCAAAAGAAAAAACCTAAAAATGTAGGCCCAAAGTCAAAATAGTTGGACACAAAATGACCAAAACGTTATATCCAAAGAATGAAAAGTTGTCCAAATGGTGAAATAGTTAGACTCAAAAGACATATCCGAAAGCAAAAAAAATCTTAGACTCAAAAGACCAAAAAGCTATATCCAAAGTGCAAAAACATAGTTCCAAAGGTAAAAAAAACAATTAGGTTAACGCCCCTAACATGTTACGCCCCTGTCAAAACCACACTACTCGAAAGTACTACTCTCGAAGGTTACACCTCTGGCATAACGCTACTAAAAGAACATCGTACAACAAATCATGATAGTTACGCCCAGCTATAACTCTACTAAAAGAAAGTATTACCAAACACGAAGGTTACACTTCTGACATAACGCTACTTAAAGAAAATCCACCACAAATCATGTAAGTTACGCCATACTCATAACTCTACTAAAGCTAAAAATACGTGGGAGGGCGGTCTAAGCGTCCCCGACTGCGTGAAGGTACATTTCTGTGAGATGACTCACATTTTCAAAAATATTAATTGAACGCGTGATAACATTGGGGCGTTTATGGGGGATTATGCAGTTAAACATAATTTTTGTCGACCCCTCGTTGCACCTTAATCGGTAGTTATGTCGGGGAAAAAATTTTGTTGGCCACACCACTGTTAAAATGGTATTTAGATCATAGGCTAGAGGTAACAAAAATTTATCAAGTGATAGAATATAAACCATCTAGTTGCTTTAAAAAGTTTGGGATATGGTTTCTGACGCTAGAAGGGTCGGAGATTTAGACGAAAATCAATCAATAGTCAGCGATACGATGAAGCTCTTGGAAAACTCGGTATACGGGAAGACTAACCAATAAGGCCAATCATAGCGATGTCTCATAATGTTCAAGGGAATGAAAATGATAAATAATTCCCGGTTTAAAAAGTTGTCGGAAATAAGGGATGATCTTTTTGAAATTGAGATGGGGAAAAAGAAAACGGTTTGGGACTTACCCCTACAAATCGGTTTCTTCGTCTATCAATATGCGAAACTTCGTATGTTAGATTTTTATCTCGAGTTCTTAGATAAGTTTGTAGATAGGTCTGACGTTCAGTTATGCGAAACAGATACCGATAGTTTATACTTGTCTTTAAGCGCACCTACGTTAGAGGACATAGTTAAGTCAGGTTTGCGGGTTGAGTTTAATAGAGTCTGTAAAGGCTGCTTACCTGCAGAATGTTTCGATGAGCATGTTAGCAAGTCAGGCTGTATAAGATGTAAGGTTATTAAAGCGTACACCAAACGAACGCCCGGTCTTTTAAAATTAAAGTACGAAGGGACAGCCCGTGTTAGCTTATGTAGTAAAAACGTACCACTGTAGTAGGGATTACGGTAAATTCGTTATAAAAGATTAACTAAGCAACACAACAAATTAGATAAAGATAGTTTTCTAACGGTCCTCGCCATGCAAAAGGCCAAGGGTGGGGAAAATGTAGGTTTAAAAGTCTTAAATAATTCCATATTTTCCTACAGTCAAACAAGAAATGCCCTTTCCTATTTCTATATAAAAAGAAAGGTAGCTTATGATAACGTCTCAACTACTTCTCTAGATATTTAACTCTTTATACAACCAGCTTCGAACGAGCAGCGATCTCTATCAGATTCACCCCTTATGATTTTTTTTTATATCATAGAGCTAAGCAGACACCCAACTACATATCAATAAATAAATTGTATCGTTTTACTATATATTTACTTATATTTAAAAAATAGTGTAACTATTGTAATGTTATATAATATCCACTATATGATGTGCTATGTTATATATCTATTGAGATAATACAAGAAAAAATATATCCCTGTTTTCTGCTTTATATTGAACGTTTTTCATTGATGGTGTATACTTTTCTAAACTATCCTAAGGTCTTTGTCTTAATTGTATCTGCCCTCGTCTGTACAAACCCCTAGATCAGATCATATATACAGAGGAGCGAACGTTATCCCTCGGCTATGAACAAATAAGTGGAGAACCTAAACTCACATTTAAAAAATAAAATGATTTTATCTCCCCTTACCAGACACGATCTGCTCCCCTGCGCCTTGAGTGCATTAGGCACTACAGGTCCCTACTATATATCTTTGTTAATTTATGGGCCAAATATTAAATAGTTGGACCCTTGTATACTACTGATGTGAATATCATATTCATCCATACACCCAATTATGGATGACAACACTAAATATAAGCCACGACACAAATGCATCTTTTAAATCTATTTCTATTTAGAATGATGAAATATTCTCAAAATTTCTGCCGTCGACGAAGGTCTTGCCACTGGGAAGTAATTGTTGCAATGGCCTAACTAGTTCTAATACACAATGCAATATCTGTAGACGTCGTTGTACAGTTGTAGTAAGTTAGATCCCTATTGACATTGAAGTATATTTATTACTTACTAATGGCTGGATTTATTTGAACTATATGAGGCTCTACTAAGGAATACAGTGGCTGGTTGTACACTGACATTTAACTCACTGAGATGATTTCTAATTGACCAATTGTAAATATATAGGCCTTATCTTCAAAGTGGTGATTTAAAAATCAAAACAACCACTAAATTTATGGAAAGTCTTGCAGCATTATAGAGTAGAGGTAGTACGATGTTTGTAGGTAGGCTCTTGCCCCTAGTGCAACATTTCCAAAGAAATTGTTAAAAGTTATAATTATTGTAATTTTTTTTTTATATCAAGCAAAGGGACATAATACTTCGGTAGCTTTTGGCGCTGACAACACAATAACTTGCAGTTTAATTAATATCCTTTTCCTTTAGTCTAAAATCTTCTCATTCTTCTAGAAATCACATTTCAGGGACTTCAACTTTCTTTTCTGTTTTCTTATTTAATGTTCTTATATTTACACCATACACGATCGTGTGGTGTTATCACAAAGACTTTGAATTAATAAATTCCATATCAGCACATCAGGATCAAGTTATCATCAGGTCGTATGTCCTTTGCAGAACGTTGCATTTCACCACAGCCCGTCTGAAAGAATCTCTATCTCTAGTCAGATTTCTCACTTCTTCTGTCATCATGTTCAATGTCTCACTGATGTCTTGAAACCACATTCGTCTTGGTCTGCGCCTGCCTCGTAGTCGTGAAACCATGCATTCCATTTTCTTTCCAGCTCGCTGTCTCTTGACATGGCCATCATATTTTAATTTACTCTGTAGAATGGCATTAATAACACGATTTCTCTGCAGTCTGCAATCAACAGTTTTCTGTTTTATTATTCAAGAAATATTCGGTCATTAATTATTTAACAAAGCAATTACAGATAAAAAAAATATTAATATAATTGTTTTTTAGCACTTTAATCAATATTTTCCTCATACTCAGCAAGTGTGTTATTAGCTCTGAAGTGTGGTATTGGGGGGGGGGGGGGAGAGAAGGAATATGAAATGAACAATAAAATTATATATAATTAAATCAAGTCGATGAAACGTGCAACATGAAAAAATTGCAGCAATTAACTTTCAATTGTACAATTTACTTAACACACACAATGTAGAAAAAAAGATACAAGATTGTGTGTATACATATTTTGTCGCATCCAATGTTAATGTAGATAACATGCTATTATTATCACAAATAAATGATTTAATCATACATTTCTGAAAATCTTTTAACATATTGGAAACAAAAATAAAAATGTAAATGATAACAAAGGCAGAAGTTATAATTTGTTTTCACATCTAAAATCTATTTCATTTATTTAGTATTCTATTGAGTTGAGCATTTGAAAATGTTTACAGATTTTGTAAGATTAAACTACAGTTTGTTTTTCCATATAAAGTTTAGTTTACATTGTTTAATTGTTTTAGCGGAATTTTAATATGGTAACTGTTTGATTAACCAATTGAAGCATTTAATTAGAGCGTCTTCAAGCATAGATTCGTGAATTTTGGACATGAAGGTTTCATACTCATAGAGTAAATAAATAAATATACGTACATGTAGAATACATTCCATCATTCATTTAAAATATTTATTTTATTATACACACAAAACAGTTTCAGATAAAAATTAGAAACGGAAAAAGATGTAGTGGTATCATATCGGAAGTGCAATATTTGAGGCAAATGAATATATATGATATATTTTTGTGATCGTCTTTACGTAAGATAAAATGGGCTATCTCGTTAACGTTAGCGATGGGCGAGTACCATTCTAAACTTGAGTTAAAAGCTACCGATAAGAATGCGCCGCCAGCAGGCAAGGATGCAGAGAGTGTTGGAGACCTACTACGGGTAAATGATACCAGTATGACATTTAAAAAATAGTGTGAAGAAACTGGGGTGAATAAACTAAAGGATACAAAATTGGGATTGTACTTGCAAATTTAACATGCATAATAGGTATCACAGTTGTTTTTAGATATTGGGTTTATACAATATGCAACCAAGAGTTTTTTTTACATAACAATGTGTGAATACAAGTAATACGAATAAATGAATAATATTACTTAAGAAAACTTCCGAGGCGACAAACAAACGAATAATAATTTGCTTAGCTGGTAGTTAGGGTCTCTACTGGCAGGCGTTGTGTCGAAGAATATGGGTTCGATCCCTACTTCTGACATTTGTATTGTTCTTTGTGTCCTCTGTAGTTGATTATTTGTGGATTTTCCAAAGTGTTGTAAACAAATCGAATGCCTTACCATTATTCATACAGTGTGAACTAATTTTGCCTTTAATATAGTTACCAAATATCAAAGAAGCAAGTAATTAAAATATTCCTGTTGTTCTGTATCTAATATCAAATACAGTTAACGCCATAGAGTAAGACAACTAATGTGTAGAATGTAAGATGAGATTTTATTACCAGACGAAACAGTGTGAATTGATGACAAAAGAAGTACTGCTAGCCACTTCTGACATCAGACACACGGAAAAATTGAAAATAGATTGGTTTTCTAATGAGAACGAAATCTAAGCAACAGTCAGTACGAGTCTGCATAAACCATACTTTGTTATAATTAAAAAAAAAAGAATTAACAAGTTGCACTTCAGTGCAATATTTATCTCTCTACTGTAGTTTACTGTATTTCAGCAATTCCGTTATTCTGTAGTATATAGAATTTAATGTGCTCATCCTCTCTGTTATTACTTTAGCAAATGTAGGACCCAACTAGTGTTAGTTAATCGTCAGATTATCTTCATCGCATATTGGTCAACAGTCCATACGCTGTCAAATCTCCTCCCCAGCAGTTTCAGTATGAAACGATAAACTGTTTCACAAGTCTACCTACCCTTGATATCGTCGTAGCTTCCTTGAATCTAGACAACATCCCTCCAGCTTGACTAACATGACGATCCGGATGATGCACCAGGACTGCAGATTTACGGAATAACATCAAAATCTTTATAATCTCACCCTTTATTTTGAGTTTACAGCCGGATTAGGATTATGCAATCGTCCGTCATGATGACTTAGAACACACTTCAAAGAATGCAGCCAAAACGCACGAAAGCAGAATCTAACCCAGTGATCTACATTGGAGTGTCGAAATCAATCGGTCTACCAACTGAAATTCTGCAGCTGCCAATGGAACGCATACTCTATTCCCCATCTTTGAACCGAAGGTCTACACACTTATCTATTTTTACCTTACGATCGATTGCGTCATGCCAGAAACGAATAGTGACTTTGTAAACATAAATCTAATGATATAATTTCTCTATCGAATTATTGCTTTGAATACGTGGATACTTATAGCAAATACATTCATGTAGCACAGTTTATTATAATATTATCACATGTTCGTTGTTATAGTCTTATGCATTTTATTATTTACATCTGATGGTAGAATAGTTGTAGATAGTATCTTGGCAGGAGCAGGAAGTTCATCTTGGGATTCATCCTCATTATATACTGGTTCTAAATTC
This sequence comes from Megaustenia siamemsis, assembly GCA_032433765.1. Taxonomy (NCBI): domain Eukaryota; kingdom Metazoa; phylum Mollusca; class Gastropoda; order Stylommatophora; family Ariophantidae; genus Megaustenia; species Megaustenia siamemsis. The sequence goes on along the minus strand of JAVIAB010000092.1, from coordinate 121,139,342 downwards.
CAAACTTGGAGATTACCTGATCCATAGGCGTGGAAGATGATTGCTTCAAATAATAAGATCGCTGACAACATCATGAATTCTATCTGCAATGCGCTTGTCGGATGCTGTGGTTGGGATAGAACAAAACCAAACAAGGCGTATAATGTACATTGCAATCATCGGTTAAAAGCATAAAGTTGAATAATAGACTTCAAAAAATCACAAAAAGCTTTAAAATTGTAAGGTATAAATATATATAATTTGTATATTGAGACAGTTGGAAAAAAACTATAGATTATTCATAACCTACATACCTAAACTTAATTACTTTTATAAATTACAATTACAGTAAAATCCGCTTTCCAGACCATGCGTTATACTTAGTCCCTAATAACTATAACATTTTTTTTCAAAATCAATGCTAAAAAAACAATGTACTGTATTAACATTATCTGAAATAAGGACAAGCAATATAATTTTAACTGTAACATTATAACATTTTAAGTGGCTTTATCGGCACGGGTGTTATATATTACCCCAAAAATTATGTGCTGAAGATCTATACAAATTATGGTCACTAACACAATATTCTCTAAACGCCACAAAACGTGACGGGGCTCTTAAAGTAGTAAAAAGTGGCTTCATATTTCGTTGTGATTCACTTGTGCAGTCTAAACATTTCTTAGAAGAAAACAAACTGATAAAATATTCTCCTTTATTATAAATTATCTGAAGCTAAGTTCTCAGTTCATGGAGATCTCTTACAAATACCACATTTGTGATTAGACTATTCTCAAAGATTGTACTAAGAAATCAGAATTTACAGCTCAATGTAAGCTGTGTTAGTGAACCTGAGTTACCCATTCTGTTACTGAACCTGTGTTACCCATTGTGTTAATGTACTTGTGTTGCCCATTGTGTTAATGTACCTGTGTTACCCATTGTGTTAATGTACTTGTGTTACCCATTGAGTTAATGTACCTGTGTTACCCATTGTGTTAATGTACTTGTGTTACCCATTCTGTTATTGAACCTGTGTTGCCCATTGTGTTAATGTACTTGTGTTACCCATTGTGTGAATTTACTTATTTTAATGTACGTGTGTTCCCCAAAGGTGTTAATATACTTGTGTTACCCATTGTGTTAATGTGCTTGTGTTACCCATTGTGTTAATGTACTTTTGTTACCCATGGTGTTAATGCATTTGTGTTACCCATTGTGTTAATGTACTTGTGTTACCCATTGTGTTAATGTACCTGTGTTACCCATTGTGTTAGTGTACTTGTGTTACCCATTGTGTCATTATACTTGTGCTACCCATTGTGTTAATGTACCTGTGTTACCTATTGTGTTAATGTACCTGTGTTGCCCATTATGTTAATGTCTTTGTGTTACCCATTGTGTTAATGAACCTGTGTTGCCCATTGTGTTAATGTACCTGTGTTACCCAATGTGTTAACGTACCTGTGTTACCTATTGTGTTAATGTACCTGTGTTACCCACTGTGTTAATGTACTTGTGTTACCCATTGTGTTAATGAACCTGTGTTGCCCATTGTGCTAATGTACTTGTGTTTCCCACAAGATGCTTTTGTATAATTAGAATATTTAGAACAAAATTCCGGTGCACTAATTTTATAAAATTCTTGTTTACTAGTTAATTAGTTCGTTCCTTGCAAGTGGAAGGACAGTAATTAAAATAAAAATATTCCCTGTTTCTGAAGATTCGCTACAATTGTACTTATTCTCGTCGCTTTGCACATATACTGCGGTGTGTCTCACCAACCGTGCTTGTTCTGGTAATCCTCTAAGTATTTCAGCAAGGGAGCAAAGTCCTGATGTCGCTGACTCTGTTATCAGTGCTGTATTTAGCGTTTATTTATTACGATCTCTCTTCAACATAGGATGTTTAGAGGATGAAATGGAGGACACGACTCCTCTAATATGTTATCACAATATATAACATAATAGCATTGCAGCCCAATGAGGTAAACGTGAGTGTACTAGCCACCGTAAAAAAAAAAGAGTAAAGAGCCCCTGTCACGCCAAGTGGCGTATAGGGAATATGGTGTTAGTGACCATAAACATTACAGACCTTCAGCACATGATTTTTGGGGTAATGTGGTCGACATTACGCCCGTACCGTTTACTTTCCAAAAAAAAAATTCGGTACTAATTTAAGGCTGGGTGAATCCTGAACCGTCGATTAGGATCGAACACTACCTCTTGTCCTTTGTAGTCCAGTTCACTAACCACTGAGCTATCGCAGGTCCACTAGCCACCGTATTCCATTGTATTGTCGTGATATGGTGCAAATAAGTCAAGTCGAGACTAATAAATAAGCTTCAATGTCTCTTGAGGTAAAACTTACTACAACAGTACAACTGCATCTATCGACCCTGCACTGTGTATGACAACTAGGTAGGTCATTTGAGCAGTCAACTCCCCGTTATCATGGCAACAGAAGAACAACTAATAAGATGGGGTTATATCTTCAAAACATAAAGAAGTAAAGCCAATATGTGACAGTCCCATTGTGTGTCTTCTGTAAGAATCACTACCTCTTTGTATTAAAAAAATGAAATGAAACTGAAAGTAATGTTAATTAACATCAAAACCATGTTGTTCTCATAACTTATAATTTAAAAAAAACTAAGATAGTATTATGTAATTATTTTAATGTTAATGTAGGACAATAATTGAACTATTTTTATAGTGTAAATTGCTGCAATTTTTTATGAAGCATATTACCAGGTTAAAGTTCACTCTAAAAGCTCACGGCCTGACCTCCTCAATTTACGAACCGACCATCAACCACTGCCTATTCTCTTCTGGCCCGTTGTTTTCCCACAAGTGGCACTGAGTTTTATCTACCCTCATCACATGACTAAAATATGTCCATCTTTTATTCTTGATTATAGATGATAATGTTGGTTACATGGCCACTTATCTTACTTATGTTTAGGTCTTATACTTATTCATTCCATTGTATACAAAATATCCTCCTTGTACATTTATTTTCTAATGCATCTATTTTTTTTCTTTCTTTCCTTGTTTTCCAGCTCTCACACGCATAAAGAAGCATTGATATTATATTTTACTTGAAACTCCTAATTGATTGAAAGTTTTTTGTAGGGTTTTATCTCTCTTATCTATGGAACTTTTGAGATACAGGAAGTGATCTATTTCTTAATACATTTTCTTGACCAATTTGTTTTATATTTTATTATTCTCCCCTTTCCCTTGTTATTCGTATTGTTCTCTTCTTTAAGCTGTTAAAGACAAAGCATTTATTTATTTTTTTTATTTGCATCGTGTTCACACTGCTACTGATAAAAATAAAGTCGAGTGAAAAATCAAGGTTCTCCATTTCAGACCTAAGTATCCACTCTATAGATGTGCTAATTGTACACCATTATGTGGTTTATGTCAGTTTCAATCAACATGGAAGGCAAAATACATCCTTATTGAAAACCGGCTTCAATCTTAAATCATTCATTCACTCTTGGGGGCCTAGGTAACCTAGTTGGGAAAACCATTCGACTGAGTTCGGACAACCAGTGTTCGATTCCAGCTGGAAGTAATTGGTAATTCCCGCTGGTAAGTTGTACTCGTGGTTGAAAACAAAAATACCCCCATTCTGGGATAAATGGGTATCAAGGTATAGTACTCTGGGAAGGTGAGGAATGCTGTCTCTCATTGCGAGTTTCGATGCTTGAAACGACATTATCCATAATTCTCCGAACAGTTTTGTAAAGGCGGCAGAGCACATATGAACGAAAACTCGCGTGCTAAGACGCCGTAATTTATCTCGTAATTTATTGTTCATCATTCATTCTTTCTTTCTTCCAGAAGAGCATCATTTAAATATTTGATGTTAATGATCTCACATTTTCTCAGGATATTCCATGAGAAGAATCCGCATATTGTCAAAAGTATTTATGAAGCCAATCAAGTTAAAAACAAAAACTTTTGCATTTCAATTTTGTTCATTTGGTATAACTCATGTAGTTTGGTCAAAATTGAGTACACATTGACGAAGTCAGTGAGATAGCAAGAATACATTTAAAGAAAAATAATTTGACGAAGATGTACTTTTGAAAGCAAAGTGGCGGAATTTATACTTTTAGTGAGAAACAAATTTAAAATACCTATTAGGGAGTGGAAAAATTGAATTTACTTCAAATGAGTCCCTGGTAAACGTTTCTAATATTCAGCTATTGAGATTCAAAAAGAAGTCATACAGACTGCGATAGTTAAAGTAAAGGTAAAGTACGAGACTTGAACCGGCGTCTTAGCACGCGAGTTTCCACCCATATGTGATCGGCCGCCTATCCAGAAATGTTCGGATATTTCTGTATAGTGTCGCCTCAGGCATCGAAACTCAGATGCGAAGCGACATTCCTTACCTTCCCAGGGTACTACCCTGGTACCCATTTCTGCCAACGGCTGGGTCGACCGTGGGGGTATTTTTTTTCCAACCATGAGTACAACTCACACTGCTCCCAGTGGGAATCGAACACGGGTTGTCCGAACGTCGGTAGTCCAGCGATAGTTAGTTGCATTTTTATTAAAACACGAAAGTTAATGGCAATATTAAAGGGAAAAAACAATTAAGAGTGGATTATTAATTCGATTATAAGTGAAGCAAAAGACGTGTTGATAACGTGTTTAGATATTAAAGAACAATGAGTTCAAAACCCAAAGGAAATACTGAAGATGAGAATTGGGTTGATGAAAATATGCTTTGTTAGAATAGAAAGGGTCCCGTTCTCTTCTCTTATTCATTCAGCGTCGAGGAAAAAATATGTTTACAATACAAAGTTCAATAAATTGCTTTTATAGCTTTTTTTTTTTTATCAAAGTGTGATTATCTATTTTACTAACACGTCGTTTTCAGTTTTTACAGTAAGGTCGGGGAAGAATTACAAATAAGGCAGACGTTTTTGCTGTGTCTATGTTGGCTCTTCTTTTCTCTTTTCACTGATACCTAAAAGGTGTCGTGGTTTACACGAACTGTCTGAATTAGTGATGTTCCTTTGTTGTTACATGTCTCTGCCACTGCATCTATCCATCTTCTTCTGGGTCTCCCTCTTGTGTTTTTCCATGCATTCTCGAAAAGAACGACCTTGATGATGATTGGTGCGGATTCATTTTTACCAGGTGGCCAAACCATTCAAGTTGTTGTTGTTCTATATATTCTTGGCAGGGTTTTGTTCCTACCATTTTTCTACATTATTTTGACTACATATACATAATTTTACTCAGGTATACTTTTTTGTGACTAAATCAGTAAACACAGATAAAATTGACTGGGCTAGAAGCAGTGGTTCTGATCTCTGGGGAAGGCAAGGCAAACAAAAGCCTGTTTTATGTTTGTATCAGGGCACTGATGTGAAAGAGGAATCTTGTTGCATGGCTGCTGTGGTGGGTGGACGAGGAAGCGGCTGAGCTTACATTCTAAATGTTCCTTGTCGGGCATAACGAGTAAATGATTCAGACAATGGATGTGAATCCACAACCATGACTAGATTTTAATAATTTCACGTAAATAGGAATGACGTTTCATATGATGCTTGTAAGGTCATGAAGGTCATAGCATCTGCCAGCATCGAGGGGAGGATACTTACCCTTCTGTTACAGGGATTCGTCTTCGCACCAACTACGTATGCGCTAGGTATTCTTAATTTCAGTACGACGCAAATTGACAGGCTGGAGATAATACAGAATGAAGCTATGCGCATTATCTTCTGGTGTACGAGGGACACTACCTGTGTAACAATGAGGTATCTTTCTGACTTTCCAACCATGGATGGTAGGATCAAGATCTGGAGGGAACGAGCATGCTTGCAGATAAAGAAAATCCATTGCACCACGAGCTCAACACAAGGAAATGTGTCAGGCTCATAAGAGGCAAATCACAAGTGGGCCGACCAGAAGATGTTATTAAACAGGTCTGTGTTGGTTATCAGTATCAACGGTGACGAGGAGTGGATGCCGGTACCTACATCATTCAGGGGCAAATTCTCGTGTATTGTCAAACTCGACAGGGAATGTGGGGAACATAACTCAGTCGTGGACAATGCGCAGGTCAACGGTCTCATCTTGGATGTAGTCATCTATACAGGCGGATCCATAATAGGATACCAAAGCAGTGCATAGGCATTTACAGCACGCTCGGCAGGCAGCATAGTCAAAGAAGACAGTAGTGCATGCGTTATTACCACGAGTGGCATGATGACGGAGATGATGGCAGTAACTAGGGCATTCATCTGGTTAGAGTCACAAGACTATACTAACGCCTGCATACTAAGTGATTCGATGCACATGATAAGAAAAGTGAATTTGGCTCTGTACGTGGGCTATGGGTAGCATAGTAGAAGTCATACCAGAAGTCAAAAATATGTATGGTCACCTTTGTATACGTCCCTGGGCATGCGGGAGTACGGGGAAAGAAAAGAAAGAGCCGACAGGTTGGCTAGCTGCGCTATCGTTGAGGACGGTCAACCAATAGATTGGGCAGACATCATCAATGCACTTCGAGATGTGGGAAGGACACAGGACTTTTACAACCATGAGTCCACGGCACTCACGGATGAAAGAGGCGGGAGTTAAGATGGGCACATAAGGAGACTTAAGAAAGGAGAAACTTAGTGGGCGCATAAGGAGACTTAAGAAAGGAGAAACTTAGTGGGCGCATAAGGAGACTTATCAACCAACACAGAACAGGAGTCGTCAGTCGCTGGACACTGCGGGACGCGCTGAGGAGGGGATCTGAGCACCTATGGACATGTTCGGAATTCAATGACGATGACCCGTAAATAACTCGGTAACTCAATAATGCTTCGCAGGAGGTCAATGAAGAAAGGTCAACACAGAAATAGGTCCGTCCGTCCGTCTACATCTCGAGAGACACACTGGGACGGGGACATGTGGGGTTGTCTGTTGAGAGGTGAGAATTATCTTTTCGACTAAATACATGATATTGTTTTCGTGGTCTATTTCATTTATTTTTATTATTGCTGCTATTTTCTCAAGAACAGTACTCCCCCCCCCCCCCCCCATTTTCTTCGTTTTGATGTAGCCTTGCTACATGACCGAACTATGTTGTTTCTTGTTGTAGTCTAGCACTAGTGTTGTTCCTCATGCCAGTTACGATCCTACGAGTCAGTAAAACATTGATTCTCTATAGGATATATAAGATGATAAATGATGATAATTGAGTTATTGAGTTATTTGCGGGTCATCAACATTGCACTCCGAACATGTCCATAGGTGCTCAGATTCCCTCCTCAGCAATTCCCTCAGTGTCCAGCGACTGACGACTCCTGTTCTATGTTGGTTGATAAGTCTTCTTACTTCTTACACGCCCACTAAGTTTCTCATTTCTGGCTGTGCCTATCTTAACTCCCATCTCTTTCATCCGAAGAAGTGACGTGGATCTGTGTTTGTCGAAGTCATGTGCTCTTCCCACATCTCGGAGGGCATTGATGATGTCCGCCCGATCCATTGGTTGCCCGTCCTCAGCGACAGCGCAGCTAGCCAACCTGTCCGCTCTTTAATTTCCCCTTACTCCCGAATGTCCAGGGACATAGACAAAGGTGACCTTACGTATTTTGGATTTCTGCAACGACTCTAACCATTGCATGCGTACAGAGCCCGCCTCCACTTTTTTTTTTATTATGCTCATCGAATCACTCAATATACATGCGTATGTGTAGCCTTGTGACTCTAACCATTTGAATGCCTTGGTCTCTGCCATACCCTCCATTGTCATGCTACTCGTGGTCATGACGTATGCACCACTGTCTTCCTTGACTATTCTGCCTGCCGAGCGTGCTGTAAATGCCCATGCACTTCTTTGGTGTCGTCTTACAGATCCGTCTGTATATATGTCTGCATCTTTCTCATCGGTGTTATCGCAGATGAGACCGTTGACCTCAGCATTAACCACAACCGGGTTCTGTTCCCTACTTTCACTGTCGAGTGTGACAATACACGAGAAAGTCCCCTTGAATGACTTAGGCACCGGTATCCACTCCCTGCCAACACTGATATTGGTAAGCCCACATACCTGTTTGATGACTTCTGCTCGACCCACCCATAAGTTGCCTCTTTTTAGCCTGGCACCTTTCTCTGTGTTGAGCACGTGGTGCAAAGGATGCTCTGTATCTGTACTAATCTTCAGGTATGCTCAAATGATGATAATTAACATTATCTTGTAGAAACTCATTTATGTATTGAAGAATATTAAGATTATTTTGGATGATCAAAAGATGATTAAGTTCATTTTATGATTTCAAACCACTGAGTAGGCATGATACAGAATTCTCGGTCTTGTTCCATGGGAGCCACGACGTACACTTTGGGAACCATTGTAATGATGGGAGTAAAGACTTTTTTTTTTAAATTGCTTTAAAACACAGTTTAAATTCAAAATAGGTACAACCAGCATATGCCACTGTACACTGGACAATATGACTACAAAACATGTTCTACAGGATTGCCCCCAGTACACAGACCTGAGAAGAGCAATTTGATCCACACCCACCTCCCTGGAAGAGAAACTATATGGGGCAATATACTCACTTAAACAGACAGCTGACTTCATAAGAGAGTCTGGAATCCTACTCTGATTGAGTCTTGATCGTAGAGAGAGAGAGAGAGAGAGAGAGAGAGAGCGAGAACGCTTTATGGTGACAAGGAGACTTTGCGCTTAAATTTAGATGCTAAGAGAAAACAAATGATATTTTATTGGTTCTTACGGTTCGATGGCTAAAAATATTTGAACTCCAATGCCTTCAAAGATTATAATTCAAAACGGTGATGAATTGATATAAAATGTAAATTATCGCGCGGGGGCCCGAGCAAAGTTGTAGAAAACATGAACAATAAATATAAAACGTATTTAACAGTTATTCTATGGAGAGACAAACTATGACCTTTTGATCAAGGTATCTGAAGAAAGCCTTGGTCGAGTCGCTATAGAGTGTCTAGTGTTCCTATAGGTTTAGCTATTTAATTTCAATTTAATTTTTCCCCATATAGTTCAAAATATCAACCGCTTTTCTCTTTATTTTACTTGAAATAAATATTTAGCTAATCAAGAACAGAGAATGTTCTTACATTAGACTTGATGTAGTTGATCACAAAAGATGCAATGATACCGGAAACAAGTGAAGATAAAGAGTTCGATATGCCGAAGAAGACACCAACGTGACGTGGGGCCAGATCAGCGAAGTTTGTCAGGTATCCTGATCCGTACTGAAAGCCAGCCATGGAGACAGAAGCGATCATCATTATCGCTGCTAAGCGTCTCGTCTCACAGGTCAAAAAGCTTGAATACAAAATAAAGAATGCTGGTATAACCGTTCCTGAAATAAACATCATGTTTGTTAACAATACAGATCGTCATATAAATGTTTTACAGTAATTATTGTATTTTATTTCAGATTTCTAAAAGAAATTATAATATCTTCTATTAGTAAAAAAAAGTAAGTAAAGAGCCCCGGTCACGTCAAGTTGGGTAAAAAAATCCGAAACCCATTTAAGGCTGGGTGAAACCGAAGCCGTCGGTTGGGATCGAACCCTGCATCTCGTCCTTTGTAGTCCAGTTCACTAACCACTTAGCTATCGCGAATATCTTCTACATAAGGATGTAATTGTGGCAAATATAAGATTCTGTGTAATAGTAAGATCTGTATAGTCCGTTCAGAAATTCATAATCACACCTGAATTAGCTTTGCGTGATAACCGCTTGTTATTTTGGTTTCAAATTTTGCATGCAATCTTAGAATATTGATGACGAAAAGATTTTGGTATTTTTTATTCCACAACAGATTTTACACATCAGCGAATTCCTTTGATCTTTTATGACGATATCACACAAGTTGATTCAAATTTTAGGGTTTACAGTAATCGTGTTAGATTTTCCAGTTTACTGGAATTCTTGTCAGAGGGGTATCTATATAGTGCTTAATTGTGGGTGTTGTTCGTTATGTGTATTTGCAAACATGAATTCAATTGGTTACAATTAGTCGTGTCCTTCTGTCACCATTAGACCCTAGGACGTCCAAACTGCAGCTGGAATTAAATTCATCTTAATTTTAATCATTCCGAATCTGACGATTCCAAGAGGTTGATAATCATTACTGGCTGGACAAATAGTAATCCATCTCGTTTCTAGTTCTCATCTTCCACCCGCAGCACATGTTCAACACACTTCTTCCAGAACGGATTGTCTATTTTTTTAGAGAGACTCGCGTGTCAGAACTTCAACATCACACATTTTAAACGTCCTGTTCTGTTCTGCAACTTGTCCTTTGACCTGAGCCCAGACAAGTTCGATTGGATTAAGGTGCGCATGATATGCAGGGAGTCGAAGAGAGGTGTGGCCGTATTTCTCAATGATTTTGTCAACATGGTACACCTTTTTCTTATTCGTATTCTTCACAAGTTGTAACAATTTGGGTTTTAAATATGTGTCGTCAAATTTGACATTTTCATTCGCAAGCCATGTCCTAATTTGCTCTTTTGTATTTGATGCAGTAGGCACTTTGTCTTCCTCTGATACGACATTGTGGTATGATGCATTATCCATGACTATGCATGAAGGTCTCTCCAGGATTGGTAAAAGATCGTTCTCCAACCAGTGCCTGAAAATGTTTCCATTCATTTCAGTATGGTAGTCCCTACCGTCGGTACTTTTTGATTGGAAAATAAGTCCCGCATCATGGACAAGACCGTTTTCAGTGCTTCCAGCATGCGTTAATATAATGCGCTGGCCTTTGCTGCTCAGAGTTGTTCTTTTGAGTTTGCCATTTACTAACTGCCATTCTTTAGTATAGGTGTTGTGTGCGTTGACCCATGATTCGTCCAAATATACAATGTCATACCGTTTAGTCCGCCGCTCACGGATCTGTCTCAGGTATTTGCTTTGAGCAATGACCAAGTGTGGTTTTTCACAAATAATATTCCTGCCCCCAACAATTTTTTCTGAAAGTGAAGCCGGCTCCTTTTCCTTCCTTGATTGACATGAGTGCACCCTGAGTCTTGTTTTATCCAACGAGAAAATGACGATTTATTAAGACCAAGCGCGAGTTGCGTTCGTGTCTCTCTGGGTCATGAATATCACAATATAAATGCCCCACTTTGGATTCCCTAAAGAAGTGCTGATATAGTAAAACAGTAACCAAAAGTATTTGATTGATCAAATGAACTTGTTAATAATAATAGTATCTGATTAGATTCACTATAAGATGAAATGAGCAATTATTTATTTTTCACTTTCTTTTCTTTTCGCGTGTGAATATTTCTTCCGAGTAAAGTGTGTAGACGGACAGACACACACACAGGCACGCGTGCATGCACGCAAGTACTCACACACATATATTTGTGTGTGTGAATATACATATATATATATATATATATATATATATATATATATATAAATTCTTTTCCTTATCGTGTGTACATTAGGTAATGAGATAGGCAGCAAAAAACTATGATAGACTATATATAAAATAAACATAAAGTGGTATTGAGCAGCTAGACTAACAGCAAGACAAGACAAACTACTATAACGTTTCGACAAAAGCCTTCATCAGGTGCATCAAACAAAATATAAAAATTAAACAATGGTCGCAAGGTGCGCGTGGCTGTGAGGCTAAAACCACTGTTCCGCTAGCTGAAAAGCTGGCGTACAGTGTTCGAAGCCCGCGGTAGACAGAAAGGATTTTTTTCCATCGGGGGTGAAATAAAAATCATGAGTCTCACACGTCATGGCGACTGCTTGACCGAGCGGTCTTTATACCTCGGGTTCTATCGTTGCCCCTCGACATACACCAGCAATGGTACTATGTGTCGTAAAGATAGTTTTTTTTTTTTTTTAAACACAGGTCTCTCCTACTAGCAGAAGATGTTAATATAGAGTTAAAAATGTGTATATACGCACATAAATGTCATCACGTTACTTTCTACCAAAACATTTAAGAAACACCAGACAAGATATATATATATATATGGGGATAGGCAAATAATTGCGATGCTGCGGTAATGCTGGTAGCAAGAAACCAGTGGTGAGGAGTGTTAAACACTCCAAGGTATGAAGACAGCTTTACAAGGGAGGAACACAACACAATACTGACGTTTCGGCCTGAGGCCTTTTTCAGAGTACAAGGACAACAAAAACAAACGATGAAACACAATTATCTATAACTACATGATCATAAGAAAGAAGAGGTGGACATAAAAGAGGGAAGTAGGATGTAGAAAAATGAAAAAAGATGAAGAAAGCTACATGAGGGGAGGTAGGATGAGTAAATAGAAAGAATAAGTGTACATATATATATATATATATATATATATATATCATATATATATATATATAAATATATAAAATAGTAACACTTAGCTCGAATGACTTGTCTGTCAGCCGGGAACGAAAAAAAGAATGACCACATAGACCGGATAGACTGGAAACCACGTGTCCCGGAAGGAGGGTAACAAGAAATCGAGGGAAACAAAAGAGACAAAGGGGAAAGGGGGGGGGGGGGTTCGCCAGACCAGAGACCAAACATTGGTCGAGAAGAAAAGAGACTCAAACAAAAGTCTCGCAAAGGGCGGGAGACGGGGAAGATAATAGGTAGGAGAGAATAGATGAGAGAGGGAGTCAGAAAGAAGAGAATAATAGAGGGATGGAGCGAAAGAAATGGGACCCAGCGAGGTAGAGAGGAAGGGAACGGAGAGACTGAGGGGGATACTGGGAATGTAAATATAAAGAGGAGTAGGAAGTATACATAGGAGGAAGATAGGGGAGGTACGCAGGCAGTAGTGCCTAAAGAGGTAAGGAGGTGGGGAATAGAAAGAAGAGGAATATAGGGATGGTACGCAGGCAGTGGTGTCACATGAGGAAGGGAAGAAGGAAAACGGAGAGACTAAGGGGATACAAAGAGAATTATACACAGGCCGTAGTGCCTAAAGAGGAAAGGAAGTAGGGGAACAGAGAGACTAAGGGGATACACAGAGAAGTGGAGTGAGTGGCTAGTGAACAGACACGTACAGTCCTATAACCGAGTAAAAAAAAGGGGGGGGGGAGGGAGGGGGGGGGTTAAAGTAGGAAAAGTAGGGTAGAGAAGTGGTGATAACAGGAGAATAGAGAATCCAGGGAGTAGATGAATAAAGGGGAATAGGGAGTATCCATCAGAGGAGGAGAGGTAATAAAGCGAATAGGAGGAGATGGATATAAAGGTAGTTCGCAGAAAGGAGGGGGGAATTAAGGGTAAAGGAAGAAGAAGGGGAGAAGATGGATATATACAAGAGGATAGGGGTAAAGAAAAGGGATAGGTAAGGAGCAGTTAAGATATATATATATATATATATGGACTAAGAGATTAGGCATAACGGCATATTGATATATTACCAATTGTGCTTCCAACCTCTCTGGCGAACGTTGGATTCCAAATTTTCCTGGCTTTGATCGTATCGTACGCTGCAGCAGATATCATACTGACAATGAAAAATCCAATGTAAAGAGTGGAGTTTATCATTCCGGCCTAAAGGAAATGGAAGTGATATGATTTATTTGTTAACTATTAAATACACAATCGTACATTTTCGTCTTCTTCTTCACTTTTCCTTCCTCATTTGCCTTTCAGCGTCTAGGAGAGATATATTTTGTAGTTGTTTGCTCTTCTGTTCGCCTCTGCTGCAGTTATGTTTCCTAGGCGTTTCTAATATTACGTCAATCCATCTTATGGATTAAGGGGTCGACCCTTCGGTCTGGTGTTCTCGCAACGTTTGTTGAAGGCCCGTTGTGTTGTATTTTAATCTTTCTGCCGTGGCCAAATCATGTTATCTGTTGTTTCTTTATACATTCTATGGCCAGGGTTATTTCTAGCTTTTCACCAGCTTTACCGCAGCATTGCAATTATTTGCCTGTTCCCTACTTATTTCTAGCTTTTTTCTCAGTTCTTCAATTGTGATCTTATCTCTCACGCTGTTTCATGTCATTTGTCGAACACATTTCATGTCAGCAGAGGTGCTTTTTTTTCTTATTGTTTTTGCATATAGGTTCAGGACTGGCATTTGTAACACAATGTTGGGATGAAGATTGTATTGTAGAGTGGCTGTTTTGACTTTAAAGTTATTTCCTTCTTGGACAATAGTGGTGATAGCTATCCAATGATTTGACAAACTTTGTTGCATCTTGAGTCTATATCTGCTGTTTGTGAATTATCGTTTGTCAATAGAATTCATAAGCATTTAAATTCCTCTACTTGTTTTAGTTGTCTGCCCTCTATAGGTATGTTGATGTGCTGTTTCTCTTTTGCGATATTCATGACTTCAGTTTTGTTGATGTTGACTTTCATGTTGCAATTTATGCATGTTATATTTAGTCTATTTAAGCGATCTTGTAGGTCTTCTATTTTTCCAATTATTAGTGCTAGATCGTCTGCAAATAGAAGCTTGTTGACCTCTTCTGTCTCTGATGGGTTGGCTAACTTGCATATATAGTCCATGTAAGTAAGAAACAGCGGGGTGTGGGGATAGTACGCACCCCTGTCTTACACCTGATCTAATTTCAAAGTAGTACGTGTAGCCTGCTACTGTTCAGACAGCAGCTGATGTTGATATAGACTTTAACTTAGGTTGGTTAGATGTTGACTTACTCCGTATGTTGTTAGTATCTCCCACAGTTGTTTTCTGTTTAATCGGTCGAATGCATTTTCTTGGTCAATGAAAGCTGTGTACACATGATTTTGTCCTGTCATCTTTTCTGTTAGCTGTTTTAAGGTGATTAGAGCGTTAGTATATCCTCTGTTATTTTCGTAACCCCATTTGAGAATCGCTTAACTGTAGTTCTATTATTGGTCTCAGCTTTTTTCCCCCATAATTTTGGTATATAACTTTCCTACTTGGCTGAAAAGGGGTATACCTCTGTATTGATTGCAGTCTCTCTTGATGCCTTTATTATTCTACATTTTCCATTATAACCGTAAAAGATTGTGTGAATTTGTATTTATATTTATTTCTTTTATTAATATGTTGTTACAAACCATTAGCAACGATGTACACTAACTGTGACAAACAAAACTACAACACAAGCAATACATGGCTAGAGGATTAAGCTACACCTTGGATCAACTGCAAATCTTTAAGACATAAGCACGATGTCAAGATCTTTCTCATTGTTTCCCAGTTGTCAGCAAACATCTAAGTTTGCTTGAATACTTCCCAGTCATGTCGTAATATCATCAATCAATTTCCTCCTAAGTTCCGATCAGCTAGGCTCACGTTTCATGTGAAAGAAGATTGTTCTGACAACTCATGCGCATCGTTTAGCGTCACCAATTTGGAAACAAATAAGCTAAAACAGAATCAGGTCAAACACAGAACCACATGAGAACTTTCTGATCTCCTTTTTGACAGAAGATTTTACTTTCTCTTAGTGAAGTTGAATCAGTTCAGTTTTAGACTTTGTCTTCCAGGTTTTAATGGACAACATTTGCCAATAAAGGATTATTATAACAACGGCATTTGTTTAGGATCGTTCCTACGAAAACCATAATTATCATGGTCTAGCTTTTACTTACTTGAACTTGACCCTAACGACAGCGATTCTAAAGTTAATTTTTTCCTGTTCTGTGCAAGAAGTCCAGCTTCAGCAACAGTCAATCCCAGCTCATCAGATGAAAACTGCAGGGTCAAGACTGGCGCTCAGAAGTGCCAAGCCCTGAAAAATGGTTCCCGTTGAGCTGACTTGGTATTTTTTTTTTTACTATAGTATGGCCTTTTTCGTCTTGACAGACGGTTGGTAGCAAACAATCATGATAAGTCAGTAGTTTGGTAAAGCATTAGTGTCTCATACTGGATGCTGCTTTACTGAACATATTTTCTCGTGGCTGGATTTACCAATCCTGGACAGACAGATCCATCAACAGAACGAGCAAGGTGTACCCGAGGTACCCGGCCTTGTCTCCTTTCTCTTGCGCTTTTTGTCTTCTGAATTTGACATCGGCATTGTCTCAAAATTTGCTGTGTCATTTCTTATTTTTGCTCTCCATGTGCTACGATTCCCAACCACATTTCCCCAGTTCCTTTCACTTATAGAAAATTCCCTCAAGGAAGCTCTGCAAATATACTTATATCTCAGTACTGGTTTGCCGTTTGGTCTCTTTCCGTCCTTAAGTTCTCCATACAATATTTGTTTGGGAATACAATTGTTTGCCATTATCTTACATGACCCAGCCACCTTAGTCTACGAATCCTAAGTGTTGCCATGATAGATGGGAGTTTGGCTCGTTGTAAGAAATTAGAGTTAGTTACTTTGTCTTGCCATTTGCTGTTCATAATCTAGGGAAGGCAACGTACACGAAAGGTGTTTAACCTATCCTCCTGCCCTGCAGAGGTAGTCCAAGTTTCTCATCAGTATAGAAGTGTACTTAGCACACAACTTTGGTAAATTTGAATCTTAGTCCTGAGTATTAAATTGGTGTTGACTCATGCTCTATCTTTAAGTTTGCCAAATGTGAAAGCTGCCTTTCCGATTCGGGAATTTATTTCTTCTACAAGGGAGACATTGGTTCTGACCATAGAACAGAGACAGGTGAACTTTCTCACAGGTTCAATGGGTATGTTGTTTAATGATATAGCTGCAGGGCTAGCTACACCTTGTTGAAGCACCACAGTCTTCTGGATACTTATTGATAGGGATAATAATTCACAAGATATAGCTAGATTATCAATCATTGACTGCATGATGGATTCATCATGAGCAAGCAGTGCTGCATCATCAGCGAATAGGAACTCCTTTATTAGGGTCTCAGTTGTTTTTAACTTTGACCTCAGACGTGCAAGATTGAATAAGGGGCCGTCGGATCTGGTAAGGATGTAGATGTCTCCAGAGATGTTTTCAAACGCATTGTGTAGAAGGGCAGCGAAAAATGTGCCAAATAGAGTAGGGACAAGAACACACCCTTGTTTGACTCCACAGTTCATCTCAAAGGACTGGGAAAATCTACCGTCGAACTGGATGATGGCAAACATATTGTTGTGAAACGAGTTAATCAGCTTAAGTAATGTAGGAGAGCAGCCAACATTTTCCAACACCGTGTATAGACCTGCTCTGTCACTGTGTCAAACGCCTTTGTGAGATCAGCAAAGGCTATAAATAGAGGTCTTCTTTGTTCTTTACATTTTACGTGCAAATGGCGGAGAGTAAAAATCATATCCGTGATTGACCGTCCAGCTCTAAACCCACACTGGGACTCAGGAAGGATACGTTCCGCCATTTGATGTAGGCGCTTTAAAACAATTCTTGCTAATGCCTTTCCAGTTATACTCGGAGGGATATACCCCTAAAATTGTTACAATCGCCCTTGTCCCCCTTATTTTTATATAACCTTACAATCTTGGCATCTTCCATGTCTTGGGGTATATCACCACTCCTCCAGCATTGGATAAGGAGTTTCTAGAGGTGGGACAGGAGTTTTTCAAGGTTTTCTTTGAGTTTTTCGGCTGGGATGGTGTCATTACAAGAAGCTTTTCCACTTGAGAGGTCGTGGATGACATCATGATACTGATTCTCAGTAGGTTAATTGTCCAGTTCAATCACCACTGAGTATTTTGGGACTAGCTGGTCTAGGAGTGAGCTTGTGGGTCTGTCTACAGAATATAAACTTGAGTAATGTTCGACTCATCTTTCCAGCTGTTTAGTTTTGTCACTGATAGACTCACCGTTAGCATCTTTTAAGGGAGCAATTTTTTAGATGTTTGGGCCTAGAGCAATCCTAATGTTGTTGTACATACTTCGTTAATCACCCAGCTCAGCAGCTTTCTGGATCGTAGGGTACAGATTTGACCAGTACTCATTCGCACATCTCCTTGATTTCCTTTGTACTTCTGCTCTTGCTTGTTTGAATTTGTCTTTTTTGTTTTGGCATGGGTAGTTCTTTAAGGCTAGGAAAGCCTTCTTTTTCTTCTCTACAAGTGGCATGAATTTCATCGAGTTTTCTTCAACCCAATCGTTAGTGGAGTGTTGCTCCTTTCCAAAAGAAGAGATTGCACAGTCAATGATGTGAAATATTAGCCGGTTCCATGAATCATCAACATTGTCTAGGTCTTCTGCTTTCTCCATGCATTTCTGGAAGGTATTCGTGAACAGGACTTGGTTGACAGATAATTTTGTTGTAGCGATATTGATCCTAGGCCTGGATGGGCCTCTAGATTTGTAAAACTTTGTGGTGGTTGTTTTCACTTTGCTAATGACAAGTGTATGGTCTGTGTCACAGTCTGCGCTGTGGTATGCTCTGGTTACTCTAACATTATTAAAGTGTTGTCTGCGAAGTAGGACAAAGTCCAGCTGGTGGCAATGCTCGGACCTTGGGTCCATGTTGATTTTGTCGATTTTTGACGCTGAAAAAGGTGTTGGTGGCACACAAGTTGTTAAGGGAACAAAATTCTAGAAGTCTCTGACCATTATCGTTCATTTTGCCAACATCATGATGACATAGGCATGATGGCCATGAATTATGGTCAGATCGTGAATGCGTGCATTTAGATCGCCCAGCACGTAGAGTTGTTCTGCTTTGAGGGTTGAATCCAAGGTAACTTGGATCATCTTGTAAAATTGATCTTTATCTACTGTGGTTGCTGACATTGTTGGAACATAGGCGCTAATGATGTTAATTGGTCCAGTTTTTGAGTGAATTTTTAGTGTTATTATGCGTTCTGATGTACCATTTGGGGTGTTTATAGAATGTATGAGCTTATTATGCACAGCAAAACCCACTCCATGTAAGGGAGGCTGCTCAGGCTTTAGCCCCTGTCAGAAAAAATGTAATTTTTTCCCCTGACTGAACCACAATCTGCAAGCCATGTTTCCTGAAGGGCTGTAATATCAACATGTAGTCTCTGCAGCTCCATGTCGATGAGGGCTGTTTTCTTTATGTTTTCTACATTAGTGAAGTTGGTGTTATTTAATCAAGGACACATGGTTCTAACGTTCCATGAACCGAGTATGAGAGATTGTGTCTTCCTTCTGCTGTGTCCTAACGAGGATCGAACTAACTGACATTTCAGCTTTCTTGCTATGCCTGGGCCAATAATATAGAGATAATGATTTGCCCAAAACGCATTAAACCCCCCCCCCCTTCTCTCTCTCTCTCGTCTCCTCTTTGAAGCGTTCCGAAGGAGGGACTAGGACCTTACGTCGGTAAACAAAGTTGAGTTGCAGGGGATGCCAGAAGATGGACTACACTACCGACTTCCTTAGGATCCCTCCCTTCAGATATTCTGTTTGGGTTTACTCCCATAGCCTACTAACTCACCCGAGTCTTCTCACGAGGCAGTGAGCGAGTTGGGCGAGAAAGCTGCTGTCGGATATAGGCCTTCGCCGATGCGACGGTAAAAACATCGACCTATCATCGATAGGTCTATCCCGATGGAAAAGAAGAAAATACTTAACAACGAGAATTTTCACCATCCACAAGCTTGACAGAGGTTAAACAACCACAAGCTTGACAGAGGTTAAACAACCACAAGCCTGTCAGAGCTTAAACAACCACAAGCTTGACAGAGGTTAAACAACCACAAGCCTGTCAGAGCTTAAACAACCACAAGCTTGTCAGAGCTTAAACAACCACAAGCTTGTCAGAGGTTAAACAACCACAAGCTTGTCAGAGCTTAAACAACCACAAGCTTGTCAGAGCTTAAACAACCACAAGCTTGTCAGAAGTTAAACAACCACAAGCTTGTCAGAGCTTAAACAACCACAAGCTTGTCAGAGGTTAAACAACCACAAGCTTGTCAGAGCTTAAACAACCACAAGCTTGTCAGAGGTTAAACAACCACAAGCTTGTCAGAGGTTAAACAACCACAAGCCTGTCAGAGGTTAAACAACCACAAGCCTGTCAGAGGTTAAACAACCACAAGCCTGTCAGAGGTTAAACAACCACAAGCTTGTCAGAGGTTAAACAACCACAAGCCTGTCAAAGGTTAAACAACCACAAGCCTGTCAGAGGTTAAACAACCACAAGCTTGTCAGAGGTTAAACAACCACAAGCCTGTCAGAGGTTAAACAACCACAAGCCTGTCAGAGGTTAAACAACCACAAGCCTGTCAAAGGTTAAACAACCACAAGCCTGTCAGAGGTTAAACAACCACAAGCCTGTCAGAGGTTGAACAACCACAAGCCTGTCAGAGGTTAAACAACCACAAGCTTGTCAGAGGTTAAACAACCACAAGCTTGTCAGAGGTTAAACAACCACAAGCCTGTCAAAAGTTAAACAACCACAAGCTTGTCAGAGGTTAAACAACCACAAGCTTGTCAGAGGTTAAACAACCACAAGCCTGTCAGAGGTTAAACAACCACAAGCCTGTCAGAGGTTAAACAACCACAAGCCTGTCAGAGGTTAAACAACCACAAGCCTGTCAAAGGTTAAACAACCACAAGCCTGTCAGAGGTTAAACAACCACAAGCCTGTCAGAGGTTGAACAACCACAAGCCTGTCAGAGCTTAAACAACCACAAGCCTGTCAGAGGTTAAACAACCACAAGCCTGTCAGAGCTTAAACAACCACAAGCCTGTCAGAGGTTAAACAACCACAAGCCTGTCAGAGGTTAAACAACCACAAGCCTGTCAGAGGTTAAACAACCACAAGCCTGTCAGAGCTTAAACAACCACAAGCCTGTCATAGGTTAAACAACCACAACAGGTAATGGCAAAACACTAAACCCAAGCAGCACACCACGTGTAATCGGTGTCAAATCATTATATTAAAACATTTGTAATAAAAAATATATCAACAAAAATATGCACTTTGTGATTTTCATAAATTAGTCAAAACATGAACCTAATAGAGAAGAATCAGATTTAGAAGAATAAACAGGAGAAGGAGCAGATGAAGAATGCAATTATCGCCGTTTTGTTAATGTTGAAGATGAACCCGAATAAATCTAACGACACATACCTCAAAATTATTAAAGCCAAGGTGCGTGGTCATATAGCTGAAATTATTGCTTATCAAACTGAAAAGCACAAAGTTGGAACATGTATGGGCAAACATAAGTGCCAATGCTGGTTTTGATGTCAATATTGCTTTCCAAGGTGTTGGTAATTGACGCTTGAAGAGAAAGTAAAATCGATTTAACATGTTAAATACATTTGTTCTAACGAAGTTAATGGAAGGCTCTACACAAGGCTTCATATGTACATTCCAGTTAATTATCCTACCATTCTAACCATCAACTTGCGATCCAGAACTGACCAAACTCATATATCTGTCTTTCACCTAATCTTTTTCTATATATAGTGGAAGTTATATGAACGTAAATTTTGAGTTATTATTTTTCAGTTAAATATACTCAGGTATAAAGTAAAAGCAGGAAAATTAATTTCTCTTAGAATCAAGTATTATTTTAATTAATTATCATATTATTTGATATTAAATAACAGACAAAAGTAAATGTATATTAAACGCGCTTTCTTTTCATTAAAAATAGTTGCCATATTGTTACTCTTATAATCGATCAGACTTGCTTTCTAAGTGTATAAGAAGTGCACTTATAACTTAATAGGTTTTTTTTTAAACTTATTGTAATAAGATAAACAGGAGTAAGTGCAAAAAAATGTTGTAGCGGGTAAATTCAAATAAAAATGTTACTTTTGTCTGTATTAATTTATAGCGGTATTCCTAAGAAGTCTAGAATACTATAAGTCGTGACTTAATCTATTCCAGATTCCTCTTGTTATTTTTGCATCCATCTTACATACTCTCAGGAAAATTCAATTATTTTTATTAAAGTAGGTCAGAAAAGAATTCTACTTATACGGGAATTTGTGCATCATGTAGAGTAAGGTAAGTAGTACTTCACACTGTGAGCTGTGTGTTTCATCCGTTTTGATCATGTTTAGATGTACCAATTGTTTACGATGAAGGATGATATCGTATGACAGGGAACAGTTGACTGTTCACTTTCTGCGCGGTTTCGCCTTATGTCTTTTGGCGTATGCTGAGACTGCTACGATGGGGACTACAGTTACCTTTCTTTGTTAGGGAGATGAGTTAGTAATTCGGATGATTCCACTGGCACGGGCGGTTGAGCAATTATGGATTTTAATTCGTTTGCAGTGATACCGAGGCCTTCCATAACCAATAACCAATTAGTAGTACTTCATTCTCATCTGATTCAGTCTAGCGTTGTAATGATTCTCTAGTGGTTTGTATTAATATATATGTTTACAAAAATACATAGTTAGACAGACAGAAGATTGATATATGGATGAATGGATGGATTTATGGATAAATGAATGGATGGTTTGATAGACAAGTGCATGGATAAGCGGATTGTTGAACGGATAGAAGTGTAACTGACGGATAGATAGATCGTGTTCTATTTTTTAATCTCTCATCATTCATCCCATATTATTTCATTGCCTCTACATCAATCATCATCATCACCGCGTGCCGTCTCCGCAACGAAGGTTGGCTACCAGGGAGCGCCATTCTGCTCTGTCTCTTGCTTTGATTGTGCAGGTTGTCATAGGCTGATTTGTCCATCTTTTGATGTTACTAGTCCATGTTAGTCTTGGTCTGCCTCTGCCTCTCTTACCTTGTATGTTCCCCTCCACGAATACCTTTAGTAGGCTGTTGTGTCTTTTAACATGACCCAAAAATCACATTTGACTTGTTTGAATTGTGCTTAGTAGTTGTCTTTTCATTTTTAGTTTTTTTAAAACTTCCTCGTTTGTTTTCTTTTCCTTCCATCCAATTCTACCTAATCTTCTATATATCCACATTTCAAAGGCTTTAATTCTCTGTTCTGTTTTCTTGTCTAATGTCCATGTTTCTGCAACATATATGAATATTGAGAAGATGTAACATTTTGCTATTCTTAGTTTTAGCCCTGGTGTTATTTGTTTTGATGTTAGTATGTTCTTCATGACATTAATATTACTTTTTGCCATTCCTATTCTTTTGTTTATTTCAGTTGTACATTTTCCATCACTGGTTATAGTATGTCCAAGGTAGTTGTAGTTCTGAACTATCTCCATGTCTATTCCTTCAATTTTGATATCCACTTGTGGGTTTTGAGTATTTTCTTTGCTTATGATCATAGTTTTAGTCTTTTTGATATTCATATCTAGTCCATATTTTTTGCTTGTCATGTTTATTTCATTAAGTAATTGTTGTAGATCTTTAGGATTTTCTATTAGTAGTACAGTAACATCAGCATATCTTAGGTTATTGATTATCTTTCCATTAATGTTTAGGCCTGGCATCTCTATGGTGTTTTTAAAGATTTGCTCAGTGTATAGATTGAACAAGCTTGGTGATAGGATGCATCCCTGTCTTGCTCCTCTTTTTATATCAATGGGTGTAGAGTTCTCTTTGTTATATTTTATTGCTGTTTGCTCTCAGTATAGATTACATATTAGTCGTATGTCCATGTCATTTAGATGTATCTCTTGTAGGCATTCTATAAGTTGTTTGTGGTGTACTCTGTCAAAAGCTTTGGTGTAGTCTATGAAGCAGGCATATATTGGTTTGTTTATTTCTGTGTACTTTTCGGTTAATGTTCTCATGCAGAATAAGGCTTCTTTTGTCCCGCTATTTTTCCTAAATCCAAATTGCTGCTCATCTAATTCAGTATTGATTTTATTCTGAATCCTTCCTTGTATAACATTTAGCAATATTTTTGTAACATGGCTCATTAGGATTATTGTTCTTAAATCACTGCATTCAACTGCACCATTCATTTTAGGCAATGTAATGAAAGTTGATTTTTTAGTTCATTTGGTATATATCCTGTATGGTTATATGTCGTTCCATATGTGTGTAATCACTTCAATGCAAAAATCTTCAAGTGCCTGTATCATCTCTATCTGTATGCTATCAGGTCATGCTGCTTTTCCCTTTTTCATTGTTTTTATAGTATTTTCCACCTCAGATTTTAAGATTGTATAGCCTGATGTACATTTTATAACTGGTTTCTTGTCCCTTTGACCATGAAATAGTTGCGTTATATATTTCTGCCATCTATCTATAATATCTTTATTGTCTGTTGGCATTTTTTCCATTTTTGTCTGCAATGCATCCACCTTCTATGGCTTTTTTTTATTTTTATTAGTCATTCTCTTTATTTCTGTGTGCATTCCTATTTTAACCTTTGTTTGCTTTCCATAGTTTCTATTTCTATACATTTTTGGCTGAGCCAATCTCCTTTTGCCTTTTTGCACATTTTGCGTATTTCATTATCTATTTTATTGTATTGGGCAGTGTGCTTCGCTTGTCTCCTTTCTTCCATTTTTTCTCTGATGGTCTTAGTTATCCATTTTTGTTTTTTTTGTTCTTTTCTCTTTTGGGTAAGGTGTCGCAGGTTTCTTTTTGCTTTTCTTTATGCATTGCCATTTGGTTGTTACTTTTTTTCATCAGGATTTTCTCTTTTGTATTGTTCAATTCCTTCTTCTAGCAGCTTCCGGTATGTGTTCTTTACTTGTATTGTATAGGAATCTTTAATATCTTTTTGATTTAAAGCTGTTATATCTAGTGGATTTGTTGATGAATTAGACATTTGCTTGTTTCTCTTTAGTTTGATTTTCATTTTAATCATTACAGGATTGTGATCTGAATTAATATCTGCTCCTGGTTAGGTTTTGGCTTTCTTTACGCTGTTACGGAACCTTTCTTTTATCATTATGTAATCTATTTGATTCCTCTTCTTATCTCCAGGGCTTTTCCATGTGTATAGTTTCCTTTTCCCTTGCTCAAAGTAGGTGTTACATATTATCAGCCTGTTTTCTTCACATAATTGTATTAATCTTTCTGCTCTGTCATTTCTTTTTCCTAAACCATGATTTCCTATAATGGTCTTATATCTACCTTTTCCTACTTTAGAGTTCATGTCACCTATTACAATCAAGATGTCTGAAGATTAACTTGCTTGATTATCTTATTTAGATCTTCACAGTATGTCTCTATTTGTTCATCTGTGTAGTCTTGAGTAGGTGCATATATCTGTGTTATTGCTATGTCGAATGGTTTTGCTTTCAACTTGAGTAGTATAATCCTATCACTGTATGTCCAGTGAGTACTTATATATTTTTTAGCTCTGTTTTTATCAGTATTCCTACCCCCTTTGATGTTCTGTTGTGTTTCCTGAGTATATAAACGTATATTTTTCGTTCCCTATGTACCCACATTCTTTCCACCTTGTCTCTGATATGCCTAAAATATATATATTTATTCGTTCTGATTCTTGAATTAGATTTTCCAATTTCCCTTCTTGATATAGAGTCCTAACATTCCAAGTACTTATTTTAAGATCTTTCCTCTGACAGAAGTTCGAATTCCTCTCCATGGCTTCCTCTGGACTAGTACGTGATGAGGCTCCAATCTCTTTCACTGTGGTCTGCCATATTCTACATCAGTATCTGAACTAATTATATCTCGAGTCTTTACCTCATATTTATGCATCTTTTCTCCTTGTTTTTACCGTTCTCGTTGTTCCACGTTTTTTTTAAGCTGCCGCAGTATACCGAGCTGTTCTGTTCTTATTACAAAACCAAAAATAACGATTATGTCACACCTGGATGTACTAATAACTTTTATTTCCGTTTTGATCTTAAAATGCCCTCTGTTCACATTACTATTTGAAATTGCCCTTAATATTCTCAACACAACAAATATAATATTCATGGAAATCTACCTTTTTTGGGACTCCAACGATTTTTTAAACTGGCCAAAATTATTCAGTTTCATGGGTCAAGGCTTGTTTCACAAGAAAATAAAGAATTCGTGTGTCTCATCTCCATTGTCGAAACGAATTCCACAATATAATATTTCTCCTTCCTTGTGAGCTTTTGTCTGAGCTCTTAAACCAACATTATTATTTAACAAATTAAAGTATGCATTATTTTAAAAAAAAAATAGTTTATATACTCTTTTGTCCGTATTTCTACTTGTATTCACTTGAAACTATCTGTCAAAAACAAGCACTGCAATTTTTTATCATAACTTTATATTTAAGTCGCCCCAAAACAAAATTAAAGTTTCATTACCTCCAAAGTCATTGACACAGCGCGTCTCTGTCTGAGCGCGTAGGTTAGGTGTGATTTCTCAGCGCTTGAGATTCGCGGATGAATTGTCGGTGAATCAAACACAAAGTAGTGCCAAGCAAAATACCAAACAATTGCCAGAAGTCCTTCAAATATTAATCATAAGCATTATTACTGATTTCATAATTGTCAACATCTATTTCTTTATTTTTCAATTTGTTGTTTGTTAGTAGTTAGTGTTTATCATTTTCATCATCATCATCATCATCATCATCGAGTGCCATCTCCGCAACGAAGGTTGGCTACCAAGCAGCGCCATTCTGCTCTGTCTCTTGCTTTGATGGTGCAGGTTGTCATAGGCTAATTTGTCCATCTTTTGATGTTACTTGTCCATGTTAGTCTTGGTCTGTCTCTCTTACCTTGTATTTTCCCCTCCACGATTACTTTTAGTAGGCTGTTGTGTCTTTTAACGTGGCCCAAAAATCGCATTAGTCTTGTTTGAATTGTGTTTAGTTGTTCTCTTTTCATGTTTAGTTGTTTTAAGACTTCATCGTTTGTTTTCTTTTCCTTCCATCCAGTTCTACCTATTCTTGTACATATCCACATTTCAAAGGCTTCAATTCTCTGTTCTGTTTTCTTGTCTAATGTCCATGTTTCTGCACCATATAGGAATATTGAGAAGATGTAACATTTTGCTATTCTTAGTTTTAGCCCTGGTGTTGTTTGTCTTGATGTTAGTATGTTCTTCATGACATTAAAATTACTTTTTGCCATTCCTATTCTTTTGTTTATTTCAGTTGTACATTTTCCATCACTGGTTATCGTATGTACAAGATAGTTATAGTCAAGTTTTCATTTTCACTTTGCATTAAATAAGTATTTTATTTGTAATTATTGATTATGTTATGCACCATTTTTCTCCTTACGTGATTGTGAAAGAACAAAGAACATTTAGCAAACAGATTGTAGGATTGTTTGCAAAATCACTGGGACATTTGCTGATAATAACAGCTAATAAACAATCATTATTTCTTGAGGAAACTTCCGTAAGAGTCAAATATAAATGACACGGAAAGAAAAAAAATGTATTTACATAAAACTCGCACAAATCCATGATCAACAACAAAAAGCACAAAAGACAATGAACAACACGAACCAAGATTTGAATATGTACAAACAAATAAAGGGTAATGGTAGGTTCACAACATTTGGACAAACCCATAAACAACAATACGAGCTATAAAATCTGTTCTTTCTTGTAGGTGGATTTCTTTTCAAGGGCTGTAAACATACCATTTTCTCTTAATTATTTGCTTGTAAATCGCCTCTATAGTTTCCATTCATTAAAAAAAACAGGTATTACTATCTTCATTGGAAACTGTACTCTTCAGTGCAGCGTCTTGCCGCAACGATAAGTGTGCCTCCAAAACCGACACCACGTTAATCTGTTTTGGGTCTTGGTGCCAAAAGTGTGGGTTTAAATCTGCAGATTATTTTGTTTCCATATTGTTAGTATTTGATTTATCCGTGTGCTTGTCAATTGCTTGTAATTTCAAGATGGTATGCGATAAAAGCACGTTTAATCGAAGTGAACAAGAAATATCAGTAATGTATTTGTTTGGTACGAGACGATGTCATCGTCATAGCCCTTCACGACGCACAAGAACCAAGGTTCCCAACTATTTTGTTGTAACCTTTAAGGGACCCATCTCCCTCACCTCTGACCTCTCGTGGGATGTGAACGTTTATATTAATTCAAATAATTTTTTTTTTTACTATACTTTATACTACGGATATTTTCACTAATTCAATTTTCTTTCAAACTTCCAATTCATTATAAGCGAGTTGCATGTTACTGGGCAATTATGAAAGTGATTGCGACTTGAATAAGATGACAAAGAATAATATTACTAGTAAATGCTAATTACCACAGAGGGAAATCAGAGTTGTAAGTGTCGTAACTAATACTGTTACATTTGTTTAAAAGAATCGTTATCGTAACTTGTATAAGTAAAGTAAAGAGCACCGTCACGTCAAGTGGCCTTTTAGAGAATATGGTTAGTGACAATAATTTTTGTAGACCTTAGGCACATGATTTTTTGGGTAATATGGTCAGTTTTCCGCCGGTGCCGGTTTACTTTCCCAGAAAAAAATGCGGCACCCATTAAAGGCTGGGTGAACCTTGAAGCCGTCGATCAGGATCGAACCCGACCTCTTATCCTTTGTAGTCCAATTCACTAACCACTGAGCTATCGCGGCTCCCTTATAACTTGAATAATTGCATTTCAAAATCATTTTAAATAATTGATAAATTATAACCTTTGAACACTGATTCTATAGGTCTAATATTTAACATCTCCTTTTATTTCCTTATAAATTGTACCTTGCCTTTCTCAATTTTAGGGCATATTATCATACGTAGTGTACAGATGTTTTAATGTTAAGAATGCATTTTAGCTATAATTCTTTAATGTTTACAGTATTTATGAGCTAAGGTGCTCCTCTCGTTCATAGAATTGTATTCTGTGACAGTTGTTTTCCTTTGTAACACTATTTATATTATTAATATTCTAAGTTAATTGGTTATTGTATATCTGATATATTATGAGATAGTGATTTGCTCAAAACGCATTAGCCCTCTCTCGACCCCTCTTTGAGGTATTCCGAAAGGAGAGACGATGTAAATAAGTATCTTATGACGCTAATATATTACCAAAACTACTGACAAATCATTATTGCTTAATACCAGTCGTCTTTCACGACGCAAAATATCTAAACTTTGTTGGAGTGACAGCGTCAGAAAAAAAAACTACAACAGCATCAGGTGTCAATGACTTTGGCTGCCAGAAAAACCAAGACTGTGTATCTCTCTCGTCACTTGAAGTGATAAAAGAGAAAGAAAAGGGAAGAAGATTTACTTAACTTTACTCTAAATCATTCATTAATTTGTCAAATGTTCTATTTGTGCTTCTCTTCCTTTGATGACACTTTTCATATATCCGAAAATGTGTAACATACAATTTATAGTCTCCTCACCCACCCCGTACCCTTCCATTGAATACAAATGACGTGCTGAAAGCAGTTGTGTTGACGTTTCAGTTAATATTTCAACCCAAGTGACCCTGCCTGGATCATTTATTTAGGAGTTATGAGAAGGTTTTAATCTAGACGAGCTCTTGCACTGCTGATACACATGCAGCAATTTGTTTAATAAAGTAAACAATAATCACAATGCTATATGCGCTCATATACTTTTAATAGACAAGAAAACAAAAAATATGTTCCTTTTGAACAACTCTCAAAATACAACAAAACTATCGATAGAGTTTGAAAAGCAGAGAAATATACCTGGCGCATAGAACACGAATGGCCATCCAAGTCTGTTGTTAGCGCCACATAAAATGCCTACCACAGGGGAGGTGATTGCCATTCCCAAGACTGAACCTTGAAAATTGGGTTATTTTCATTGTTACTTACTCCTTGTGTTTTAATGGATTTGATTGGTACAGAAACAGGAGCAATGAACGTGTAATAAGACATTTTTAAAACAGGTATGTTTACAAAACTCGGGAAAAAAACCAAATAATCAACAACAGAAAAAAAACAAAGAACAACAGACTGTACGACTTTCTATTGTTCTTTGTTTCTTTCTGTTGATTATTTGTGATTTTTTCCCGAGTGTTGTAAACATACCTCTTCCCTTGAAATTATTTGTTTGATCTATATTACCTCTGATGTTTCCCTCTATAATAATAATCATTTATTATTACTTGTCTCCAAGCATCTTTCATAAAAGGTTAAGGCATAAAAATGCGAAAGCAGTAAAGCTTCTTACATACAATTTTTTTCAATTTTTTTTATTTTTCCTCATCTTTCATAAAATATTTTAATCTTCACCTCATGCCGATTCCCATCTCATGTCTTTACCTTCTTCACTTCTTTTAACGTTGATGGTAACTTATACACAATAAAACACTTTAATACGGTTAACTACTACATATATAAATGATTTGAGTATCGATTAGCAAAGTGTGTTAGATTCATGAGTAATTAAATAAATATTGTGCATGCTAATGAATGATGCCTCGTACTGTATGTGACTTCAATTATATAGAGTAACATATTTTAGAAAGCCGCATATGAAAATATTGTCGGATTAGCAATATCTACACACGATAACGATTGACCTTCCATAATTCTTCTTCTTCTTCTCTTCTTCTTCCTCTACTTCTTTCTTCTTCCTCTTCTACTTCTTCTTCCTCTTCGGCCTTCATATCCTTTGACCAGGCGAACTTGACTATGTCCTGTTTCTTGATGGAGGGATAGGAGCAACAACGAGAAACACGATGAGCTGCTCGTGTGGCTGATAAATGTATGTGCGCGTGTGTTCTGATTTTGTCTTCTAAATCTGGGCTATGGCTGACACACTCCGTCCTTGGCAGACTGAATCTTGGTTTGATGCTGGAGTTTTCCTTCTCGTGGGGTCGTTGTCGGCCTGGGCTGTTGAGTCCACTCTGGTCGGGTTTCTGTCTGGGTGTTGTCCCATAGCCTTGTCATCTCCCCTTAAAAAGTAATTAAAGAGCCCAAGTGGCGGATAGGGATTATGGTGTTAGTGACCATAATTTGTACAGACCTTCGGCACATGGTTTTTGAGGTAATGGGTTTAGTATTAGGCCCGTGACGCTTTACTTTACCAGAAAAAAATCCAGTACCCATTGAAGGCTGGGTGAACCCGGAAACCGTCGATCAGGATCGAATCTGACATCTTGTCCTTTGTAGTCCCGTTCACTAACCACTGAGCTATCCCCGCTCCCGGTGGCTTCATAATTTTAGTAAATATTATGATAATCAAGATTTTGGTGGCGGTTCTATCATCTCCCACTCTCTCTCTCTTTCTCTCTCTCTCTCTTTCTCTCTGCGATCAAGACTCAATCAGAGTAGGATTCCAGACTCTCTCATGAAGTCAGCTGTCTGTTTAAGTGACATGTTAAAACATTGCACTGTTATCAGCGCCAGTGACACTGTGCATCCGATTTCTGCCAGCATTTTATTCAGATTTGCTTTCCTTAGGCTTTGATTGTCCCCAATCTTCCTGCAAGGCAGCAGATTGTCTTTTCTGTAGGGGGATTCTGCCCTTAGATTGTCGACCCTCCCAGGTTTACGAGCACCATCTGTCCGAGCTTGATGTAGTTATTAGTTGGTCATTAGACCATCATCATCACACATTAAACAACAGACTATATGGTTTTCCAACCTTTCTATCATGAAACATGAAAGGTTCTATCATGAAACATTTTAAATGATTATCCTGACACTGTGTTAAAAAAAATATAACGTTGTTATCACAATATTTATGGTTTTCTTTTAATAAATACAAAATTAGAATGACTAAATTTAAAAGCATAATGAGCTTGATGATGATGATGATGTTGATGTTGCTCTTATTATGCACACACTGAAAGAATTAAAAAAAGTTCCTTCAGGGTCATGACGCATATATAGAATATGTCAATAGTGCCCATATTCTATGTGTAAGAGTACGTGTTGTCTCGTACTTTGAACTTAGTTTGTTATAGGAAAACATTCAAACTTCTAACTTCACGTAAAGTGAATTACTCTGTTCCCAGACTCAATACTAAACAATACCCATTTCGATAAACGTAAATGCACAAAATTTAGGATAGAATAACTAAATTCAAAGCCTTGTATATTAAATTAAAACTTGAACACAAAAAAATATGCAAATTCTACGTAATAAAATGAAAATTATATTTACTGTAACTTAGAGGGAAGTGGTGATGTTTTGTATGGCTATTGATGAGAAAGATAGACGAGTCTCGTCTACAAATAAGCCAAATAATTGTACTGCTAGTGTTCTCGCTCACGTCTCTTTTTTTCTACTGGCTGTTAAAATTCTTGATCATGTTCCCTCTACGGAGAATGAACTTTCCAATGACCTCTGGTTTTGGTGATATTTCTAGATGGTCTTCAGTGGACCATCACATTGTCATTAAATATGTCAACGCTTCTTTTCACCATTACGGTATTAGGGTGTCACCTTTTCAACAATGGCCTGTTCTAATCCAAATAGAGAACAATTCATTCATTTCTATACTGGAAATATTCCTCTTGGCTGCGTTTTCTGCTTCTAGGCATAAAAAAGAATAAAAAGCAACGACATCATGGAAGAGATTGTGTGCACAACATTCGGCATTTACGGATGTTATTTGTGTCATTGAACACTAACATCTTAGAATCATAGTTCGAACTCCAGATCAAAGTTCTCTCGAGTTCGAACTCTGAAGTGTTAGGGTTATTTAAAAAAACGAGACCTCATTACAAGTATATTGCCTCCTCCCCATATGATGATGATCTCGTTATCAATACAATGGTAACAACAACACCGATGACGTTTTGTATTCTACATCCAGAAATACCTCCTTATCTTTTGCAAACCTAAAATGATAATCAAGACATTGGTGATGTTCTAATTGTTAGTCTTACCAGAATAAGTTAGTACAGTGAGCTTCTGTCTCTCTGAATCCGATACCCAACGCGACCAGATAACAAACATAGCCGGCCAGGCAAGACCCTAAATGTAAGATTTAAAGATTATTTAAAATATATTTTTTTTCCCTAAAACGGAATTATTGATTGATTGATCGAATGCCACGAAATCGATAAGAATTATTAATTCTTAAATCTAGAAAATAATTCAGTGGGGCCTTTTTGATTTTCCAGGATCTGCTGAAGTGTGCATCCCAAATGGAACTGTAACAAAGAGTCATAAATGTACCGCAAATACAGCGCTGTCGAGATTCCAGCGGTTCTCAACTATACAGCATTTTTTTAAACTCAATTTCTGAGAAGCCCGTTCGTCATGTAATGTGGGGTCTTGACTAGAAGTGGGTCACTGACCTTGTAAAACTAGCAGGTCGATTAGTTCAACGTCGAAGGACAAGAATCATCATAATCGCCATCAAACATCAGTGTCTCAGACATAATCATATAAATGACTTGTAAATGATCGGGAAGTGCTTTTCTCCATGGATTTCCTTAATATACTTTGAGTGTCAGGTATAGTAATCACAAAGGTATTAGCTGGTCTAAAAAGATAAAATACATAAAAAGATAAGATTATCACATGAAAGACTACAAATCAGAGCTTTCTGGTCAGCAGACATTTCGATAACCCATTCAATACAACTTTATATTTTATTAATCGGCACTATTTTGTTATCACCAAACCTTGGAAAACTAGTGCCACTGGGCTTCTTGAATGAAAATGAGATCGCCTAAAGTGGTGCTTGCCATATCACCCACCGATGTATCGATGATCATTGACAATTATACATTATTTGCTAAAAAATATTCCCTGGCGTTATGGGTACAACTTCTTGTTCATTAGTGCCAGCCCTGAAGAAGACACTAGATTTTAATGACGTTACACAAGAGCTTATAAAATAAGCCCCGACCTTGGAGGCCTCGGTGAGAACCCGTGCTCGATTCCCGCTGGAAGCAGTGAGAGATGTGCTAGCGGTGGGAAATAAATACTCCTGCGGTCGACCCAGCCGCTGGCCGAAATGGGTACGAGGTAGTACTCTGGGAAGTTGAGGAATGCCGCCTCGCGTCGTGAGTTTCGATGCTTGAAGCGACACTATCCAGAAGTCCCCTAACACTTCTGGATAGACGGCCGAGCACATATGGGTGAAAACTCATGTGTAAAAAAACCGATTGAAGTCTGGTACTTTATCTTTACCTTTCATAAAATAATTTCTTGATCTTGATGCACTTTCTGCTCTTTTATTGTTAAAACTCTCATTTGCACAGACATCTCAGGCTTCCAATTTTATTTCATAGGGGATGATCAAAACAACAATTAGAACAAGACAGATGAAATTTTTGGGGCATGTTAAAAGACACAACAGCCTAATAAAAGTAATATTGGAAGGGAAAATACAAAGTAAAAGAGGCAGAGGCAGTCCAAGACTAACATGGACGAGTAACATCACAAGATGGACAAGTCAACCTATGACAATCTGCACCATCAAAGCAAGAGACAGAGTGGAATGGCGCTCCATGGTAGCCAACCTTCGATTCAGAGACGGCACTCAATGATGATGATGATGATCTGTCGGTCTGTTTTTTGTTTGTTCCCTTACTATCATTAAATATAAAATAAACGAAATAGACTAACTTTATCCTGTTTTAGTTAACTAATTACAATATTAGTGGTATTACTTGGGGCTGTACATTCTCCACCGCTGGTCAAAGTTGACGTCCTCTAATAATCAATATCTCGATATGGCTTAAGTGATTAATTCATGCAAACATGTTTTTAATATCCTTATTCATAACGATGCGATAGTAAATCATCTATTCACATGCAGCAAGCCGCTGGGGCTGCTGTCCATGTTGTAGAGAATGGTGCAGATGTCAGAGATTTAGATAATGAATGAAAGTCAATCTGCATTCATCGTCCTACATTGGATGGGTGTAAGGTTAAGAATGAAGATATACAAGCACTAAACGCAGCCTCGATCTCTCTGTTCCAGCAGATGATGAATAATTGCGTATTCTTGTGTTTCAGATATTCTTATTTTCAAATATTCATTATTTTACCATTTGTTGTCCTTTTCTACTTGTGCTGTGCTTTCTGTTTCATCCTTCAATATTCTCTTGCAGTCTATGGTATGGTGGTATCGATCAGCAATATAGGTCGCGGTGACCAGTATCTCACTGCAAGAACTAAAGATCTTTCCTCAAAGCATGACTCAGAATTAGAAGATCAGGCTTTGGCAAGCAAAGTGTACAGATTACAAGACTAGTGACTGTGCTCAGGATGTTTGAGGATTGAATTTAAGGACAAAAATGAAATATCATAAATCATATTAATGTTGTGCTGAAGTCTGTTGCATCCAGACCTCAATGTAACCTAGCCGAGAACATGAAGAGTTGATTTCTGCCTCATATATTGTCTTCGGACCAAGAGAAACTAACATTTGTATTGATTTGTAAGTGACCTTGAGTTAATTGGTTTTTTGTTGTTGTCCAGAACCGATTATCTCGCATTTTTAACTTAATGTTGTTTTCTTTGGACTAGTGAGGATTGTAGAACTAATTTATTGCATCTGTTAGAAACATAATGTTGATTTTCTTTTAATTGAATGGGAATGGAAAAAGGAAGGGGGGGGGGGGGGGGGGTACGAACAAATATGTTGATGTTCCCATTCAAAACTTTGATATTTGAGGTGTGTAAACCAGTTCTTATTTATTTGATTGTATTTGACCATTCTATGTATTTTCCTCCTTCACGGTTATTTATGGATGTTTCTGCTGAGCCAGTGACATAAACTTTGACTACAAAGAAGACCCCATATAGAAGCTAAGATTTCTGTAGAAGCCACTTGTAGGTACTTGGGATTATAATTCCAATGCCAACAGTTTGTAGATTGCACTATCCAAATGATTATTGTCGAACAACCTGATTATGTCTTTATTGTTTACAACCAGCGTTTTTTTTCTCTACCTGGAGCGGTCCAGAATACGTACCACCAAACTTTTAATACGACCACAAGATACATATTTATAAGTAAATAGGAACTGGAATTGCTGCAAGTTTACATTGTTAAGTTAAGATTGTTGACAACGATAATTCAAATTTAGGTTGGCTACACCTGAGCTTCAGACACCTGAAATATTAAGATTTCCTCGTTTTGTGTGATGCGATAGTAGGGTTCCAATAAACCTTTTTTATAGAAAAAAAACTCACAGTTTACATTCACCATTACACAATCTAAAGGCACTAACCCTTCCAAAGCTGTTAATATATTCATACGAACTGTCACTTTTATAAACTAACCTGGACAAGGCCTAGGAGAAATCGTAAAACAACGACAAGCTTGTAATCTGACCGCACTGCCGCTGGGATAAATAGGTTAAAGAAACCAGAAGCTAAGATGGTCAATCCAACAAAATGTTTTCCTCCGTACCTGCAAGAAAGCTGTTCATTAGTAACTCATAGTTACGTTATTAAAGCTGTTGCACGCCTGAACACAATACTTGTGTCTTGTATGTTAAATGGCGCGAGTGTATTTTGAAGATTAACATAGTTTAACAATAGTTTCTAAAAGGAACATATACAGTTTGTTAGTGATATCTAGAAGATATGGTGAACACTGACATAAATACTCGTAGATGCACAATTATTCCAGATATTCTGAAATAATTTGTTTTATTTCATTCGTCGTAGTAATCGATAATGATTCACACAGCCTTAAGTGTGTGTCTGATTATTTTACGAAAATAGGACGGAATGGCGTTATACTGACCATAAAATTAATATTATTCATAGAACATAGTGGGCGTTATTACCATATTCTCCAAAAGCTTCGATGTGTTGAGAACATTTACTTTATTTAAATGTGACGTGTCTAGAGCAAATTGACCGATAGCAAACTACGATTGTGAATCATTGACAATCTCTCAAACAGCAAGGAAAAACGTCGAATCATTAGAAACAAAAAGCTACAGAAACATCCTTAAAATACCTTGGATAATGAAAAAGACCAGTGAAGACATATTAAAAGATTTAAACATTAAATAGAACTGGCTTATAAACAACATTCTGCAGAGGAAATTAGAATACTATGGCCAGGATAAAAGACACCGCCGATTGGAATGAACAATAATGGAAGGCATGGTTCCTGGGCAAACCAAGAAGAAGATGATTTAAAGACGTCAAAGAGACCTTGTACATGACAACAGAAGTGGGTGATCTGGCTAGAGACGGAGATTCTTTCAGATGGAGTGTAGTGAATGCAGTGGCATATACTGTTTTTAGGGTCTGGGCTACCGCTGACATAATAAATAAACACATACATTATATTCAGTTGGCAAACAAGGAGTAATATTTGCTAATGACATCACTACATTTTAAATTACTTACTATATGTAAATTCTATCCGTCTTGTTTGGGACGAAAATGTCTCTATGACTTTGTCATTGAAAGTACTGTTGGGTTGGTTTCTAAGTTTCTGGAGGAATGATTTCTCAACGGACATTAATGCCAAACCAGATAAGCGTTCTTGTGTCTGAGTTGAGCGACAATAAGATTTGATTCTCTTGAGAGCAGAAAAAGTTCTTTCTATAGATGCTGATGTAGCTGGTATTGTCACTATTAATGTCACCAATTTGAAAGTCTCCGGAATTATTTCACATAATTGGGTTTGATATATGGTAGTGAAAATTTCGTGAATTGGTTTGTTCATTTTTTAACAGCACTTGATCAAAGTGATTGTTATACGATTGA
Organism: Megaustenia siamemsis; assembly: GCA_032433765.1. NCBI lineage: Eukaryota > Metazoa > Mollusca > Gastropoda > Stylommatophora > Ariophantidae > Megaustenia > Megaustenia siamemsis. The sequence continues at coordinate 121,101,997 of JAVIAB010000092.1, read as the reverse complement.
AGTAATTTGTGCAGTGTCTCATTAAGGAAATTAGCTTTGTATATTAACACGTTTTTTTTAGTCTAAAAGATAGATGAGTGAAACTAAGCTTTCCATAATCATAAAATCTGTCATTTATCTCCCTGACCATTCTATCTAATATGCTATAAAATATCTGCCTATACGTCAACTCATCACGTCCTTTTCTTCGTTTTAATGGCGGTTCTGCTACATTGTCTGAAGAATGATCAGTAGATCATGATACTATTCCATATTGAAGGAAAATCCATTATGTCTGAACTCTAATACAGTGTTTTTTACTTTGTGTATCTCTTGTAAGCAGTTATGTTATGTCAAGTATTTTGTGTATCTCTTGTAAGTAGTTATGTTGTGTCAAGTATTTTGGTTCGAAGAATATTGTACAGCACATCTGTATGTGTAAATAGTCTAGAATAAAATTCGAGTAAAAAGATGTTCAGAAACTGTCTAAAGAAATACAAATATCCTTGAGCCTGCACAACTGTATCAGCATCCCAGTTGTCTTCGAAGTCGTCACGTATGATATCTTCAAAAAAGCCAATAATTTGTTCTTTTTACTCATTTACTGTATTTACAAGTCGAGATGTAAAATTCCATCTTGTTGGTGCTACTTTTGGGAGTTTCTTGATCATAAATTGTTTTAGTTTCTCTGAGCTCTTATGGGATGATGAGAAACATGTAGCTAAACCCGACAATGTTTTGAAAAAATTGCGACATTGTGAAATGGAACAAGTAGTTTCTTGCAAAACTAAATTAAGTACATGGCTGTAGCAATGGACAAACAGTACCTGAGGAAACTTTTCTTGGAATTTAGTTTTCAATCCATTGGTACTTTCAGCCATAACGACAGCAACATCATATGTCTGCGCTATTAACTTATTGCCGACATTGTACTCAGTTACAACACTGTCCACGTGATGAAACAAAGCTGCGGCAGTTTTGTCTGCACTCATATTATATATCTCTCTATCTATCTGTCTGTCTGTCTGTCTGCCTGCCTGTCTGTCTGTCTGTCTGTCTGTCTGTCTGTCTGTCTGTCTGTCTGTCTATTGTCCTTTCGAGCCGAAGATGGCACATATGGCAGAACCACAATCTCAAAAACAGAAACCGTCCGTGCCAAAGTGGCACATATTGCAGAGATCACTGCTTCTAAAATCTATGGTCTGTTTCCATAACAATACTTTTTACAATGACAGCTTGTCAAGCCATCGATCAACCTCCTTACTCGCCTCTTACAACATGCCTGGAAGGTCACAGTGTCATTATTCTTTACTTCCCTCATAATGAGGCCCGGGTAACACACAGAACACTCATATTATAGAATCCTATAAAACTTTCTCTTTCCTGAACATTGCCAAAATTGTCGACGTATCTAAAAGCAGTGGACAATCGGTTCTGATTGGAACAGTCACTTGTTTCATCAATAACAACGGCCACGAACAATGCTCGTTCTATTTCAGACTTTATGTTACTGATCATTTCTTTACTTATTGCAAATATTTAATAATTTTGAATCGCAGGGGACGTACCACGAAACATTGTAGAACTCTGAAGATGATTGGCCAATAATTTGTCAAATTCACTCAAGGAACTTAAATATTCATGTAATTTCCTCTATTGTCAGATCTCATACTCTCATCATGGCCATGAAAAGTTAACTCTTGCTTTCCGAGGAAACACACAGCGTTAATAAGACGTAGTAAATTGTTTCTATTTTGGTTCACAAGAATATTGTGCTTCTCAACATCTTGAGCTTGTTGCTTATCTAATTTTAGATAAACTCTTGCATTTCCGAAATCTTATGCTACTACAAATATGAGACTTCGATTTATCATGCCTTTGGATTGCCGTGCGGCAAGAGTTCATGTTAGTAAAACCTTCATTTGACCACACATTAGCTTCACGGCTAAATAACAAACATGGCCAACAAAATAGTTAGGACAGCATAGAACTACCACACGACCATTTATCATATGAAGATGATATAAAATGACGTACATACTCACGGTGTTTTTCTTTCACTTCAAAAAACAATTTTAACTCAGGGGTGGGTCTTTTCATTTTTACGACCACGAGCTTTTCATTATATGAACGACGATTAAAAGACACTTTTATTAAATATTCGATCACACAGAGATTATCAATAGAGTTTATTGAGACCTCTGTTTTATGTGTAGATGCTTGCTCTGCCATCATATCGTCGGCAGTAATGAACAAGAAATAATATTAATAAAAAAAAGTTCGTTATGAAGTTATAAATGAATAATCTATATATATTTAAATCAACATAATTTAAAACTAAAAGTTCAACTAAATTAAATAAGCCCAAACGAATTTAATATAAAACTATTTGCTTATATAATACACTACATTCGCGTACGGCAAAAATAAAAACTTCTCAATTTTTGTTTATCACCCGATACCTCATAGTCCGGCTGTTTCTTGACAGTTGAGATGCCTATGTGCCTATTTTTTTATTTTTAAATGGCGAATAACGTAGTTATAAATAGGTAAGGAAGATCCAGTAATCAGACATAGTTTCACTTTCACTTTGTAAAGCTTCTAATTGGCAAGAGATTAAAAAAAAACACGAAACCGCATTCTGAATAGGTAAGATTCAGCCGTATTCTTTTCGCTGCCTTTTCTGAATGTTAGGTCGTTGATTTACTAGTGCCGATAGAGGAAAAATGTACCTATAGTCACTAGCGGTTTCAATCTACTACCGTAGAGTAGTTGCGGTTTCATTCACAAACGTTATAGTGGCCAGAGGAAAACCTTGCTTTAATAAATGCAAACCAAAGCAAATAAATCATATTGGCCTACGAAATGTGTCATAGAATATTCAAAAATTTGTAATATAATTGTAAACAAATATAATAAATTATCTTTTTTTTTTTAATCCGCTAATATGTTCAACTTGCTGTTCAAGTCTACCGGCGGTAGCTGCGGAAACATACAGAATACGCCACTGGGTGAGTGGAAATTTCTGCAAAGGACATGAGACTTGATAATGATGATGATAGTAAAATAGATTTCAGCTTCTCTTCGTTCTTATTCCTAGCATGCAATTCAATAAAGGCAGGTTTTGTTCAGCAATAATTTGACGTTCAAATGTGAAAGTGCATACTAATCAAACAATGAATATGTAACACAGACAGCCAGTTGACCATCATTTTTTTCCTACGATAAGGCTACCAGATTTTTTTTTCTCAATTTCCGGAGACAGGTATAAGCGTAATAAAAAGTATTTTTGAGATGAACCCTGTGTTAGTTTGCCATTCGGCTATATAGTTACAGACACATTTTAAAGAATAACAAAAATAATACTATTTTTAATTGATAATATAAAATATGTAATTCTACTTACACACTACTTACGAGCAGCGATAACTCAGTGGTTAGTGGACTACAAAGGACAAGACGTCGGGTTCGATCCCAACCGACAGCTTCCAGGTTCACCCTGCCTTAAATGGGTACCGAATTTCTTTCTGGGAAAGTAAAGCGGCACGGGCGTAATACCGACCACATTACCCCAAAAATCTTGTGCCGAAGGTCTGTAAAAATTATGGTCACTAACACCATATTCCCTAAACGCCACTTGACGTGACGTGGGCTCTTTATTTTACTTACACACTACTTACCTCTAAGGTCCAAAGTAGGTTATGGTTATGGTTAGGGTTATGGTTAGGGTTATGGTTAGGGTTATGCAAGACCCTAGTAACGGCAAACGAATTAAAATCCACAATTTCTCATCACCATCTGTTCTCCATCATACGACATCATCATTTATCATAAATAATCGAAATATCGAAACACGATCAAAACAGATGAAACGCACAGCTCACAGTTTGCACAGAGCACTTGACTCAGTAGCTCCTGCAACAAGCCGGACTTGGAATATGAGGAAACTGGAACAAGGAACACTTTTTTCAGACATAGCCTTTAACGATTCCTGCCGCCTATCCACCATATTGACCGGCAGTTCACGTCCTCCTGAAAATGATGATCGTCATTTTTTTCAATGTATATCGCTTGATGATGCTAGGACATCACCCTGACTCCACATCCGAACATATGAATCACAGTTAGTCATCAGACTATCCCCGTCGCACATCAATACCAAAGTAGGTATTTTTCCGAAGAGTGAATTTTCATCTGCAGGTCTTCTCTGGATCCCAATTTGTGACAAAACGTTTGACAGGTCATATTAAAGTTTACCAAGATGGCAAACATGACTCTAGCAGTTCCGAAACTACTGTTGTACTTTTATTATGTCTACACAAATTTCATTGAAGAGGAAAACTCTCTCCACTACTACATTATTTCCAGGAAGACACATGGACAGTTTAATGAACTTCTGGAGTTCTACAAGTGGAGTATTTTTTTTCCTCAGAGAAGAATTAAAAAACTTACTCCGTTTTCAACAAAGTTTGGCACTTCACTTTCTTATTTCCATTTGGCAATTTTTCTGACGTTACATACTACTTCAAGAAAGAAATTTCGTCAAACAAATCATTCAAGTCAAGGCCATCTAAATTTAAAGAAAAATAATAATCAGTTTCTTCCAATTTCTCCCTTTCTGAAGGCGATCTCAATAGTAAGCATGACATTGTTTTCTTATCTTATGAATGAATAATTAAGGCATTGAGATATTGAACATCATCTTTTTTTAGTACACAAGAAACAGTGAGAAATTATGTTGTGAAGTTGGACTTACCTCCTTCTAAAGACGCCAGCAATTTTGCTTAACTGATGATGGAATGAACTTCTCTTCTTTCCTATAGTTCAATTTTTCAATGAACATAACAACAATATGAAAGACTCCATTGCACTTACATGCTCGACTTCAATTATCACATCATGAACAAGTGGCAAGGTCGCATGATGCAAGGATCGTTACATCACTTAACATCACTGAAACTTATCGATAAATGAAGAATGACTTTAGTGCAGGCTACATTTCATGGATTCTTCTGATTGTTAGTAAGGAAAGCCACCTAACATTGTTGTAGCTCAGTATCTCTTTATATTTCCGCCCAACAAAGTCACATAACTCCATAAGTCTTTCCACTGACATTAAATATGTGAAAATAGAAAATACCTTTAAAACAATTCTGCCAACATCAATGGGGATTGAATTAATAGCTACGTGTGCACAATTGTGTATCACGTGAGCTGTACATCCTAAACCAAAAGATTTTCTGTGACAGAATTTCTGCTGTTTCCGTTTAATCTCAATAAAGTCAATCAGTTTAGTTTGAATATTGTCTTTTCTTTGTCTATGTTAACATATCTAAGAAGGATATGGAATGTTTACAAACTGCCATGGTTTGAAGCCTCAAAAAGTATGGCTACAAAAGAAGCAACTGACATTTCTTCTATCACTGCATCAAAAGCCCATGGCGCCAAGACACTTTAAAATAGCTTCAACTTTTGTTCTAGCACACGCAAATTTAGGTTCAGTAAACTTCCTTATTAAACCAGCAGTACACTTAATACATTGTCAAACTGTGATAATGGTGTACAGTATGAAATGCAAATGTTGCTGCCTCAATTGCAATGATCAAATCACTTTTGACAAGCATAGCATTTTTTTAAGAACTGAGACACTTTCTTGTTAACTTCACAGCTCGAAGCATTTTTGTGCTTTTTTGTTCGATGTGTTCTACAACAGACCGCCCCTCTCACCGCTAAATGTTGTTTGACAGAAAGAACAAAAGGCAGCAGATTCATTTACACCACAACGGAGAAAAGGAAACTCCCTCAAGATGAAAACACTTATTGAACACTTTCGCTTTTTCTACATTTTGAAGTAGCAAAAACAAAAATCTACGGACTGCTCAAACTTAGTGGAAGTGGCGCTGCGGAAAAGAGAACAATTTGTGTTCTCGAAAAATGTTTCGAAAGAGAACAATTACTGCTGGAGTAGATCTAGAGAAGAGCGAAAAGAAAGTATAAAGCATACTGGTGTATTTTAAAAGTGGTGAGTGTAATAATCATGGAGTGTTATTGTTCATTTAAAAACCATACTATGAATGAACGCGGTAAATTCGGTGACAATTTTTTTAATCGAGTACAATACGGAGACGCATTTTTCCGGGGACTTTCCTCGGAATACGGATCAATCTGGTAACCTTGTTCTACAAGAGATGTTAAACACTGATGCCGCATGAAAGTGTTGCCAATTTGGTTAACTTTAATGACAAATACACGAACTTATCCAAAAGCGTTAATTGAGCACTATCTATCAGATTGACTTACCATCAATAGAAGTCAGGATATTTGTGAAGATCACTTGTAACCTTCAATAAGATATTTAATTTTTAAATAACGTACTGTTGATTATTGTCATGCTGTATTCATCATTTAGATTACTATGGCAATGAACATTTATAACCATCAATTTAATTCCTCAAATTGATGTGTATGTGCCCATACATTTACATTTAACGGATGCTAATTGTATTACTCACATAATTAACAAGAACATACCATTAACGAAGCACAGATTTGTTGCTAACGTACCTCTCAGCCAACCATCCTCCTGGAATTTGAGTGACACAATATCCGAAGAAAAAAGAACTCTTTGTGACAGTCTGAGCCATTGACGACCAAACAGGTTTCTCTTCCTTCATCATAACAAAATAACACACATTATTTATACATTCTATGACCAGCATTGTTTTTATCGAAATATATCTATTATATTTTTATATTTTATTGTATAAAATGTCATAAATGTTTGGTGCACGTGTGGGAGGAAAGGGTTGTATATTTAGTGAGACAGCAAAGATGTAATTGGTATAGCAAAAACGTGCGGATGGGAATAGAGGATGACATGTTGAACCACATCGTATAATAAAAACAGAAACAGAATGTTGGTAGAAATAGCTGGAATAAGTTGACTTAGGATATTAAGAATTGAACCATAAATGATAAATTGGACAAAATAATTCTTGAACTACATTAAGAGTATCAACAATTAAAATGGTTTGCCCATCTGAAGTGATCCTCTTGTGATACAAAACATAATCGCACATAGGGAGAGGAGATGGAAGAATTCGAGAAACATAGCGGGATAAAATGCAATACCGTGGAAACTATAAATGACCGTCGGCAATGTTTGAGCCAACAGATGGATCAGTGCTAAAACTTTACACTTTATAACTCCCTTGACATGCGAATGGAATATAAGAGAGCGAGAGAATGAAAACAAAACTGTAATAAAAGTGTTGAGAGGATTATTCAGCCATAGATTTTGCTATTAGTAATCATTGTTTGTTTAGGTTCTACTACCCGGTTATAATTTTCCAGTTACCAAAGTTCCTTCATTTTAAAATATCAAGTTACCTTACTTTACGGTATTAAATGTAAGTTCTTCTTGTTAAAAACAAAATATTTTTTTTTAGTTAATTGTTTGTTTTAACATTTAGTTCAAACATATGCTTGTGTTTCAACTTTGGATTAATTAATTTATTGCAAGGACTGTTTTATAAATATGCTTCAGTTTTGTTTGCGAAAATTTGTTTTAATTTTGGTTTCGAACATGTGAGCATTTGAATTAAGTTTGGCTGTAATAATTTATTTCAAAATTTTAATTATGTTTTAGATTTATTATTAGATATAGACTAATTAAATTATTTTAATATTCTCAGCCTATGTTAAGTTCAGTTTTAATAAATTATTTCAAAATTATCTGTCTGTCTTAAGTTTAATTCAATAATGTAACCATTCTTACCCAATTTGTCGTTAAACCGTGTGCATGAAGTTTCTCGAATGCTCCAGATTCATGAATAATATTAAGGTGGCTACATGCTCTGTGTTGGGCATGGATTGTTCTGTTGTATAAATGTCGCTGTACAGTGGAGACATCTGTAGTGACCATGCATCCCATAGCGACGGGCAAATTGAATCGTAGAATGTACATGTTCATGAATCCCAAACACGATACAATTGACAAAATCAGTCGACAGGAGCAAAACAATTTGGCCCTAGCTGTTTGAAAATGCTTACAAATTATTCAATAAAAACATATAACAAATGTAATAATTACGACAATTACGTTTCACCTTTATGTCATATGTTTAAGTCATAACAAAGGAGTATGGCGTTTAACTACAAAATCAACACAGCGACAACGAACAAGCAAGATTAATAAAGTGTTAGTGTTAGTATGAGAATCTGGATGGTGGAGAACAAAACAGACCAAGAATGTCATGACTGCATACAAAATACCAGAGACAAATTGTGATGAGACTTCTGTCAAACGAAATAAGCTACTATGATCTGTTCAAGGGATGCAAATAAGATGTGATCCATGCACTGTATAACCGACAAGAATAGAGTGGTAACGGAACACAAAGAAATCTTGAAACATTCACACGAGTTCTAATGTGGTGTAGTCAGAAAGGATGACAAAAGAGAAGCAGAAAAACTGAAAACCTGCGGAAGAACAATAACATATGGATGAATATTTGCGGTTTTAACCTTGCGACACTGTCCACTGACTGTAAACGATGGAGAATTCCTGTTTATGCAGGGGCAAGACACCACAATATGTGTAGTTCAATAACTGATTGGTTTGTTGATCTATGTCCACGGAAAATAAAAAACGAAAACAAAATATTTTTTTTTGCGGTTCGCCAGCTTTTTACCTCTGACGAAGTCCCTAGAGACTAGCAACTGAATTTTGCGTGTTAATCCATTTTTCCCTGGCAGCCCTTTGCACAGGGGTCCCTCGCCACACAAGCAGAAAACTCCGATTCGGAGGTACTCATATTTTTCCGTCGATGAGTAATTGACGTTTCAAGCCGGGCCTCGCTGCTGAGGCCAGACCAGGGGTGGTTGCCGCAGAGAGAAATAATAAATATAAATCACAACGGGTGTAGCCGGGATTTGAACCAACAACCTCTTTGTCTCGAGGCTGGCGTCTTGCCGGTGTCTTGCCTCGAGACCAAGCAGTTCTCCAAAATAATTTGAATCATCAGATTCAGATAAACTCCCGTAGTGCAAGATGCCATACTAGACAATAGTAAGAGATGAGAAACAATTAATAAAAATCTATTTATCGCATCGTAATTAATAACACTGTTGTTTAGTTGATAAAGAAATCCAGATAGAGAAAGACCAGGAAATGCAGAGATATTATATATGGAAAATATGAAAAAGAAATAAGGAAGACATGAAAATGAAATACTGCAAGACAATATTAAATGAAATTGACGGTTGTAAGGATCAATTTAAGGGTTGTTAATGACAATTATAATGATGATAATGATGATTGTATGGTGATGATGACGATGATTATTTGTTTATTGCGGCAATCATGAAAGGAAAACAGTTTCAATAACTTTAAAGCTTGAATAACATGTCATGAATGATGTTCCTTACTCCGCAATATGGTTATAAAGGCTGTTTTCTAAAACTACTTTAATTCATTTTGTTCCATAAAAAAACCAATAGCTTGTTACCACTTAAATCAACTCCAAGAAACCATACCACGGTAAAGGATGCAGGTTTTGTAACAAACTGCTCAGAAAATTATACTAACCTTTGTCTACACATAAAAGAAAAAAGAAATGTATCTATGTTATTCAAACTCTCAATTACTTTGATCAATTCTTTGTTGTTTTTTCTCCTTGCTGATTGTATTTTATGTGAGTAATAATGTTTTACCCAGCCCCACTCCTATGTGCCCACACCATGCATCTTTTCTTGCCCTTAAGTTAACCAAATTCTGTTGTTCATTTCACTTTCTCCAGGAACCTACTGGATTATGCACGTATTATAGCTTGTATTTACAGTATCTTTCAGTTCATCAACAATAATGTCTGCATATTTTATTCTTTCTCTTCATGGTTGCTCATAATGAGCAGTTTTCGGATCCTGAATTTATTTTGGTTTAAAGAGTTGACAATTTCCTTTAGAAAAAAACTTCTAAAACGATAACAGTGAGAGTGCGTTTTTTTTTTTAACAATATAAATGTGTACAAACTATTGTATCTTTTACCATCTCTAATAACTTTTCTAACTAATCCGGTCCACGTATGTCCGAAGCATAGGGTACTCACAAGAGATTCCACCCAATCCGATCTGCAGCAAGCAAGAACAATTCTTGCCAGGACCTGTTAGCATCATTAAGTATGGTTGGTCGCCATATATAAAACACCTGTAGCATTTTATTAAAACAAGATTACAAAAACAACAAAGGTACTCACGAAGTTGCCGTCGTACACTGCCGTCATTACTTATCGAAGGAATATCAGACTGTGCTGTTGGCACCCCTTGTTGGACGAATTTATGTGTTTTTAAAGCGGAAGATTCATCTAATAATACATCTACAGACGGGTCAGGTTTTCTTGTAATGAAATTTATCGAATTAACATCCATCTTCAATTTATAAACCAAATAACTTTTCAAACTTGCATTCAGCTGAATAAATGTTTTTGTTTTTTTTAAATCAGTACATGTGACTTCTTTGTGATGACGTTATAGTTTTAGAAGGCAAAAACATTTATTAGTTCTTTAAAAAAAAAACGTTATCACGCTCGCTGAAATCCTATAATTGTTATGTCCATCATTAAGTTCATTATATACAGAAGCTACGGATCTGTAACAATGTCCTTACTTTACTTAATGACTTATTTTAGAGAACAATTCGCTGTGCATATATATGAGATTTAAAAATAAACACAAAACATAAATTCGTTGTAAAAATTATCAAAATTAATTAAATATACATTTAGATAATTTGCTTCATATTACTAGTAATTGTAATTTTCAGAGTGTTATCTTTCACTATTATATCACTGTAAATGTGAGCTAAATCGCCAATCAACCACTAATATCTTCAGTAATCAAGAAAAGACGATGGTCATATGTAGGACATGTGATGAGGAGAGATAATAACCGAATAACATAGCAAGCCCTCATGTGGGAAACAACAGATAAGAGGAGAAGAGGCCAACCCAGAGTAACACTGAGAAGAACATTAATCAGAAAGGCAAGAGCAGCAGGAATTGGCTCACTCAATGAGATAGAGTTGCTGCACAGAACAGAAACAAATGGCGAGATTTGATAAAATATCTTTGGAAGGATTGAAAACTGCTAGAATAAAAATGTAGATAAGAGAAAGAGTATCTGGGTCTATGCCCTATGGGCCGGCTACGGCTGGAAAGGTCAATAGATAGATATAAATGTGAGCTAATATATTCATATACGAGTTGCAATATAAATTTACTGAAGTTACTTCAACAATTATAGACAGTGATTGCATGCTGTTATTGAATTAATTGTCAACAGAAAAAAGGGGTGTGGAACGACGAGAACGACATATATGTCAATGTCATTATACGTGTTACCCTGATTCAATTAATCTGTCGTCCCTTAATTTAAAGTCAATGAAACAATAGTTTCATTTATCAACAAAGTTTGGCACCCCAAAAATATTGGTGGGTGGTTGTGACATATTTTTGGGTGTTTTATGCTTTAGTGGTTTTACGTATTTTTTTTTTTATAGTTTTGATTAAATTTAATATTTTGAAACAAGGAAAGTAAGGGTTTTGAAAAATAACAAATGCAACTTATTTTTCTTATTGCTTTCAAACATGTGTGTTTATTCTTTTTCGTCTTCATTTTTGTTCTTTTGTTTTCTGTTGTTGTTTCTTTCTGCAAGTTGAATATTGTATCGGAACACCCCGTGTTTCTTCGAAATCCCATTAATGAGTCTCTGGTGTGTTTTTCTAGAATTTTGCCTTAGTATTTCTATTCCACGATTGCTTTTCCTGCATGATTTAGTGAAGAAATATCTTTGCACTTAACACATTCTGTCTTGCTGTTCTCTCAGTCTTTATGTGTCCTCTTTTATTTTTGCCACACTATTTTGTCTCTTTAGCCATACAATTTCTGTTTCGGCTGATGCTACAATTATTTCTTCTGTGATGACGTCGACGGCTAGTGATGTCCACCCACTTTTGTATAACCTATTTTACATTTCTTTTTCATATTTTCTTTTCGATCTGTATGTTTGTGCATGGTTTGTATTGGTCTACTATGGTTCGATGACGTATTTAAGAGATTTTCCGAATATTATTTTCATCTGTGCAGTGATATTAATTGTATTACTATTAATTATTGTTGAATTATTATAATATTATATTATTAACATTATTATGTTATTAACATTATTATATTATTAACATTATTATATTATTAACATTGTGATATTATTAACCACAACAGTGCTCAGAGCCAAAATAATGGAGAAACAATCGCGTTCATACAGACATAATGTAAATAAAATTGCAACCATCAATATTTGCGGTATCAGAGACAAAGAAGAACAATTAATTGACGCAATGATAAAAAGAAGAATCAAAATACTTGGAGTAGCAGACACAAGACTGAAGGAGAAACAAACAAGGAAAGCGTACATGAATTATACCATAATAAACTCAGGAGTTAACACCAACGAAGTAGCAAAACACGGAGTAGGATTCATTGTAGACCCAGAAACGTCCAAAAACATTATAGAAATACATCAACATTCAGAAAGGATAATTACCCTAAGAGTAATAGAAAACAACGTCAATATAACATACATCCAAATATATGCACCTTGCAACAACAACGACGAAGAGAGCGAAGAATTCTACGAAACACTTAACGAAATCATAAACAAAGTAAATAAGAACGAAGATCTACTGGTGATGGGGGATTTTAACGGGAGACCAGGAAAACGCAATTATGAGAACTCCAAATATATGGGCCCATTTGGAGATAACACAAATAGAAAGAACGAAAATGGCAACCGAATGCTTGAATTATGCAATCAGCATGAATTATGCATAACTAACACTTTCTTTAAGCATAAAGACTCACAAATATACACATGGTATAAATGGAACGATAACAAATGTAAAAGTCAAATAGATTTCATCCTAGCGAGAACACAAAGGAAGAGGAAAATCAGAGATAGCAGAGCGGTACCTAACATCACAAATGATACAGACCATAAAATGGTGCTAATAACCATCCAGAAGGCAAAACAAGACAACAAGAACCAATTGAAAACAAGAAAACAATCTGAAAGGACAATAAAATTAAGCCAACTTAAAACAGAAGATAAAAAGAAAGAAATAGAAAAACAACTAGAAAGCCAATTTAAACAACTACCACAACAAATAACTACAGTAGATAACGAGTGGCTCACATTCAAAAAATCATTGACGAAAATAGCAACCACAATATGCGGAACGAAGCAAAGGAAGAAGGAGGGAAAGATGAGCACTCCATGGTGGAATGACATAGTCAAGAACGCCATAAAAAGAAAGAAAAAACTATACAAAATCTGGCTAAAAACTAAAAAGCCAAGCGATTATGATATATACACAATAGAAAGAAGAGAAGTGAAGAAATTAATCAAAGAAGAAAAACATAAAGCATGGATAAAATTTGGCGAAATGATTAGTAACAACCACAAATCAGTAACCAGAGATTTCTATAGAACAATTAAAGCCATAAGACAAAAGAAAGACAATTATGACCCAACTGAAATCATCAATGATAAACGAGGCCAAGCAATAACAAACAAAGCGCAAATCTTAACGAGATGGAAAGAATATTTCGAAGAGCTTTTGAATGTAGAAACAGCGAGTCCAAAAACACACAAAAAGCAACTAACAGTTGGCGATAAAGAACCAAATATACTAATGGAAGAAATAGAAGAAACATTGCGACTAGCACCAAGAAACAAAGCCCCGGGAATCGATAACATCCCAGTAGAAATGCTAACAGCAGCGGGAGAGGCAGGATGTAAATGGCTACACAGAATATTCATCGCTGCATGGATACAACAGCAAGTCCCAGACGATTGGAAACAGTCCATTATATTACCAATATGGAAAAAGAAGGGCAGCAGAAGAGACTGCAACCAATATAGAGGAATATCGCTATTAAGCCACACAGGGAAGTTATATGCCAAGATAGTTGAAAAAAGATTGAGACCAATTATAGACCCACAACTAAGCGATGCTCAGATGGGCTTCAGGAGGAACAGAGGTTGCACAGATGCCCTGTTTATCATAAAACAACTAGCGGAGAAAACAATAGAGCATAATAAAACACTGTATACAGCTTTTATTGACCAAGAAAAGGCGTTCGATAGGGTGGACAGGGAACAACTATGGTCCGTATTGCCCTTGTACGGAGTGAGTCACCACCTAGTAGAGATATGCAAGAGCCTCTATGAAAGTAGTCGCACTACAGTAAGATCTTCAGCAGGCTACTCTAAACACTTCACCATTAACTCCGGAGTAAGACAAGGCTGCGTGCTTTCCCCCTTACTTTTCATCACATATATGGACAATATAAGCAAATTAGCATGCCCAATCAAAGGAAACATACCAACACGGATGACAACAAACGATAACACAGAAGAGAACGAAATATACGTACCAGAAAACAACAGAAGAGAGGAAGAAATAAATGAAATACTATTTGCAGACGACCAAGTTCTGATACATGAAACAACTGAGGACCTACAAGAACATATCAACAGGCTAAACAACACTTGTAAACAATACAACATGAAGATCAACATAAGCAAAACCGAAGTAATGGCAATAGCGAGAAAGGAAGAAAAACTAAACATCATAATAGATAATACATCTTTGAAACAAGTAGATAATTTTAAATATCTGGGTAGCACGCTAACACAAGACAATAACCAAGAAACAGAGATAGATATAAGGTGTAACAAAGCATGCCAAGTTATAGGCCAAGTATCAACACTATTGAAAAACAAAGCAATAACTACGGAAGCAAAAAGGGCAATATACAAATCAATTTTTCTACCAACTCTGAGCTATCAGTGCCAGAATTGGACGCTGGACTCTAGAACAATAAGAAAGATAACGACCACCGAAATGAAATGTGTCAGAAGAATGACAGGAAACAGCTTAAGGGACAGAGTAAGAAACACTGACCTGAGGAAGAAACTCGAAATTGAACCAGCCATCGAATACATAAAGAAACAACAGATAAATTGGTTCGGCCACATAACAAGACAGAAAGAACTAACAATGAATCAAAGAGCCATAAACAAACGCTACGAAAACGTCAGATTAAGAGGAAGACCGAGAAAGAGATGGATAAATGGAATACTAGAGTCACTAGGAGGAATAACATCAGAAGAGGCCAACAGAAGAGCAAAGAATCGCAGATTGTTTCTCCCCTCGACGCCAACGGCAACAGAGGAAGGATAGAAGAAGTAGAAGAAGAAGAAGAAGAAGATATTATTAACACTTGATAACAAAGATTGTCGAACACAATAGTCAAGAATTTCTGCCCTATGTGCCGTCTTCTGTTAGAAAGGACAGAAAGGAACAAAATATCAGGCCTTTGTTTATGATTCCTATTGGGTCGTAGCTATCGGTATTGTTCACATTGCTTCGACGTCTTTATACAAATTTCTTCTTGTTGCGATTTTGTAATTATCGTCTCGTCATGTTATGTTCAAAATAGGCTTATATTTTATGTTTGACTCTGGTTTCACGTGCTTTGTTTCCTTACATGCTTATGCATTCTTTTTATATATTCCATGTTCTCTTCTTTTACTCCACTGTGTGTATATCTGTATTTTTTTTCCTTGTATTTCTTGCTTAATAATTGTATTTAATTAAGAGCTGCTCTTTTCTGTTGTTTTATCAAACAGTGACATGGCCCGCTGTTTACAACTTTCTCGAACAATTTCCAATTACTTTGTTCTTCTATTTATTATGGTTCACAGTCTAGCTTATTTTATTGCTCTTATTTTTTTCTCTACTCTTTCTTTTTTTTAAATAACTTTGGGTCGTTTTGTAATGGTGTTTCTTGTGGTGATCACCAATATTTTGTGATATCTTTCTTATGTTATATTTAGGGCTGGTCTACTATTTTAGGAGCTTCGGTAGGTGAGTGTTTAGTGCGCTCGTTTCCTGACCAGAAGAGCCCTAGTTCAATTCCCAGTAGTGTCGGGTTTTAATCGGACCAACAAGTCCCTTCGATTCATCCAGCCTCTAAGAATGGGTACCAGACTTGTTCTAGGAAGTATTGACGGGCTTGTCTGACACAAATCACATTACCCCAAAACGTGCACTTTGTCTTAGGAAGACATGATCCGAAATAACGTTCTCCCCTATTCGCCTATCAAAGTATTTAACATTTAAACGGTCCCTATTTCTTGGTCTGTTTCGTGTTGAAGTCTCTCATAACTAGTACTTCATTTTTTCCTAACGATTATTTGTTTCCTTCATCATTTCATAAATTCTTGTATTTATGGGTTGTTTTTTTAATTGCTTCTCCCAGTACATCTGTTCTATCATCTTTTCCGCTTCTTCGATTTTTCTTCCTCTTTTACCATATCAGGTGACGAGGGAGATAAGCAAATTATGACTCGCTTTCAGGCAATCTCAAATATTGACACGTGATGCTTTTGTAGAAAAAAAAACAGAAGAAAAAAGTGATATGGTAACAGCTTCACGTGGTAGTTAACAAAACAAAAGTAGACGTTTCGGCCAAGTATGCCTTCAGTTAGAACAACAAACATCAACACAAATATATATATAAAAGGATATGCACACAATTCTAACTACATGGCGATAATATGCTAGATACTCAAAAAGGAAATAAAAAAAGTTCACTTCCCTGTGTTCCAGAGCGTGTTCAGCTTCTGGATGAACTAAAATAAGAGGGCGTGATGATTAAATATATATCTCGCTGACCAGGCAGTGAGGTGAGAAGACAGAGGGTTCTAAAAATATGGGGAGGTGGGTACAAGATATGCATAAACTGTGTATATCTAACTGTGTGTGTGTGAACAACGAACCGATGTGTAAAAAAGCATGTGTACATAACCGTACATGCGTACAGGCATAAATCCGTATATATAACCATCATCATCAAGTACCGGGCCTACTGGCGTAGGTGATAATGTCTCTCCACAACCTTCGATCTCGGCAGCTATTTATCATTTCTGTTGTTGACCTACCTTCTGCCAAGCCATTCTCTTAAGCTGCCTGTTATTTTTTCTCTTTGCTTCCCTCTATCTCTTCGTCCCTCAATTTTTCCAGTTGTTACAATATACTCCAGTTGTTCTCTTCTCATTAAATGACCAAAAAATGATGATTGTTTCTTCCTAATATTGGAAATTAGCTCTCTTTTTGCTTTGACCTCTCTCAGAACATCTTCATTACTCTTCTTAGCTGTCCATGGTACTCTCAACGTTCTTCTGTAAAACCACATTTCTACAGACTCCAGTGATTTTCTTGTCTGTTGTCCTATTGTCCATGATTTGCATCCATATGTTAAGACTGACTCTACATAACATTTAAGAACTCTTTGTCTTGTTTCTATTATCAAAAATGAATTGCATAGTATCTTCCTCATTTTTTGGAAAACTTCTTTTGCCTGAGCCATTCTGCATCTCACCTCTTTTGTACATCTTCCGTCTGAGGTTAACAACGTTCCCAAATATTTAAATTCATTTACCTGTTTTAATATTGTTCCACTTGTCTTTATTTTGCACTGTGGTGATGTCTTTTTCTTTGTTGTTACCATTACCTCTGTCTTTTTGCTATTAAGGCTGAGTCGTTTATTTTTGCTTTCTTTCATTACCCCCATGCACTACCGAATCTATACATGTATGTATAATTGTCTAAATCTGTATTGGAACATTTAGACACCGTCGGGTTTTCCTTTTTGTGTTCTGTGGTTATATATACGGATTTATGCATGTACACATGTACGGTTATGTACACATGCTTTTTGTATACATCAGTTCGTTGCTCACACACACAGTTAGATATACACATTTTATACATATCTTGTACCCACCTTCCCATATCTGTAGAACCCTTTCGTCTTCTCGCCTGACTGCCTGGTCAGTGAGATATATAGTTAGCCATCGCGCCCTCTTATTCTAGTTCATCCAGAAGTTGATCACGCTCTGGAACACAGGGAAGTGACCTTTTTTTTATTTACTTTCTTGAGTATCTAGGATATTATCGCCATGTAGTTAGATTTGTGTACATATCCTTTTATATATATTTTTGTGTTGTTGTTGGTTGTTCCAGCTGAAGGCCTATTTGGCCGAAACGTCGACTTTTGTTTTGTTAACTACCACGTAAAGCTGTTACCATACCACTTTTTTCTTATTTTTTAAAAATTGCCATTATCATCAGCTTTACAGCAGCTTCGCATCTCTATGCATCTTGGTGTATCTTGATGTATTTACTCTTCCCATGCTTTTATAGAGTATCCTGAACCCTAACATTCAGTGATATTTGTTTTTGGCAGTCTTTTTTGTTCTGTAATAAATCCCCTTCTGCTAAGCTCCTATTTTAGTGTCATTTACTCCTGGATGCGTTATTGTGTAGTTTATGTGTTTTCTTTGTTATTTAGCTCATGCCTTATTGTTCACTATTCCTGATAAATTTATTCCTCTTTTTAATCATTGCTTTTATGACTTATTTTTCTTTGTCATTATACCGCAGCTATTATATCTGATGCCTACTATTTTGTTTAAAGCTGTTCGTTGTACAGTAGTGAGTTTAATTTTCCTTTCAACATTGGCTTCTCTGTGATAATCTACAATCCTCCTAGTGGGTCTTTTAGAGGTTTAGGAATCAAGGTAGTAGGACTTATCTAAGCGGTTCAGCGGGTTCACTGTGGCCACACACGATGTTACTACACACCTTCTAACCACTGCTTGTGTACATTGTTGTTTTCATCTAAACTTATCGTATACTATTTTATATAAATAAATACATTTCCTTCAAATTTCTTGCTGAAATGCACACTTTTAGATAGATTATTGTTAACACTAGAACAATAAAAATCAGCATTCTTAATTCGCAAGAAGAAAAGAACGTCGCCCGCCATTTTGGAACGCGCCGGAAGTCAATATATAACGATTCAAAAATTAATAATCGGGTTTCAATATGGCATTGGAGGAAATTGATCGATGCGTCTTTATGGCGTCCTTTAGACTAATAAATTTCACATTTCAGTTGAAAATTAGCCATCGTCTAACAGCTACACTGCTTCGAAGATAATACAGTAATTATTGGAATTTATGCAATTAATTCTCGTAGATCCAAAAAATTAAGTCGCGCAATTTGTAATTCCAAAGTGCTCAGTAAACTATCAATACTTAAACTGTTCAACTCCTGTGTGGTACCAGTGTTAACATATGGATATGAAAGCTGGAAATCCACTAAAATTTAGATAGGAAATTAAATGCCTTTAAAATAAATGTCTCCGTAGGATCTCAAATATAAGCTGAAAGAATACATTTCAAATGAACAGATAAGAGATGAATCAAAACAAGAATAAGTGTCAAGCTTTATCAGAAGAAATCGTTTGAAATTTTACATCGATCATGTGCTGAGAATGAATGAAGAAAGATTTCCCTGTCAGGCATTTATGTTGAAACCAACTGGTAAATGAAAACAAGATGGACCAAGAGAAACTATGCAAAACAACAATTTCTAGGGAATTCTCAAACATGGGCCTAAGAAACCACCAAGAACTAGCAGCAGATCGTCATTCATAGAGAACTGTGACTCCCACTCTGTGTGCCGTCTTTGATTCGAGAGGAAAATGAATAAATGAATAACGTAATTAAACCAAACCAAGCAATTTCCATATTATAAAACAATACAATATTACTATGTACCAAGCCACAGAAAGTGCCCTTGATAGAAAACACATAATTGACTTAAGCCTGTGACGCCTACCGGCTAAACGTTTAACAGGATAAACGTAGAAGAAAGGAGGAAAGAAGTAAATTTGCTTACAATGGTAAAATCGTATATGTTATATAAATATAACTAAATTGATACGGCGAGATTACTAAGAGGCTGTCTAAAATTATTTTTTTATGCAACTTGATAAGAAAGACATTTGATGAGCAATTTGTGTCTTTGTTGATGTTTTCATGGTCTTGATTTTTCTAAAATTTGATTTCAGATATATCGACATCTCATCTCTCAATAATGATTGTTATCGCTCAATATGAACACGGCATTTACGTTTTTTTTCTATTCATTTTCTTTAAAACTAAGCAACAAATATCATCTAATATGAGGTGATAAAGGTTACTAGGAAAAAGGGTTAAGGCATAAAAATGCGAAGCTGCAGTAAAGCTGAATATAAGGAAAAATAAAAAAATAAAAAAATGGTATGTAAGAATCTTTACGTGACAAGTGGACGACACAGACTAAACAACGTTTCGGCTCAATAGACCTTCATCAGGAACAAACAAAAAAACACACACACAAAACTGATAACGAAACAACTAAAACAAAAACAATCGAAATGCGTTAATGAAAACAACAAAAATAAATAAAACTATCCTGTAAAATCCAAAATAAAATCGCAACCAAATGCGGCTGTCGTGAACGTCGAAAATCGTGCAAAAAAGTGCGTAAATGTACACAGAACCAGAGGAGTTAACACAGGGGTCAGTGTGCAAACACAAAGGAGAAAGAATCGAATAGTAGACCGACAGGTGTAAAAAGACGCTAAGAGTGAGATGTCTGAGAGTGGGGTACAATACAAATAAATGAGGGGTAAGGAGCACAGAAAAAAAGTTATAAAGGAGAAAACCGATTTTGTTCCCTAATGGACGGTTCGAGATCAAGCATAGCTTCACATGTGTGTCCCGCAACATCATTTATGCCATCATTTGCCAACGATGCCACATGACCTATATTGGTGAGTCTGGGAGAAGATTAGCGGAAAGATTTTGTGAACATCTACGTGATGTCAAACAAAATACTGGTACTCCGGTGACTTCCCACTTCAACTCTCCTGATCACAAGGGCAAAGACGACATCCGTGTCACTGGTATTGTCCTTTGTCACTCTGGCGACCGCAGCCGCTTAACTTTGGAAAATCGCCTTATAGTCCAGTATGGTTCGCTGACCACGAGAGGTATGAATGTATCACACTCATACGCGTAGTTTCTTTTTGGTTGCTCCTTCCCTTTTGCACAGCCTTCTCTACTACACATATTTGGGTTATTTGGTCTACTTACTATGTCATGCTTTTTATAGTTCTTCTCATCTAGTCCCTTATGAGACACTTCGGTTTTCTCCTCTATAACTTTTTTTCTGTGCTCGTTACCCCTCATTTATTTGTATTGTACCCCACTCTCAGACATCTCACTCTTAGCGTCTTTTTACACCTGTCGGTCTACTATTCGATTCTTTCTCCTTTGTGTTTGCACACTGACCCCTGTGTTAACTCCTCTGGTTCTGTGTACATTTACGCACTTTTTTGCACGATTTTCGACGTTCACGACAGCCGCATTTGGTTGCGATTTTATTTTGGATTTTACAGGATAGTTTTATTTATTTTTGTTGTTTTCTTTAACACATTTCGATTGTTTTTGTTTTGGTTGTTTCGTTATCAGTTTTGTGTGTGTGTTTCTTTGTTTGTTCCTGATGAAGGCCTATTGAGCCGAAACGTTGTTTAGTCTGTGTCGTCCACTTGTCACGTAAAGCTTCTTACATACCATTTTTTTATTTTTTTTTATTTTTCCTTACTAGGAAAAACCTCGACATTCGCTTGAATTAACATCCAAAGAAGTCATTCTGAAACTCGAAGCGATATCGCTGCCTGTATCTATACACAACTACAGGATGGAACGGACTGACGTCATCAATGCCCTCCAAGATTGAGGAAGGGCACGGAACTTCGACAACAATGAGTCCAGATGACTCCTTTGGAGAAAATAGATTGGTGTTAAGATGGGCACATCCAGCAAAGAGGCTTAGTGGGTGTATATGAGAATATATCAACCAACACAGAGATGCAGTCGTGAGTCGATGGAGGCTGCGGGACATGCTGAGGAGGGGATCTGAGCATATATCAACATGTTCGGAGTGCAATGATGATAACCCACGAATAACGTTATAACAATCACATTCTCGGCGCGCGTCCCTTGCCAAAGTTTGGCGGCGTCCCTGAGGCCCGCGGATGGCGCACACGTTGAGAACCGCTGGTAGAACATCGATAAGTTCAAAGAGAGGGGGCTAGTTCGTTTTGAACAAAACACTATCTCCATATTTTTCACCCAATCCTATTAAGAAAACAATTAAATGTAGAGAATCATCCAGGCCCAAGATTAATATCTTACTTTTTCTTTCCTTCCTCATCTGCCTTTCAGCGTCGAGGGGAGATATATTTTGCGGTCTTTTGCTTTTCTGTTTGCCTCTGCTGCTGTTATGTTTCCCAGTGCTTCTAATATTCCATCGACCCATCTTTTTCGTGGTCGACCCTTGGGTCTGGTGTATTTACAACGTTTGCTGAAGGCCCGTTGTGTTGTGTTTTGTTCTTTCTGCCTTATCACGTGGTCAAACTATTTTATCTGTTGTTTCCTTTATATATTCTATGGCGGGGGCTATTCCTAGCTTTTTTCTCAGTTCTTCATTTCTGATCTTATCTCTCAGACTGTTTCATGGCATTCGTCTAACACATTTCATCTCTGTAGAGGTTATTTTTCTTATTGTTCTTGCATCTAGGGTCCAGGACTGGCATTGGTAACACAACGTTGGGATGAAGATTGTATTGTATGGTGCTCGTTTTGCCTCTAGAGTTATTTCCTTGTTGGACAATAGTGGTGATAACTGTCCAATGATTTGACAAGCTTTGTTGCATCTTGATTCTATCTCTGCTGTTTGAGAATTATCGTTTGTCATTAGACTTCCTTGGTATTTGAATTCCTCTACTTGTTTTAGTTGTCTGCCTTCTATAGTTATGTTGATGTTCTAAGATTAATATCGCTGCAACAAAATTACCTGGCAAACAAGTCCTATTTAAGAAAGCGTTTCATAAATGTATGGAGAAAGCATAAGACCTAGACAATGTAGATGAGACATTGAACCGCTGAAATCACAAATCCTTGACTGTGTAGTCTTTTCCCTTGGTAAAGATAAACACTACAAGTACTATGTTAAAAAACAAAACTCAATAACAACGTATAACAACATAAAATTTGCTCTAGGTCCAAACATGTCAAAAGTGTATCTATTAAAAGACGGAAACTGTGAGCCTATCAGTTACAAAAGTAAACTACTGGATGTAATAGAGTAAGTTAGCGAAGCATGGGGACAGGTAACTTAGTTGTTACCCGCTTCTCAATAGACAATAGCAGTAACAAATGGTAGCGACCATCAGCGTTAGGGCATTAATTTAAGTATGGAGAATTTACAGCCAGAAATAGAAGTTCACATAGGGGGGTAGTGGATATACAGAAAGTGGGAAGGAGGAAATGTCCAGAATTACTGGACGACACATGATAGTTTAGGTCCATGGAAATTTCTACAATAGCAGGTTGGGGAAATAACAATACGCGCATGATTTGACTGCATGACTTTATTGTCCGGTAAACAGCTACCAGGACGGGTCAGGTCATGAAGATGATGGTCACAAATAGTTTGTTTTGACAAATTTTAGACTGAAGTCATGGAACGGTCAAGTCTTGGACATCAGTTGAACTTTGAGTCACAGTTCGGAAATGGAGATTTGGCGGTGGAATTGTTGTAGTGAGAATTGATTGGCTAAAAGGGTCGCAAGTGGTCACTTTGCGACGGTTTGATTGGCTGAAGATATGTCACACAAAGTGTGCGGTTGGAGTATTTAAACTTCAACACAATAGGTTTAAATCAATTTAATTAATTGGACACACATAGAGAGAGAGAGAGAGAGAGATAGAGAGAGAGTGAGAGAGAGAGAGAGAAGTCAGAATGTAGACTAAGTAAACTTAGTCCGGCTTCGGCCGAACTGCCTAAGGCAGTTAGAGTTAGAACAGTCAGAACAGTTAGAAAGTTAAGATTAGAAAGTGAAGCCAATTAGTGTTAGGAAGTTAAAATCTCCAAGTTGTAGTTCAAGTCAGTTGAGAAGTTATTAGTAGAAGTTGATAGAGAGTATGAGTATAGCAATGAGAATATGAACATTAGTGTCGTGAAGTGTTTTTTAAGAGTATTTCAAGTTGTGTTTCACATTCCTCATGAACGCAAGTTGAATAATGTTGTTTGAAAGATATACAGTTGGGACGGATCATAGTTATCGGCGAAATGCCTCAGAGAAGTCCTGAATTAATTAAAATTAATTTAAGATAAGTGTATCAACCACTAGTCGACCATTGTGCCTAGAGATATCAATAAACTTGATTATCATTATGTATCCAGAGAAAGAGTCTGTCATGATTTACCTGTTGTGATCAACTAAAATAAATGTGATGTGCTGTCAAGAGAGTACAAAGATATTATAAAGAATAAATAACATTACAGCTCTATAACGCTGGAAAAATAGTTCGAACATCACTCAAGTCTCTACTCTGAAGGTAGACTAGGAAGCCATTCCTAGACCATTTGGTCCCAAAACACTAATTGCTGACCGAATGGATTCATTGAGTGTATGTGTATTCTCTAACAGGGAAAGAAACTGAGAAATTATGGCATTAGATCGCTGCATATTGAGAATAAAAATGTAAAACAAAATGACACAGCAGCATTCGAGGAAGCGTTGATATCAAATTCAGAAGGTAAAACTGTGCAGGAGGAAGTAGATAAGGCCAGGCATCACAAGTGCATCCTGTTCATTCTGCGGTCGGATCTATCTATCCAATGTTGGCAGAATCAGCTACGAGAGAAGCTGTTCAGTGAAAACATCATTCAGCATAAGACACTAACAATTTTATCAAACTATCGACTAAACATGTTTGCTTGGTACGAATCGTCTATCAAGATATTTCTATATACATGTATATATATGTCCTTTTATTATAGAAAATAACTATCACTTTAAGGAGTAACTGTAGGTTTGTAGAAAGTTTTTCTCATCCTGCAGGTGCATCCAGGTTTTAGTGTCATATCATCATCAACATCAAGTACTGGGCCTGCTGGCGTAGGTAATCATGTCTCTCCACAACTTTCGATCACGACAGTTATTTATCATTTCTGTTGTTGATTTTCTGCCAAGCCATTCTCTACATTTCTTAATCTGTCTGGTATCTTTTCTCTTTGCTTCCCTCAATCTCTTCGTCCCTCAATTTTCCCAGTTGTTACAATATATTCCAGCTGTTCTCTTCTCATTACATGACCAAAAAATGATGATTGTTTCTTCCTAATATTGGAAATTAGCTCTCTTTTTGCTTTGACCTCTTTCAGAACGTTTTCATTACACTTCTTAGCTGTCCGTGGTATTCTCAACATTCTTCTGTAAAACGACATTTCTACAGACTTCAGTGATTTTTTGTGTCTGTTGTCCTATTGTCCATGATTCGCATCTCATATAGTGCACGTTAAAAAAGAATTCTAGAGAATAATTGTATCTTACACGTCTACAAAAAGATGCTACTTTATTTTTGTCTCAAAAGATTTAACAAGGTTTTTCTCACAATACCAACATTTATCTCAGGAGCTATATTATTCTTCCACAAAAATATATCAAAATATATTGCATTTTAGAAAACTTTTGGGACATTGAAAAAATAAGACCAAATGCAAAAATCATGTTTATATGTGTGCAGGTTATGGAGATATTTGAAGTCAAGCGTGGACAAACCATTTTGAAACGGACTATAGTTGTTTTCCAATATTGTTTTGCGTTGTGATGAACACAGCAGTACGCAAGCTAAAATGAACATACTGTAGTTATAAAGAGAAAAGAAGGAACTCATGCACATGATATGATGGTGTCTTCGAGAAGGGTCTAGTATAGATAGTCTACGGTTTTCTTTTTAGGTCTGCCGTTTTGAAGCACTATACGACTAGTTAAAATCGTGCCGGTCGTAAACTCCGATTGTCTTTATTTATGTAGACATGAAACAGTTTGAAAAGTACTTGCGAACTGTTTCATGAGTGTTACTGTCTTGAAAGAGGACAAAATATGTGTTGCCATCTAACTCCTTTGCAGTTCAATTGTCACACTTGTCATGACTATCGCCAGTTTCTACTTCTATAAGACTAGCGCTGCTGCCTGCTGTCAAAGAGCGAACAACTCGCAGGTTATCGACTGTGGGGTCAATAATCAACCAAGTATTCCATTGTTTTGGAGGAATTTATTGAATTAAATATTTAAAAGGTGGCATTTTAAACAAATATGAATGACCTATTTCAATAACATTTTAAATTGGCTCCTTCCGTTTTTGCTATACTCACGCAATCTAAACCGTGAAAGTCGTTGACAGCTTGCAAAATAGACTTCCTTGGTTTGTTCAAATATTCAATATTGTTTCTTTTTGTGTGTTCAAATGTTTAAAATTGTTTCCTTTCTTTTGTCAAATTATTATGTAGCCTTCTTTGTTTCTATATTTTTTAAAATGTATATTATTTTTGTAGTTATGCGTTTTTTTTTGTTAATGACAATTAAAAATGATAGATACAGCTTAATATATGATTAGAAGAACAATGGATGGACGGTTGCATGGATGTATAATAGCTAGATAGAATAGCTGACGTATTGTGCCAGCTTAATGTATTTTGTTGTTTCTGGTAGACACTACGAGATGAAAGTGATAAGCTTTTCCATGTTTGAAGCTGATTGCTCTGTCTTAAAATAATGTATAAATAGCACAAACTATGCTTACAACACAGCATTATTTTATTCTTTTACTATCTTATCAAACCACAGAACATAATTGTTGTGACACGGAACAAACAAAATAAGTAACCTCAAAGTTACTGTTAATATTCATATTTTAATACAAAAAACAAGTTGATAGTACGGATACAATATACCAATAATAGAAAACAAGAATAATTTGAGGGTAAAATAAAGGGTCTTCTTGTTTTAGCAACAAATGCTAAGTCTGGGAAGATCTGGCTGCAGATCATAGCACATGGAGAATAAAAATAAAAAACGGCACAGCAATATTCGAGGCAGTGTTGATATCATATTCAGAAGACAAAAGGCTCAAGAGATAGGAGACTAGATCAGGCACTACGATTACATCTTGTTCATTCTGCGGTTAAATCTGAATATCCAATATTGACAAATTCAGCCTCAAGAGAAGCTGTTCAGCAAAAACAACATCCAGTATAAGACACTAATATTTTACCAAACTACTGGCTTATCATGATTGCTTGCTACCAACTTTGAGGTCTCAAAAATTGGTGTACGAGCGAAAGAATAGCTACAGAACCTAGCAGTGGATCAGTACAAACGAAGATCTATGAATTTTGACAACGGTGCTCTTATAGGTCAGAGAGAAACTACTTGTGATCTAAAGCTGCCTATATCTGCTTTTTGTTTTCCTTCTGGTCTTCTTCTCCCTGTCTTTTCTTCGCTCTGTACCTCCATCCCTATATATATAGTCATAATATATTTCAGCCTTCTCATTACATGGCCACAAAAGTTGTTGCTAGCTGCCACTTGATGTTGGTAGTAAGCTTATTATGTAAAACCACATTCTTTGACTCCAATGATGTTCTTACCAGAATGAATAGAACTCTCTTCCGTACGCCAAAACGTATGTGATTGTCTAGGACTCTCTTCCATATGTCAAAACTTGTATCTTGCACTATTGTCTAGGATTCTCTTCCATATGTCAAAACTTGTATCTTGCACTATTGTCTAGGATTCTCTTCCATATGTCAAAACTTGTATCTTGCACTATTGTCTAGGACTCTCTTCCATATGTCAAAACTTGTATCTTGCACTATTGTCTAGGACTCTCTTCCATATGTCAAAACTTGTATCTTGCACTATTGTCTAGGACTCTCTTCCATATGTCAAAACTTGTATCTTACACGATTATCTAGAGCTCTCTTCCATATGTCAAAATTTGTATCTTGCACTATTATCTAGCACTCTCTTCCATATGTCAAAATTTGTATCTTGCACTATTATCTAGCACTCTCTTCCATATGTAAAAATTTGTATATTGCACTATTATCTAGCACTCTCTTCCATATGTCAAAATTTGTATCTTGCACTATTATCTAGCACTCTCTTCCATATGTCAAAATTTGTATATTGCACTATTATCTAGCACTCTCTTCCATATTTTTAAATTTGTATCTTGCACTATTATCTAGCACTCTCTTCCATATTTCAATACTTGTATTTTGCACTTTTACCTAGGACTCTCTTCCATATGTCAAAACTTGTATCATTCCAGGATGCCCTTCCATATGTCAGAATTTGCTCTTGTCCAGGACTCTCTGCCATATGTCAATACTTGTCTCTTGTCCAAGATTCCCTTCCATATGTTAGAAGTTGTCTTTGTCCAAGATTCCCTTCCATATGTCAGAACATGTCTCTTGACCAAGATTCCCTTCCATATGTCAGAACATGTCTCTTGACCAAGATTCCCTTCCATATGTCAGAACGTGTCTCTTGACCAAGATTCCCTTCCATATGTCAGAACGTGTCTCTTGTCCAGGATTCGTTACCCCTATGTGTTAAAAACGTCATGTAACAACATTATATTTGTAAAATATGACAATAAAGATATCTCAGTGCCTGTGGACTAGTATGTATATAGCATATGTGTATGTTAATGTATGTGTGTATGTATATATATAGTAAAAGTAAAATACCCCCGTCACGCCAAGTGGCGTATAGGCAATATGGTGTTAGTGACCATAAATTTTTACAGACCTTCGGCACATGATTTTTGGGGTAATGTGGTCGGTATTACGCCCGTGCCGTTTTACTTTCCCAGAAAAAAAATCAGGTACCCATTTAAGGCTGGGTGAACCCGGAAGCCGTCGGTTGGGATCGAACCCTACCTCTTGTCCTTTGTAGTCCAGTTCACTAAACCCTGAGCTATCGCAGCTCCCTATGTATGTATATACCTGTGTGAATATGTATTTGTGCGGCTATGTATAGGCCCTACACGAATACATGGTGTATGCGTATATATTTTGTGTATGTGTGTTTATATGTACGTGTGTGTACACAGGTATATTGTAAGTATGTTGAGCTATGTTTGTATATATTTACAAATATATGTTTGTATGTACAAGAATCAAGACAAAACTATCAACCGAACTGTTGTAACAATTTTAAAACAAAGATTTTGCATCTGGAATAAATAATCCCACAAATCAATGTATTAAGTGCTTTCATTTAAGTTAATGCTCGCAGTGGCAAGTCTTTCTCAGTTTAAAAGGCAAGTTAAAAGCAGTATACCCAAACTTACCAAATGTAATCACAGTGTTCATAAAGTTTTCAATATAACATGACATTTAATATACATCTCATCCTTGGCAATATAATTTAATTAAATATACATTTGTAAGCTTCACAAAATATGAAAAGTTAGGAGCAACATTTATTTATTATAACAAAACTTGGACATACTATAACCAGTGATGGAACATGTAAAACTGAAATAAAAAAAGAATAGGAATGGCAAAAAAGTAATTTTAGTGCCATGAAAAGTATCATCATCATCATCAAGTACCGGGCCTGCTGGCGTAGGTGATCATGTCTCTTCACAACTTTCGATCTCGGCAGCTATTTATTATTTCTGTTGTTGACCTCCTGTCAAGCCATTCTCATAAGCTGTCTGTTATTTTTTCTCTTTGCTTCCCTCTATCTCTTCGTCCCTCAATTTTTCCAGTTGTTACAATATATTACAGTTGTTCTTTTCTCATTACATGGCCAAAATATGATGATTGTCTCTTCCTAATATTGGAAATTAGTTCTCTTTTTGCTTTGACCTCTCTCAGAACATCTTCATTACTCTTCTTAGCTGTTCATGGTACTCTCAACATTCTTCTGTAAAACCACATTTCTACAGACTCCAGTGATTTTCTTGTTTGTTGTCCTATTGTCCATGATTCGCATCCATATGTTAAGACTGGCTCTACGTAACATTTAAGAACTCTTTTCTTTTTTCTATTTTCAAAAATGGATTGCATAGTATCTTCCTCATTTTTTGGAAAGCTGCTTTTGCCTGAGCCATTCTGCATCTCACCGCTTGTGTACATCTTCCGTCTGAGGTCAACAAAGTTCCCAAATATTTAAATTCATTTACCTGTTTTAATATTATTCCACTTGTCTTTATTTTGCACTGAGGTGATGTCTTTTTCTTTAAAAAAAAAAGTATACTAACATCAAAACAATTAACACCAGGGCTAAAACAAAGAATAGCAAAATGGTATATCTTATCAACATTCCTGTATGGTGCAGAAACATGGACAATAGAGAAGAAAACAGAACATAAAATTGAAGCCTTTGAAATGTGGATATATAAAAGAATAGGCAGAATTGGATGGAAAGAAAAGAAAACAAAGGATGAAATCTTAAAACAACTAAAAATGAAAAGAGAACTACTAAATACAATTCAAATAAGACTAATGCGATTTTTGTGGCATGTTAAAAGACATAACAGTCTACTAAAAGTAATCTTGGAGGGGTAAATACAAGTTAAAAGAGGCAGACCAAGACTAACGTGGACGAGTAACATCAAAAGATGGACAAGTCAGCCTATGACAACCTGCACCATCAAAGCAAGAGACAGAGTGGAATGGCACTCCAAAATAGCCAACCTTCGATGCGGAGGCGGCATTCAATGAATAAATAAAAACTATTTAAGATTATACATTTTAACTGTCGTTATATAATATAGTAAATTTATTGTGGAGAAATAATATAAAATTAAAGGAAAAAAAGAGGGTATTTATAAGAAGGAGAAGAAGTATATTTACAATTTTTTAAAATCAAACAAAAATGTGTTGTTTTTCTTTCATATTTGAACAAGATCCTTTATGAACCTACAAGCTCCCTGTCATTTAGCAACTCAAACCAAACTTTAATTTACTTGCACGGGTAGTTGAGCTGGTAGAATGTGTTAAGTCCTCTCAAGTTTATATTCATGTTTTTGGTTAATTTATTTCCTGTCTCAAATTTTCTAAAGTTTTATTTCAACTTTTTGCTTCTCCAATTCTTGTTAGAATTTGTATGTATTCTCTATGTCCGAAATAAGATCATGAAATCAGTATCTAAACTGTAATATGTGATCACTTTGTGCCTTTTATTTCAACTAAACTGCACCATGTACAAGTTTTATATATTTATTTGTCTATTCTTTTCTATCATTACTGATCTTCATATGAACATCTATGTATATAAATACTGTCAAGTAAAAATTAATCATAGAAATATTAACATATACTAATAAATCAATGTTTACAATAGCTAATGTTCTTAAAAATTGAAATACTTGTATTTATTCATTCCTTCATCCCATTCAACACTTAATCTCACCCAATTGCGCTTCCAACTCTATCTTCCACTTTTCGTA
The DNA here is from genome assembly GCA_032433765.1 of Megaustenia siamemsis. Lineage (NCBI taxonomy): Eukaryota > Metazoa > Mollusca > Gastropoda > Stylommatophora > Ariophantidae > Megaustenia > Megaustenia siamemsis. The sequence continues at coordinate 121,070,676 of JAVIAB010000092.1, read as the reverse complement.
GATCTTCATATATTTTCTCCATTTTTTTTCTTTATTAATTTCAGGCTCGACAAATTGAAGATTAATTTTATATCATGACTGCTTCATTTTTTATTTTTTTTATATTTTAAAATTAATCTTTTGCATAATTTGTTAGAATTTTTTGCAACAGATGTTTGTATTTGTATAACCACTTAGTGATTAAGATAATAACACATTGCATTCTCAGTTATTATTCAGCGTTCAAGACTTCCACATCAAATTTTAATAAATTTATGTAATCCAAACGACTTATGTACATCTGTTTTCTTTCATTATATTTGTTCCTAATTTTGTTCACTTTATATACTTGTGTTAGATGACATTGAAATATGATAGTTATTACAAAATATAAAACAGTCAATAACATAAATTCATGCTTCAATAATTAACATAGAAACAAATTTGAAAGAGCATAATAAATCAGACAATGAAATATTTTGAGACAAATTCAAGAATAAAAACTAAGAGATAAATATTTTGTACTACTAGACATTCAAATAATGCTGCAGATTTTTTCAAACAATAAACCTGAAATACAACAAATTGGAACTTTGCGTAATCTTTGGTATTTTATTCTTAACATTTATCATATAATTTAGATTATATTCATCTTTAGAACTTGATTTCAGTTGGTATTTTTACTTCTCAATTGACAATTATCAGACTAATTACTGAATCACTGTGATAGTATCATATTAAGATTAATCATCTACAATTCTTTTTCTCATTTTCTCTTCATTAACAGTTTATTTTAGTCATCTGATTTTTTTCTTTTGTGTTACAAATTCATAAATGAATATCAATAGCTTGGATTGGTTAGTGATGATAAATATTATATAAGTAAAAGTAAAGTACCCCTGTCACGCCAAGTGGCGTATAGGGAAATATGGTGTTAGTGACCCTATATTTTACAGACCTTCAGCACATGATTTTTGGGGTAATGTGGTCGGTATTACGACCGTGCTGCTTTACTTTCCCAGGAAAATATCTGGTACCCATTTTAAGGCTGGGTGAACCCGGAAGCCATGGGTTGGGATCGAACTCTACCCCTGTCCTTTATAGTCCAGTTCACTAACCACTGAGCTATCGCGGCTCCCATAAATATTATATAATTGAGAAATATATACTTTTAATAAATAATAAAGATAAAAATATGCAATTAATATAATCAAAATGAAAAATTAGACAATGATCACAGTAAGTATGTGACTGCTTTAAAGTATTTGTTATTTGTGATATTAGTAAAAAGAATTAAATTATGGTATAAAATTAAGAATGTACTACGGTGCATATTTTTGTAGGATATATATTGTATTGCAGTTTACACTATAAAGCTAAACCTAAACCTAAACCTTCTTTACAATATTTATTATCCTATTCCATCACCATCATTATCATTATCATAGCAGTACATAACTTTAAGCTAGTTCCCACATATTGTTGATGAGATAGTTGTTGCGCTTTCTAGCCGATCCTTTCAATCAGTAAATTAAGTGAATGCAGGATGAAGGTCTGTCAAGTTCCACTACAGAATTTTGTTATCCATGGTACATATTGTCAGTGTACTAACAATAACCATGATGAGCTGTGGATGCAGGAGAAAGTAAGACTATGTTAATTGAACACAATTTCAAAGTATATAAATATAAATTTTAGAAGATTAACAGTTACATATTTCATAAATAATTGAAAAATACTTGTAGAAAATCTGTCAGTTAATATTCTCGTATTATGACGGTTGACAACATTAATACAGATGTAAGTGCGCCTGAAGTTTATAACGATTCTTCCATTTTGTTTGATGGGATGATCATGCAGTGAATATTTTTTTTTTCTTCCAGCTTTAGAAAAAGAATGAGCACTGTATATATTTTAAAATTAATTTACTAGTTTGTGAATAAAACGAACACAAATAATGAACAAATACTTTACCTGAAAAGTTAGTAGTAGTACTATAGTGGTGACAACAAACTTATGTTTCACAATCAGATCAAAGAGTTTATCATAGCAACCCTGAATATAACAAAAAATGGAATAATAAAAGTGATTATTTATTTCCTGTCACTGTCAATGTTGATATATTTTTTTCTGTGTGGCGGTCACTGTACTGTATACCAAAAGTATATAGGTCAATAAGAATCTGTTACATACGTGGAAAGCAATGCGTGAAAGTGATACCATTAGGGTCAAATATGCATAAAATACATATTAAATTATAATTCTTTGCTTAAAAATGATCTATGTAAAAGATGGAACAATCAGCGAATTATTTTTAATTAATATTTTAGCCCATATCATACACATCTGGTGTAAATGTCTTGTGATTAACATTTCATTTCCTTACAAAGACTTCATATATCATACCAATTCTGTTGTCCCATGTAACTTTCCCTTATATCATCACCATCAATACCATGTTTGCTGACGTTAGCAATAATATCTATCCACAGCTTTCTCTCTATACAGCTGTTTATCAATTCTGTTGTTTGCTTTCTACTAAACCATATTCTTAAACTGTTTTGTATCTTTTCTCTCTGCTTTTCTCTATTGACTCTTTGGTTTATTCCCTCATTGTTACAATATATTTCAGAGAACAGCTGAAATTACATGACCAAAGAATTATGACTGTTCCTTCTGATGTTAGAAATTATCTTTATTTTTACTCTGGCCTCTTTTAGAAAATTATCATTTCTCTTTTTTTCAATTGTCCAGAGTATTCTGAACATTCTTCTGTGAAAGCACATTTCTGTGACTTCTAACAATTTTCTTGTCTGATTGTCCTAAATTCACATCTGTATGTCAAGACTTTCCATACAATACTGAAGAACTAATTTTTCTTATTTCCTTGCAAAAATAGTTTGCATGTCATTCTTATTCTTTGGAATTTTGCCTTTGCACCCCACCTCAATTTACATCTATCTGAAGTTAATATTATTCCCATGCACTATTTTAATACTGTTGTTTTTACTTTGTTGGTGCATTTAGAAGATAACTTTTTCTTTGTTGCAACAATCACTTCTGCATTTTTACTATTGAGGATAAGACATATAATTTTACTTTCCATCACTATAATGTCAATCAGTTTTGTAACTCAATTCCAATTTTAATGATTAAGACAGTGTCATCAGCATAATTCATACTCTTTGTATTGTGACCACTGACTGATATTGCAAGTATGTCCTTTATGGATCTTAGTATAACAATAATCTTACAGCACATACATTAAATCTGATGATAGTACATAGTAATCCCTTGCCTAACATTTATTTGCTGAAATATTCCCAATTTATATCCAGCTTTTATGGTTGCCTTTTGTTGTCAAGTACAGTTTCTTTTCTATTCTTAATTCTTCGATGTCAATGCTTTCTAAGCTTTTGATTTGTTTCTCAATGCTGTCATTTGTCCAATGCTTTAGTGTAGTATGTAAGACATAAATATTGATATGTTTTTACTTCCGTTGTTCCTTCGTTTAATGATGTTTATATCTATGTTCATCCTCCAAACAAACCCACACTGTTCATCACTCATTTCAGTTATATGTTTATGTGGATGATTTAAACCTTCTCATTGATTTATATATTTTTTTTTTATATCCCATTCAGGAAAGAGAAACTGCTTAATCTGGATTGTGGGATATTTTAATAAAAATCATTTCACAAACACACAAATATTTTCTAATATTTTTTTTTATTTATGAATTGCTTATTGTTTAATGTACACTTGTTATTACTTAGATTGAATTAAATTATAACTTCATACTACTACATACCGTTTGGAACCAATTATTAATCTCATTGGCCTTTCCTTTCTCAGCACAAGAGTAATCTTGAGATTTGTTCTTGCAACACAAAATAGGGGTCTCAAGGTTAACCGTTTTGTTGTTTATGCTTGTGGGTGGCCAGTGCTCCAATCCATGAAAGTCCTTGTAAGAGTCAACACCACAACATCCTTCCTGAAATGAAAATGTAATCATAAGTTGTGAACTCAGCAATGGCTAGAGGTAAAGGAAAAATAAATAAATACTCACAAGATATAACCTAAAACAGTAAAGAACATCTAATGACACACATTGTCTTAGGGTTGTGAGTTTCTATCTAAACATCACACAAAATGCTGCAGCGTTCGAAGGTTACAGGACCTCTTCTCTTTCTTGCTGTCAACCACTCTATATTTATGAAAAGGAAAACGATCCATTCATTTTTCAGTGAGCAGATTAAATAGCGTCGAAAATTATGAATCTCACACGTCGTGGCGACTGCTTTGACCAAGCGGCATTTATCCCTCTGGTCCTGTCATGATCCCCTCGACATACGCCAGCAATGGTAACATGTATCGTAAAGATAGTATTTTTTTTTACTCTTGGAACATATATATAATGATCAACAAGGCAGCATTGTTTACTGCTGGTTTACCAACACTCACATACAATTGGAGATTAGAAAAAGAAACATTTGAGATCTCTTATACAGCTTGGTGATACAGCTGTTCAGCGATAAAAGAGAGATCCAGGTTACCAACAAAGAGGTGAAGTAAATAAATCTGTTACTCTCAAAAGCTTATGATTGTCGAATCAGCAGAGAAATCACGAACCAAATTAGGACGCACCCGTTAGTGGGGAAGAACAAACTACTCTGCTCCATCAGCGGGAATCTTACTACACAACAGTCTAAAGATAATGGTCTTTGAGAGTATGGTTAGGTTATGGTTAGTCGAAGGTCCCGGTATCACTGCAAGCGAATGAAAATCCATAATTGCTAAACCACCTGTACCAGTGGAATCATCCGAATTAACATATCTCATTGCAGGATGAAAACAAAGAAAAACAGCTGCAGTCACCATCATAGTAGCCACAGCACACGCCAAACAACATAAGACTAAGCGGCACCGAAAGTGAACACAGCCGAACTGTCCTTCGTCAAACAATACAGTAATCCCTCAGTTATCGCGGTAAATAGGGACCAGAACCGGCCGCGATAAGTGAAAAACCTCGAAGTAGTGACCCTCTCATTTTTAACATACGTACAATTTTTGTGTATGTATAATATCAATAAGTGTATATGAAACCATATAAGTGCATATGTTATCATTAGAACATTAAAGAATAGTTTCAAACATGTTATTGAAATATTAATAGTATAAATAACATACATAAAATAATATTTTTTTTAAATAATAATTCCTCAATTTTGAATTTTTGAACAATTCGCGATGTACTGAGGCCGCGATAAATGAACTGCGACGTAGCGAGGGATGACTGTATCATTATTTATCGTGAGCAATCGAAATATCAAAACACAATCCGGATGAAAATACAGCTAACAGTGTGCACAGATCACTAAACTCAGTAGCTCCAACTGCAAGCCGGACTTGGAATATGAGGAAATTGCAACAAGGAACACTTTTCAGACAGAGCCTCAACGGTTCCTGGCGCCTTATCCGCCATATTGACTGGAAGTCACCATAACAGTGTTCTTCCTACCCATCATTCCTCTGTTCAACTGTGCATTTTTAAAGTCGTTATTTCAGAGCCCTACATTTGTAGTTTATATAACGTTTCGTTTTCCGTGTAATAACTAAAGATATTCTCAGTTTCCTATATTTTGAGTGTTGATTTTTTCTTGGAACTTTAAGGATTTGTAAACTTTTTTGATCTGTACTTGTCCCATGCTGAATTCCTTTTGAGTAAAAACTGTGGTTTGTCCAGTCTTGTCTTAGAAAATTAATAATATCCTATTTATATTTATTTTCTAGCATCTGACCCAGTTTATCTCGGATCCATATGGATATGTGTGTTCTCCTGCCACGTCGCAACAATGTACTATATCATCTTCAGTGACAACAAGTTATATAACGTCTTGTTCAGCACTCACAAAAAGTATAAAGTCATCGTTAGTACACGCAGATGCATTATTTTATCTTCAAAACAACACAGCAATATATAATGTTATCTTTAGTAACTAAATATTGTTCAATGTCAACCACATGTGCATCAAACCATATTAGTGATTCTCACAAAAAACAATAACGTTATAACGTCGAACCTATATCCAGCAGGATTTGTACGTGACTTACTGCTCTATATTTGTTCAATTATTAACTTTTCATGGTGTGTGTTTCAACAAATGTGCAGAGCCGTGAAACTAAAGAAAGAAAGAGGAGACATAAAAGAGAGAGAGAGAGAGAGAGAGAGAGAGAGAGATCAATGGTCAAGTTCCACACGGAGAGAACGAGTTTAATTTTCCTCGACAATCTATGACGTCAGAGCAGATGATATAGTGATCACAATCTTGTCAGGAAGGGGTGAAGGATCATAACAACTCATTTTCTTTGTGAGCATGTAAATGAAAAGTTGGCAGTTGACTTGTTCACTTAATCTCTGAAATGGAGTGCCATTAATTTATTCTTGGTAAGTAGCGCGGTATGGCGTGATGCTGGATACAATATGAATTCTTATTCTTTTATTCTTCCTCATTTGTCTTTCATGTCGAGGGGAGATATAATTGGTTATCTGTTGCTGCTAATGACGCATAAATGTGTCAATAATCACAAACAAATATGAGCACTAATACAATGTTCCCCGTAGACGTCTCAACCAGCCACGAGGCATCATGGGTACCCCCTGTTTTTATTCCATTACAGATCAAATAAGCAACTAAAAATAAAAACTATAAATTCATAATTAAAAGTTTATTGTCCTAGTGATGATAAAGTGGTTAAAATATATGCCGTTGATGTATATGTCGAATGGTGCTTGCTTGGTGATTTATAGCTTACAAATAACAAAAGACATTAGTTCAGCAATAATCGGCGAAGTCAAGCTGCGGTCCATGCAACATCCCATTCTACGGATTAGCAATCAGTGTATCCATGCCATTATTGTGGGTTCTCAAAAAAGTTTAAAATGACAACAACAGATCAACGTAAACGCCAATGGATGAGCTGTAATATCACCCTTCTTTATGACGCCATTATCCTTCGCCAGAAGATTTTCGAAAATCTTAATCGTTTTGATGATCAAGTAAGATGTGAACACTAAGTGCGCTACAAATGGTTTATTTCTTTCATCTTTTATATGATGTAGCCTAAAGTGCGCTACGAATAGTTTATTTCTTCATCTTTTATATGATGTAACCGGAAGTATGCTACGACTAGCTGATTTCTTTCATCTTTTATATGATGTAGCCGGAAGTGCACTACAAATAGCTGATTTCTTTAATATTTTATATGATCTAGCCTAAAGTGCGCTACGAAATGGCAAAAGGCGTATTTACAAAATGCCATTTGCCATTTCTACTATTTTATTTGGTTCTGTCTTGCATTTTCCGCATCACGATATGACATTTTTAAACAGCGACGTTCTTGAAGTCCCTGTAAAATCACTCTTTCCATTTACTTTAGTACTGACTTCCTGCTTGTTTTGTTTTTATTTTCAGTTATCTTCAAATTCTTCAGTTGATTATGTATATTATTATATAATTACATCATTATTGTTTATTAACACGACTACAACTATTATGCTAAACATAGATAGCGTAAACAAGCAGGAAGTCAGTACTAAAGTAAATGGAAAGATTGATTTTACAGGGACTTCAAGAACGTCGCTGGTTAAAAATGTCAAATCGTGTTGCGGAAAATGCAAAACAGAACCAAATAAATAGTAGAAATGGTAAAAGGCGTATTTACAAAATATCATATCGTGTTTCGGGAAAAGTAAGATAGCACCAAATAAAAGAGTAGAAATGGCAAAAAGCAAATTTAAAAACAGAAAATGTATACTCACACCAAAGAAAATAACAGCACCGGGAATAAGGCTGTGAGTAATAAAGTGTGTAGTTCACCAACATTCGTGCATGGTGAAAAGACGTAGTCTTTACTGAATTCTAAAAAAAAAAAAAAAAATTACAGAAAAGGAATGTAAATTTACAGAACGGAGAACGGAAGAGATTTGTGTGTGGGTCGAGAAGGAAACAAATAAATGGAGATTTTGAAACAGCTGAAAACTGAGAGAGAGCTTTTAACGCAATTCGAACAAGGTAAATTATTTTATTTAATCTTTTTTCGATGGGTGGGGGGGGGGAGAGAGAGAGAAGATACAAGAACATACAGGGAGGAGAGATACAAGGTAATCGAGGCGGATGCAGGTAAAGAAAAAATAATTGTGGACTGTAAACGTCAGGAGATGAACTGAAGAGAGTTCCTTGGTAGCCAACCTTCAATGCCTAGACGGTAACAGATTGGTGATGGTTAACTATAAAGATTGGTGATGGTTAACTATAAAGATTGGTGATGGTTAACTATAAAGATTGGTGATAGTTAACTATAAAGATTGTTTTGCTTACACTTATTTATTTTGTTATTGTTACACTTCAATGAAAGTATGTTTGTCCTTTAAAAATTTAATTGGTGATATGTAGATTATGTCACTCAATGGGTTAGGAATTAAATGGTAGGATGTGGGATATGAGTTGGCTAAATATTGTTGCCGTGTTGATCTCAGAAGCAATGGAATTAGTATCTATGTCAGTACCTACTGGTCCCCTCCTTAAACTTGCCTAGGCATAATGATATTGGTTATAATAACTTTTGTCCGATCAGAAGGTCTACTCTAGGCAGTTTGTGATGTCCTGGGAAGGAATAGCTTGATACAATCTGGCTCTTCCTGGAGTACCGATAAGAATATTGAGATTTACAAATAAAGAGTTTGACTTATTTTTTGCCTTCAAAACATTTCTTATGTGTGTATTTGTATATATAGGTGTGTGTGTGTGAATGAGAGGGTGTGTGTGTGTGCGTGCGTGCGTGTGTGTGTGTGTGGGGGGGGGGGCGTTTCGAGACAGTGACGATTTAAAAAAAGAAATGTTACTCAATTAGAAGATATACATTGTAAGCCGAGACCTATGGCAACTAGAATATGGCATACTTCATTGTATCGTTTACAAAGGCTGGATGATTCTCTGTAGTTTCGTGACGTAGTATTTGTAAAAATCTCTAACACAGAATCGACCAGACATAAAACATGAATGACATTTCAGAATATGATCATTATAACAGCTCACATAATTCATGATAGCATTCCAGGTCAATGTTGCAGAATCTTTACCTCCTACGTCAGAGAACTCTTTCAATGATCTCTTTAAATGAGGCTTCACTAAATTGTCAAACTGGAAATCAATAAAGAGAATGAAGAATTAATATCCACAATATGCTTTCAGTTTTATATAAAAATAACTCAATTAATCAATACCTTTTGTGTTAACGTGTACACAAATGATGTACGAGCACATGTATACGCGAGGTGTAATATGTTAAGTACTCCTTTAAATATATTAGTAGTATATACTTATATTGAATGCAATGCTATCACCTACGATTGTGAAAATAGTTTAACTTATTTACTGGTAGTTCAACACTATGTTAAGAACAATTTGGGGGCCGCAATAGTTCAGTGGTTAGTGTTCTAAGGGCAAAAAGTCGGGTTCAGTCCTGATCGACGACCTACAGGTTCACTCTGCCTTAAATGGGTACGGAATTTTGGGGGGAAAATAAAAGTAGTACGGGCGTAATGTTGACCATTACCTCAAAATCCTGTGCCGAATATCTATTTAAAAGATATGGGCACTAACACCAAATGTTCCTATAGGCCACGAGGTGTGACTGAGCTCTTTATTTGTTTTCTTTTTAATGAAAACGATTTTCATCATAGATATCAACACAATTCTTCAATCATTTGTTAGCGGTAAATGTTTCAATGAGTTTTGCAATTGACGCATCATTGGAGCTTCTACGCTAATTTGTTTGTAACCGGATTTTTTCCCCTAGCCTGTGGTAGTCCAAACTCTTTCTGTAAGGAGAAGCTAATTTGTGGTCAACGGTGTCTTGTAAGAACGTTAGTCTTATAAGACTAACATACCTTTTCTTCTCTCATGTTTATTATATCCGTCAGCATTATAAAGGGTTCTTTGAGTATCTTCATATATCATTATTTTTCATGACTGTAATATTATATGCAATGTCCCAGCTGCTGTCATCGTTTGTCAATGGCTTATAATATTAATGAGGTAAAGGACTTGATCTTAAGACAACCCACATAAGGTACCTTCGAAGTAAAAAGAAAGGACATTGTAATGGATCCCATGTCGTGCATCGAGAGTTCGCGCATGCAGGGCACTGTTCTCCTTTGAGGTTCTCATTATTTCGAGAAGATCGGAGGACCTTTGGAGATGTGTGGTGTTCGGGATGATGATTATATTATACTATATTGTTGCTTTTATAGCCATACTTTTTACCAATGTAAAAATACTCTCAATACCAAATCCATACAACTTTGTAAGGGGCATAATCATATTAAATTTGCTGTTTATGTTTTAGTTGAGAACATGTACTCTCACGAAGTACAAAATTACACAGGCAGTTTCACAAACATTAACTTACGGCGCCCTTGTCAACAAAAATAACGATCACAACGGCAATCTGTATTAGGAACAAGACCGTAGCTATGGTAGCGTACTGTGGAAAAAACAAATACTGGAGAGATTAGAGGTCGGTATAGATCTTCTTCCTCATAATATAACCCTAGATAGGAGTCGTGTCTCTACTGACAGACATAAATTCTACGTGTATCTACAACGGCATAAATGCTATATATTTTTTTTAATTCCTATAGTACCTTTAAGAGAGAAAATACTGGATAGCTTGGTGTCATGGCATGGAAAACAGTCAACAACAGAAATGATTCGATGCACTGTGGATAGAAGATTGTGGAGGGACATGATCACCTACGCCAACCGGTAAGGCACATGATGATGATGATAGTACCTTTTATAAATTAAACATTGTTGTCAAGGATCTGCGAATCATAAAAAGACATGTATTGGCAACAAACAGTAGCCATACGAATTAGCAACCAAACAGGACAATTCCAATATTTAACACAAGGCGTCAGGCAAGGCTGTGTTCTGTCGCTGGATTTGTTTTCACTTTGCAGTAAAAATTCTCAGTGGACTGAAAAAGAATTGGACGCTGGACTCTTAGAACAATAAGAAAGATAACGACCACCGAAATGAAATGTGTCAGAAGAATGACAGGAAACAGCTTAAGGGACAGAGTAAGAAACACCGACCTGAGGAAGAAACTCGAAATTGAACCAGCCATCGAATACATAAAGAAACAACAAATAAATTGGTTCAGCCACATAACAAGACAAAAAGAACTAACAATGACTCAAGGAGCCACATAAACAAACGCTACGAAAACGCCAGATTAAGAGGAAGAGCGAGAAAGAGATGGATAAAGGGAATACTAGAGTCACTAGGAGGGATAACATCAGAAGAGGGCAACAGAAGAGCAAAGAATCGCAGATTGCATCTCCCCTCGACGACAACGGCAATGGAGGAAGGATAGAGGAAGAAGAAAGAAGAAGTAAAAATATTATTTAGATCAATAGTAGACAAAAAAGGAATTGCAATCAACGGTCAATCAACATAAACAATTTGCGATATGCGGATGACACATTCTTAATAGCAGAGACAGAAAACGAACTACGAGAAATGATAGACATAATAGTAAAAGAAAGCAACAAGAAAGGTCTCAGTCTGAATGGTAAGAAAACAGAAGTAATGGTCTTATCGAAGAAATAATATTCACCAGCATGCAGCTTAAAAATAAACAGGACAAATCTGAAACAAGTGCAACGTTTCAAATACTTGGGCACAATAATAACATCAGATGGAAGATGCACCACAGAAATAAAAAGCAGAATAACTCAGGCCAAAGTAGAATTTCAGAAAATGGAAAACATCTTAGGGGACAAATCTATGTCAATAGAAGTGAGAAAGAGAGTTAGTTCATCGGTGCTATATAGAGCCAATTCTGAACTATGGAAGCGAATCATGGACAGTAGACAAACAAATGAAAAGACGATTAGAGGCCACAGAGATGGGATTTCTCAGAAGAATGTTGAAAATTCCCTGGACAGCTAAAAAGACTAATGAGGAAATTCTCAAAGAGGCCAACACAAAAAAGGGAGCTCATAAAAAACATCAAAAAGAAACAATCAGCATTTTTTGCGCACATTAACCTACGTCACATCTCAGAAAGCAGTCCTTGATGGTAAAGGTAGGAAGAAAATTTAGAAGACGTCTTCAAGAGCAACCCAACGACAATTTAAAGATTAAGGGACTAATGAAGAATGATGGTGATGATGCTCTACTGCGACTTCTAGTAAAAAATAACAAGAACACAGAATTTATACATTGGTTTTTTATTTAGAAATACATTTTGTTCTGTTTAATGTTTTAAAATCAGTATTAATAGTACATCAAAGTATAGAAAACAGTAATGTGAATTCAGCAAAAGTTTGTTAACAAATAATCTGTGCTTCAAACATATGTTTAAAAAACAAATACGAAAGACAAATAAAGTAGAAAATAAAAGCTTTCTGTTGTATTAAATAAAACAAAAACATGTTACCTGAATCACCACAAAAATATATAAAATAAATACTGACCACACTTAAGATCATTTTGATGGAGTAGCAACCACCAAAACATCCCAGCAAGGCCAATGAACCCATGACCACACCAATGGCTATCACTCCATAGGCGAATGGCAGCATCAGTTCAGTGAAGGTTATATTACTAGTGTCTGCGTCGACTCCTGCAACAGAAAATGTTAAATCAGAGTTGTTTTATAACTGATTTCTTCATTTCCATCTGTTCTATATAATGTACCATGGATAAGCCACTTTACTACGAATTTAATTCTCTCTTCATAACGCATTTTTCTGTTTGCTCCCAGAGACCTTGCGTCTCTTTTTTCGATTTGTCGCAAACTTTGACCATTATGTTTCATTAGCATCAGCAAGAGCTTAAAACGTGTATTTAAACATAAAATATAATATTTAAATTAATGAAATGCACGTTTATAAATTTGCTGCAATAAATCACTTAAATTTGTTACAAATAAGAGAAGAGGCTAAGCGTCAATGTTATCTTGGTGATATGAAGCACATATGTCCTCTCTTTGCAGTAGCGATTAAAAGCTGCATACATTACAACACGATAGCAGCATATGGGTGTCTGTCTTCCTGTGACATAAGAACAACTTTCCTTCTCCTTATTTGAGGAATCGAAAAGACCCATGGTCTGGTAAAGAGACCATGCAGGACAACTTTTAATCGTAGATTGTATAGAGAGACAGCAAGATCAGAGAGCGAGACAGCAGATTAGTGAAATTAGGTCCAAATAAACAGAACAAAAAAAAAGATGTGCAGTGTAAATGACAATGTGTGTGAGAGAGAGAGAGAGAGAGAGAGAGAGAGAGAGAATGATAGAGAGAAACAGAGAGCTAACCAGGGTTAAGTCATAGACTAAAAATGTAAGAAGGAGAAATGGTCTTTGTGAAGCTAAGAGAAATGAAAATATTGAGATAATGACATATGTATTGGTAATTGAGGAGCATTATACTAAAGTGAAATCGCCCGAAAACGCAGAATCGCTTAATATACGGACAGAAGATATTGGCTGAGATGGGTCAAGATTGTAAAGAATTGTTATTTCGTGCAACTTAGAATCCGGTGTTCTCTGTTTTAAGGGCGAAGACATCGTTTAATACAAATAGTGCTAGTGTATATTAGTAAACAAGAGATAGAAATAAGTTGGGAACAGGCAAATAATTGCAATTTGATAGAAATAAGTTATTACATTGATTAGCAGCGGCAGACTCTACACGCTAAAGAGAACGCTATAAGTTAAATATGGATCCAAGCTAGTTAGAATGAGCTTAAATTCTGTGATATTGAAGTGTATATCGACAAGTTATTTGTATTCTATTGCGTATAGACTTTTCATTGTTATGCCATGGTTGGTTCTACAAACGTGTAGTAAAAAAAAGTAGTAAAGTACCACCGTCACGCCAAGTGGCGTATACGGAATATGGTGTTAGTGACCATAAATTTTACAGACCTTCGGCACATGATTTTTGGGGTAATGTGGTCGGTATTACGCCCATGCCGCTTCACTTTCCTAGAAAAAAATCCGGTACCCATTAAAGGCTGGGTGAACCCGGAAGCCGTCGATTGGGATCGAACCCTACCCCTTGTCCTTTGTAGTCCAGTTCACTAACCACTGAGCTATCGCGGCTCCACAAACGTATAGGGTGAAGGTGTTTTGAGTTGTATATTAAATGTGGATCGTATGCTATGTTTTGACAACAACCCATCTATTAAGATTGTTTGCATACTTTCACATATTAATCACTTTCACAATTCTCTTGTCTCCTATAACGGAGCAGACAAAACATGAGTTTGTCAAATAATGCGAAAGATATAACACGATAACTATTACAAGGAAATGTACTCATCGTAAGAAATAAATGATAAAATAATGACACTGAGTAGCACCAGAAATAAAATAAAACATTATAAACACTAATAAGATAGACAACATCAAAGAAACACTACAACAACGTCAATTAACTCTGATTCAAGCCATCAAAAAAACCAGAATCCCTCGACAAACGAACGGGTACAAGAGGAAGTAAAGAGAGAGAAAGAAAGAAAGATATCAAAACTAATTTAGTAAACAGTAAATGGCAGGTGACAAGTATAAAACTCCCCTTATACATTAAAGGAATGTAATATTTAACAAATTCCTCTGAAAACTTAATGTAAACAATGTAAAAAAAAAAAAGGCAATTACATTAAGACCAATTAAACATGTCTGCAGTCTTGTAATAATTGCTATATACCAAGTCTGCTAACGCTAAATATCAACGGTCCTCACAACCTCATATCTTGGACCATCTAGTCTAGAGTGTTCTTTCACTGTCTCTCCTTCTAATCTTTTTTTTCTCTGTCAACTGTCAACTTTAGCAACCTAATCCCATAGGTGTTACTTGCCTTAAACATTTTATCAATGCCTCATTTTAGTTTTAATTGAAGAAACACATCTGTGCCTCTGTGCAATTGCAGCGGTTTATGCTTTATTCATGCAATAACATTAATCTTTATGAATTCATTAATCATTTTATATATGGACGGAACACTCAACATTTCTATTTGTTAACTGCAACTTAATTGCTTGCCTTATTTTCAAACTAATAGCCTATGCTTAAAATCCATAAATCTAAACTAGCTTCGTCATGATGAACCCTCTCTCTACCCATCTACCTACGATTCCTGGCCAAAGTTTTCTTGGGAAATGAAAAGTAACGAATGCCCCGCGACATTTAAGGTGAGGTCGCCAAGTTTCTTTCTTGTTATTCACCACCTTCAACTCATTGAACCAGTCTGTTCTAAAAACATTAAATATAACAAAGAAGAAGTCAGAAACCCTGACTAAACATAGCAATCGTGAAGTACTCGCAAGACATACTTTTACAAAACACAACAATATTGGCTTGTAGACATATCAGCATCATGTACCATACCGGTTGGCGTAGGAGATCATGTTCTTACCCCAATTTTCTGTCCGCGGTGTATTGTATCAATTCTTTTGTTGACTTTTTCCATGCAATGACACCAAACTATCGAGTATCTTCTTTCTTTGTCGTCCGCGATCTCCCTTTCCCTGTATTTTGCCAGCTGTAAACAAGTATTCCGTTTTTCCTCTTACCATGATGTGCGCGAAAAATGTCAATTGTTTCTTTCTGATGTGTTTTTAGGTACTCCATTTTTGTGTTCGTCTCTTTTATTTTTTTTAGCTCTTCAAGGAACTTCCAACATTCTTCTGAGAAATCTCCTCTCTGTGGGCTCTAATCGTCTTTCATAGTTTATTTTGTAGAAGATATATGCGCTGGAGAAACAAAAACAATCGCAAATTGCAGACATCACAGCGCCCCCTGTAGTCTAGATCAACCGTATTTCCTGGCGGCTAAGACAGAACATTAGGGTGGCGAAAATCGGATGGACTTTACGTAATGTTCTTTATTAATGGAAAAGTAAAACAGTTCCTTAAAAACAAAAGTTTCATTACATAAACATATTGAGATTACCATTATTCTCCCTTGTACGATTTTCGCTACATGTAGAGATGGCCTTTATTTCAGCACTATCTTACAATGAATATTACTGGGATGAAGTAATCTTACACTGCAATTTTCACCTTTCAAGACTTAATCATAACATTACTCACAAACATTATGACTCAGTTTTGAAATAATCTAATAATTATACAAATTACTGGCATTCATGATATTGATGTAAACGTATAGGTTATTATTTATATGTTGACCATAATTAATGTGGATTTATAGTTTTATTAAAAACCAGACACAGATTTGCATTTATATTAAAGCAACGGAACAGCTGAAGAATAGGCACAATATCGTATTTTCCCGTTCAAAACGAGTTATTTTAATCTAGTAAAAACACCGAGGAGCACAGTCACTTTCTTTCGACAACGAAAAGTGTTCATGCTGATGGTTGTATTAGGTAGCTGGTTGTCTTCAGTCCATAACCCAGAGGGTCATTGAGCAACTGCTAACAGTATTCGTAAAACTTGACCTTTTATCTCTATTTTCAGTTATTCCTTGGATTCTACAAAGACTCTACAAAATCAAGACATGTCCATACTTTAATGTATATTATGTTTGATTATTGGGAGCCACGATAGCTCAGTGGTTAGTGAACTGGACTACAAAGGACAAGAGGTAGGGTTCGATCCTAACCGACGGCTTCTGGTTCACCCAGCGTTTAATGGTACCGGATTTTTTTTCTGGATAAGTAAAGCGGCACGGGCGTAATACCGACCACATTACCCCAAAAATCATGCGCCGAAGGTCTGTAAAATGTATGGTCACTAACACCATATTCCCTATGCGCCACTTGGCGTGACGTGGGCACGTTCCTTTTTTTTTTTTAACTTTTATGTTTGATTATTGTTATGTTATGTTCGATATTCTCGCTACTTCAACAGTTACTTATATAAAGGTCTATGGCAGACCAGACGATCGAGATTCGTGGCCAAACCATTTTATTTTGCCTTTTTAACAATGGTCAAAAGTTCATCATGTACTTCGATTATGTGTTGCATTCATTTGCGAACGTGCTTCTTTTGTGATCATCTATCTAAGAGATGTCTAAAATCTTAAATAATTATGGTTATGGTTATGGTTATGGTTATGGAAGGCCCCGGTATCAGTGCAAACGAATTAAAATCCGCAATTGCTCAACCGCCAGTGCCGGTGGAATCATCCGAATTACTAACTCATCTCCCAAACAAAGAAAGGCAGCTCTAGTTCTCAATGAAATAATTATAATCTCCATAGCTTGTATTTTCTTCATAAAGCTCTGTTGTAAGTTTCCATGTTTCGCAAACGTATAGAATAACTAATATAATAAGAATGCTAATCAGCCCAACTTTAGAGCCAAGAAAAATGTTCTGATCTTATCAAAAGAGGTTCTGGCTTTGCATGGGCTGCTGTAGTCTGCACTATTCTAGCCGATATATTCGGTTTTGAGTCTATATCTCCGACAAATGATCATAAGTATTTGAAAATGTCAGTTGTTCAAAAGCATGAGCTCAAAACGCAACATATTTCTGCGTTGTCTCGACCACTGCTTTGCTTCATCACCCAGACTTAAAATAAAAGTGAGTGATGGCAATTGCGTTGTGATTTACAGCAAATTATAATATTTAATCTTTACGCTCAGTACATCCGACTTCAGCATGGAACTGTTGACTCCGACTTACATTCCCTCTTGACTTCTACCAGCTAGGCCGTACTGATTAGTCTAGGTATCGAAGGCTCAGCTTCGAGCTATAATAGGAATACGAGCATATGACAGCAGCGATGTGCTTTCTATCTTCTTGGCGTTAAAATATACCAATAACGATGTATATGTAGCATAAACCTACACGAAACATAAATAATGACGTGAAACCAGATATGAGCTCAAGAAATGTATCATTAGCGTCGTGTAAACATGACATACAATTCTCAAAATATAACAATGGTGAACTATAGACCATGCGCGCTTTTGAATTTCTAAACAGTATAAAACATGTGTTGTTGAAGAATCTTTAAAGTTAGCAAGCATTAACAACGGCGAAGATAAAGAACTACGGAAACAAAAGATCCACCTGATGTGTATCCATCGTATAGAGGTGGTTGGTCTAGTGTTCCAATAATCCTGAGAACTGTGGCGGCGGTAGCATAGCTACATGCAGGGTCTCCAAAGCCAGACAGGTCACAGAATAGGAGCCAGACAAAGGGACACACTGGTCCTCCAGGTTAGGGGTTTTGGCGTTCGGCCAGCGACCCACCCGGAGAAAAATTACAAAATGCTGCAGAAACGCAGATTGAGTGTTCTACGCTTCCTCCGAAGTTCAGAGGATTAAGAAGAGGAAACAAGAGATACAAATTAAACTTCGACAGCTTTGTAACTTTGCAATGAGAATGAGTGTCACTATCAAAAGCAATGATAACCACTTAAAATGACATAGAACTTTCAGGAAGCAACTAAACTCGCACTGTATCTTGACAACACAAAAAGTAAACATTTCTGTTCCTCTCAAAACGTTATCAATAAACAGGAAAGAAAATCGCTAATGTTCCTCTGCCTGTGCTGTTGCGCTTAAAGTATGTAATGCAATACGTGTTGTTAAAGTAGCTTATTGCTCGTATGTTCATAGTGATTTTTTCTTTAAAATATTTGTAACGTTTAGTAAAAATATACAGCATGTTTCCAAATATTTGGTTCTCAACTATCCAATGTGTCTGTTCTTGTTCTCATTCTTTTTTTTTCCTTTTTGCGCGGAGGAATGAATAAAGTGTTCTTGATAACGCTTTTAGGTTCTCCTAGCTCGGCCATTGCTATTTGTGTGGCGCCAGATCTTATTTACCCATATTTTGGTGGTCTTCCTCTTTATTTTTTGTTGTAGCATTTGGTTGTTAATGCCGTTTAGAGTTGTTTTCGTAGAGTCGTTTTATCATAACGTTGGTCACAATCATTTTTTCTTCGTTCGGGAGAACTATTAATCAATTATTACATTCGTCTGAATTCGGGTGTGTAATCGTATTATTCTTTCCGACTACCACTGTCAGTTTCCTATACCGTGAACATGCCACCGAAAGATTAGCTCCATCCATTAACCTTACAGTAAACATATCTTCCAAACATAAGGATATTATTTATTAAGTGTAATTTGTGGATGCCGCACTCAGATTATGACCATCGTTAATCATTCAGTTCCATGTGGCCCTCGCGTCTTCAACCTGCACGCTCCATTTCATTTTTTTACTTTGATCATCATGTATAAATCTCTCTTTAACTTCCCTGAACACACGATCTGTGTTTTACCATTGTTTTCTCTTCCAGTTGTCCAGAGGGTAACACTTCAATAATATTTGTACAAATTTGTAATAATCTTATCTTTCTCAGTACCTTCCCATCATGTTCTATTTACTTTGTTCCTTATTAGTTGAATATGCAGCAAAACTGAAATATTAATTCCAAAAACATTAGTTAATTCATCTCTCGGTTTTCCTCTTAAAGACCCACACTTATATGTGTGTGTTTATGTTTGACATGTTTATTATGTGCATGACCCCTTACATCTCAAAGCCAGCTTCTCCGGATAACAACTATAGTGGCCTTCCCACTATTTACCGTAAGGTTTAAGCAACTTGATGCTCTACATCCAGGATTTAGGATACAAATAACTATTCAAATGATGACGCAAAGGCTGTATCAAGATTTTAAAAAAAAAAAACTATATCGATATTTGCATCGTAAAACTTGGAAAAATATAGAACATGATCTCGAAATATATTTTCTAGCTTTTGTCGAAGTACATTTCTCAGTATTGTCCAATAAAATCAAATTGCTTTGCCAAATTATTTTTGATGCACAAAAATTGCTAGATGATTAAATTAAATCGCTTTTGCTGGTTGTGCTACTTTGAAATGTGTCAAATGATTTAGCCAATCAGAGCTGAACAATATTTATGCTGAAGAAACAACAATGGGTTCCCTTGACTACAAATAATCTATACATCCTTTCAAATTTATTCCGATTTATTTTCTTCATCTTCACTAGATGTTGTCGTGTCACTTCTTCTTATTCTCCAAACAATGATAAAACTCATACGAAATGTCCTTTATGTAGACCTCCAATCGTTGGTTTGTCTCCTCAAAGAACGAAACCTTTAGATAATACAAATAAGGTTATATCTACAATCTGTTGCAGAAGTACTCTCTGCTAACTTGACTGATATTGAATTTGTAGTTGTAAATATTTATCGATTCCATGTCATTTTAATTACTGCAAAAAGAATTATAAAGCCATATATTGTTTATTATGTTCAACATTACTTTCGGAAGATAAGTAAGACATCTCAAAGAACATTAGAGGCAGATGAGATGTGGTTTCTTCAGAAGAATGTTACGAATTATTATGTATTTTAATTCGTTTGCAGTGATACCGGGCCTTCCATAACCATAACCTTATTACGAATTCCATGGATAGCAACAAATTGCAAATAAAGAATGTTTAAAACGAGCTGGAGAAACCAGAAATATCAAAATCGTAAAAAAGAGACAATCTACATTTATTTGACATGTCATGCGAAAAGAAGACAATAAGAATAGTATAACGACCGGCAGAATGAGTGGAAAGAAGAGCAGAGAAAACAAAGAGAAATAATATTGAACAGTTTATCCAAATGGCTTAACAAAAGATCACAGGCTCAAATTATGGCTTGTATGAAGGATCGAGTGATGTGGAGAGAGATCCTGGCCTACGCCAACCGGCATAGCAAATGATAATGATGATTACTTTCGCGAGAAGCAAAATATCATACAACTTTTTCATCGGTATAAATCTAAAAAGAAAAAAAAATCATTCTTAGGTTAAAAGACGTGAGGTAAAAAAAAAAATGTACTCTATTTCCTCCCTCCCCCCCCCCCCCCAAAAAAAAAAAGATATAGTAGATAGTAAAGAGACTCGCTCGATGCACTCTATGTTAACGATTCAAAACGAAAGTATAGAACAAAGAATCTTGAAATAATCTAAATTGATCTCTCAACAATTCTTTATAAATCTTTTTCGAATTCTTAAAAGATTCTAGTTTTTACAATCTCTTGTCGCAGGGTATTTCAATTTGAGATCCTCGGGCCCGAGTATCACAACATGAAATTTTATATCAAAAGGGTTTGCTATGTTTATGCTGTATCGGCCGCATCATGTTTTTTTTTCCTTAGGTTTTTAACTAAGAACTTGTTCTTCCATCATTGCAACAAGTTTACGGCCATTTTTAGATGTCTACTTGCTTTTGTCCTCATTTGATACTGGCTATCTGTTTGGGACTTCAATATCACAACTGTCCTTACTGTCACCTTCACTAGAATCCGTAGTACCTTGTAATATGTTCTGTCTGTGTTTGTGGACCTAAATAATGTGATTATGGATTGATGGCCTCGCGATGATTTCGTCAGTCTTTTGGATTAATATTTCTGCTTCTGAGCACTGGTATTTTGTTTTTAACCGAATAGACGCTTAGAATATGCCCTTCTCAAATAAAATTGTAGAAAATGTTCAGCCTATTAAGGTCAAATTTTCCAGCAGGATAAACCGAACGAGATTTCTTGATATTTTGATTTTTTAATAGAAAGTTTAGGTCATTGCAGTAAAAGAAAATAGTCGATTATTAACAACAAGCATGACAGTCATTAGCAAGAATTAAGAATATAAAAAAGTAAAGTACCACTGACACGCCAAGTGGCGTATAGGGAATATGGTGTTAGTGACCATAAATTTTACAGACCTTCAGCACATGATTTTTGGGGTAATGTGGTCGGTAATACGCCCGTGCCGCTTTACTTTCCCAGAAAAAAATCCAGTACCCATTAAAGGCTGGGTAAACCCGGAAGCCGTTGGTTGGGATCGAACCCTACCTCTTGTTATTTGTAGTCCAGTTCACTAACCACTGAGCTATCGCGGCTCCCAACTATGGATAAGCTTCTCTATAAATAAATTAAAAATCATTCTTAAACAAAGTTTTTTTTAAAAAACGACACCTGTCTTGTAATCACTCGAGCTTTCCGCATTTTTGTGCACGCAAATATAAAAGACTAATTTTCTATTTTAAATGTATCCAAACAGCATGTGTGTGTTAGTCGACATAAATAAGAGCATAAATAAATCACAAAAATAAAACTAAAAGTCCGTATTTTATGTGAATGCTTTATGCGTCTAATAAAATAAGGTTGGCTAGATAGATAAAAGTCAATCATTTATATAATCACTTTTTATCTGCTACTTATCTGACTTACTAGGACGAGGTGTCACACTGGGTCGCGCCTAACTCCGGGCTCCTAGGTTAGAGCTCTTTTAGCCTACCCCTTGTGGTGACCATATTTATGTGAGTGTATTAGATAAGTATGTGTGTGTGCTCTTCGAATATCCCAGTCACATGTAGTGTAAAGATAATATAAAGGTAGTGCCTATATTTCTCGATTAGAAAATACATTTTTTGAGTCATGTGGTCAACACAAAGTCGGTGCCGTCTTGGCACACACAAAATCTGTGGCACCAAATAACACTGTTTGGATGTAGAAGCTGTCGATTGGGTTCGAACACCGGCCTCTTCTCTTGTTCTCACAGATCATTAACAACTGTCCCATAACCAGCTCCTATATACAGCAGTGGCGTATACTGGTTTTGGTGTCTGGGCTACCGCTGACATAATAAATAAACACATACATTATATTCAGTAGGCTAACATGAAGTAATATTTGCTAATGACATCACTACATTTTAAATTACATACTTATTTATATGTAAATTATATCCATCTTGTTTGGGACGAAAATGTCTCGTACACTTTGTCATTGAGAGTACTGTTGGGTTGGTTTCTAAGTTTATGGAGGAATTATATCTCAATGGGCATTAATGCCAAACCAGATAAGCGTTCTTGTGTCTGAGTTGAGCGACAATAAGATTTGATTCTCTTGAGAACAGAAAAAGTTCTTTCTACAGATGCTTATGTAGCTGGTATTGTCACTATTAATGTCGCCAATTTGAAAACCTCCGGAATTATTTCACATGATATATGGTGGTGAGAATTTCGTGAATTAGTTTGTTTGAGAGTTCACAGATTTCTGCTGCTGTTTCTTGACAGTTGAGATGCCTATGTGCCAAATTTATTTTTATGGCACATAACGTAGTTATAAATAGGTAAGGGAGTTCAATTAATCAAATATAGTTTCACTTTCACTTTTTAACGCTTCTAATTGGCTAGAGCAAAAGATAACCCATGAAACCGCATTCTGTATAGGTAGCTTCTGCCATATTCATTTCGCTGCCTCTTTGAATGTCAATGTCGTTAATTTACTAGTGTCGATAAATGAGAAATGTACCTTTAGTTACTAGCGGTTTCAATCTACTATCGTAGAGTAGTTTCTGTTTCATTTACAAACGTTATAGTGGCCAGAGGAAAACCTTGCTTTAATAAATGCAAACCAAAACAAATAAATCATATTGGCCTACGAAATGTGTAATAGAATATTAGAAAATTTGTAATATAATTTTTAAAAATATAATAAATTATAATTTCCTTTTGTAACTCGTTAATATGTTCAAAGCTACGGCGGTAGCTGTAGCAATATAGAGAATACGCCACTGATATACACATATTTAATGTATTCATGTGTCTCGACGCACTGTTAGTCCTTTTAGATCTAATAACAACCCAGGAACAGCGAACTAGATGACCTAAGAACAACTCTATACCATCTGTGCAATAACTTCCAGAGAGTGGTCATCCAGTGGATACCTTCACAAGCAATATGCAAGGAAACGAATGCGCAGACAAACTAACTAAGAGAAGAGAGGGAGATTACCACAAGAGAACCATCTCGTCCGCTGCGATGAAGCCAAATCCATCATCTAAGACCAGTATCATGAAAATGGAAACAAGAACACCCAAAGCAGAAGGATGGGGACTGATACCTCCATCTATCAAGGACGGATCAAGACATTATACTTCGCCTACGCACTGGCCACAGCAGAATGTGAAACCACATGTTCATCAAACTCAAAATAGAGACTACCAGCCTATGCCACTGGACCGTGGATGACATGACCACAAAATGCGTTCCACAGTATTACCCCCAATACACAGGCCTGACAACCGTGCTTTGTCGGGGCTCTACAGGGGAGTAGATGATTGTAGCGCTGTTCCTTACAATACATGTTCGTAAGAGGCGTCTCAGAAAAGTTGGTAATGGGACTTGCTATCCTGCACTGTTAAAAATAAACTGCACAAACATGGACAAGTCATAGAAAAGAAAACAAGTAAATCCGCTATCCAGGAAAGATAAGGGCTATCTGTCTAAGAGATGTGTGACTCAATCCGGAGAAAGCCGCAAGAAGAGCAGGTCGCTGACTCACATCTTGTCTACCAGGAAATCCTCCAGAATTGACACCTGGATAATACTACTCTGATTGAACAAGGAAAAGCTACACATGTAGCAGCAGAAATGGCAAACCACAAAATATATATTCTAGGAATCTGAGAAATAAGACGAGAAGGAACCGAAAGGATAGAACTAAACACAAGAGAGAGGTATTTATCATCAAGACGCCAGGAACCAGGAGCACAACATAGTGAAGAGGTAGCTATAATGTTATCAAGGAAAGCACAGAAAATACTGATATAATGGAAAGCAGTAGGGCCAAGACTAATAAGAGCAACATTTAAAATATTAAGAAACAAAATACAAATACATATTATCCAATGCTATACACCAACCAATATTAAGAAAGAATTAGTTAAAGATTAATTCTATAAACAGCTGCAATGTCAGATGTATTGGAGAAAAGCCAAAGATATTATAATCTTGATGGGAGATCTAAACGCAAAAGTAGGATCAAACAACCGATGAATCGAAGAGATCGTGAGAAAACATAGACTTGGAGAAATGAATGAGAAAGGAGAGATAATCTTGAACTTCTGTGCGCTTAATCAAATCAGCCTTGGAGAAACAATCATCATCATATGCCATGCCGGTTGGCGGAGGCGATCATATCCTTCAACAATCTTCTATCAACAGTGCATCGTATCAGTTCTGTTGTCGACTGTTTTCCATGCCATGACAACAGGCCATCCAGTATTTTCTCTCTTTGTCGCCCTTGCCATCAATATTTAATTTCTCCAGCATATTGATTATTTCCACATGCTTTACTTTGTCAAATGCTTTTGTGTAGTTTATAAAGCACATGTATAGATCTTTCTTTACCTATACAGCTCTTTCTATCAATGTTCTTAATATTTATATTGCATTATTGGTGCCTTTTCCTTCCACAAATCCACATTGTTCCTCACTTATTTCTGGTTTTATTCTGTTCTTTACACGTCTCATGATGATTCTTAGTCATATTTTCCTCATATGGCTCATGAGACTAATAGTGCGATGGTCTTTACAATCATGGTGGACTCAATTGGTGGATGTCTTGTGGAAGCAGTCGACATGTAGTGCCGGTTATGGTCCCCACTCCGTGATGGCAGGCAGAGAATCTCATGTATAGAGACAATGGCTGCGATCTCCGACTAGTACAGTCACTGCCAAGATGGAAATGAATGGCAAACTACCTTCTTATATTGCCTAGAATAATTATGTCAAAACACAACTTAATATCTACAGCTAACGAGCATAATGGGGTCTCCACAGCCACCTCGTCCGGTAGGGAGCGTCATGTGCTACAGGTAAAACACGATCATCATCCAGCTACTGTATGCAAGATCAAAAATAAAAAGACACTAGAAATAGGAACTTGGAACATTAGATCAGCATTTTAGGTTTGCAAACTAGAAAACATCAGCCAAGAAATTAAGAGAATGAAATTGAACATCTAATCCTACATTAATGGTAGGAACAGCTAAAGTGCAAAATGTAATTGGAGGACATGGCCTTGGAGAAACGAATGACAGAGGGGATAGATTGATAGATTGGGCAAAGACACATGAAATGATTATAGGTAACACCTAGTTCAAACAACACCCTGGGCGACTATGGACATGGCAAAGCAAAGACAAAAAAGTACACAGTCAAATTGATTTTATACTGCTACAGAGAAGATTCAAGAATGGGTTAACATCTATTAAAACAAGGTCAGGAATACATTGCAATAGTGACCATGTACCAGTAGTTGGAAAGATAAGAATAAAACTGCGGAAGACACAAAAATCCCCAAGAAATGTAAAATTAGAACTAGATATGATTATAGTAGATAGACAGATGAGTGATAAGTACAGTATGATAGTACAAAATAGATATAATATTTTTTAAAAAGTACCCCCGTCACGCTAAGTGGCGTATAGGGAATATGGTGTTAGTGACCATAAATTTTACAGACTTTCGGCACATGATATTTGGGGTATAATGTGGTCGATATTACGCCTGTCCCGCTTTATTTTCCCTGAAAAAAATCTGGTACCCGTAAAAAGCTGAACAGGAGCCGTCGGTAAGGGATCAAACCCTACCTCTTGTCCTTTGTAGTCCAGTTCACTAACCACTAAGCTAAAATAGCTATAGTGCAAATGAGAAAATACAGGACATCGAGTAGCAGTGGGAAATGCTGAAATAATCAATTCAACAAACATCAAAAGAAGTAATACCAGTGACTAAAAGAATCAACAAAAAGAAATGAATGACAGAAGAAATATTACAACTAATGGGCGAAAGACGAAAACATAAGAAAGAAGAACGGACATACAAAATATTGCACAAAGAGACCCAAAACAAATGCAGAGAAGTAAAGGAAGAATGGTTAAAACAGAAATGTGAAGAAATCGAAAACCAAAAAAAGAAACAATGTATGCACACTCAGTTAAATGAATGAACAGGAAGAAAAGAAGTCAAAGCTTCAGGATGTGTGAAATCAAAGAAAGGAAATATAATAATGGGACAGGAGAAGGCAATGGAAAGATGAACAGAATATATCAGTCAACTCTATGATGATGAAAGACCAGAGCTGAACAATTCAAACAAAGACACAGGGCCACCAATAATGCAGAGTGAAGTGGAGGAGGCAATTCAACACATGAAAAGAGGCAAAGCTCCAGGTCCCGACAATATAAAAGTCGAAAAGATAAATGCATTAGGAGAGCTGTGAGTACATGTCATAATAAAACTACTCAATGACATATATAACAGTGGACACATACCCGAAGATCTACTCAAATCTATCTTTCTAGCCATACCGTAGAAGTCAGGCGCCACTGATTGTGAAGACCATGAGAAACAATATTCAAATATAAAAGAATACATAAAATTACATGGGTGTCACCAGATCAAAGAACAGAGAATCAAATTCACCAAATACGTATTATTTAAAAAGTTTAAGTCATCCTTACATGATGTAAAAATACATGTATATAGAGGTGCAGATGTGGCTTCAGATCACCATTTACGCTTGCCAAACTTAAACTTAAACTGAAATATATGCTACAAAACATAAGGGTAGACAGTATTTTAATGTAGGGTTCATAAAAAAAGATAGAGGAATTAAAGATGAATTTGCAGTCACAGTATAAAACGAATACCAAGTCCTCCAAAAACTAAAAAATGAAAAAATGTAGAAGATCATTTGAAAGAGGTAAAAAATATATGGAAGGAGACACGTGATGTAACCCTGAGGAAAAAAGAACACCATAATAAAGCATGGATTATGGCAGAGACCCTGAAGAAAATTAAAGAAAGGAAGACTTAGAAAGCAGACATAAATACATTCAAAACGAGAGGTATTAATGGTTATGGTTATGGTTATGGTTATGGAAGGTCACGATATCACTACAAACGAATTAAAATCCATAATTGCTCAACCGCCCTTGCCAGTGAAATCATCCGAATTAATATCTCATCTCCGAAACAAAGAAAGGTAGCTGCAGTTCTCATCATAGCAGTCTCAGCACACGCCAAAAACATAAGGCGAAACCGCACAGAAAGTGAACACAGCCATCTGTTCCCCGTTATACGATATCATTATGCATAGTAAACAATCGAATATCGAAACCCGATCAGAAGGATGAAATGCACAGCTCACGGTGTGCACAGAGCACTAAACTCCGTAGCTCCGGAAGCAAGCCGGACTTGGAATATGAGGAAACTGCAACAAGGAACACTTTTGAGACACAGGCATTAAAAGTTCCTGCCACCTATCCGCCATATTGACCGGTATTCCAATGATGACGTATACTGCAATCAACACAGAACACACTATTGCGCACAATGAAGAGGATTTCAGATCACATGCACGTAATCTGCTTCATCGGCGAAGATCCTAACAGTGGAACTATCCTATCTATACACTTATCTCCATTGGAATGATTGAATTAACCATCTTTCGAGCAAAAAACGTAACAGTGAACGTTGACGCAAACATGATCGCGCCATCTTGAAACCGGAAGTCCCATACTAAAATTAAGACACAGTAAACGTACATAGAGTTGAACAAAGATGTGAGAAGATGCATTAAACGTAATAAGAGAAAATATATAGAAGAACTAGCAAAGGAGGAAGAGGAACCGGCAAATACAGGGAATATGAAAGAACTGTACAACACACATAAATTAAGCAGAACATACAGACAAACCAATGCCTTTATTAAAGATATGTAAGGGAATCTGCTGAGTAATATAAGGAAACAAATGAAAGGATGAAAAGATGGAAGGAACACTTTTAAGAGCTCATGAACAGAGTCGACCCAAATAGAAGACCAGTAGAAGAAAAGTTACGTGTTAACTATGGAAAGCCAAGCAAGGAAGAATTAATGAACGCTATTGAAAGTTGGTAAAGCCACATGACTAGATGAAATTCCATCAAAGGCCATCAAAACAGATATTAACACCTCTACCAAGATGATACATAATCAACTAGATAAAATATGGGAGAGGGAAGAAACACCTAGAGACTGGAAAGAAGGTTAAATACAGAAGTGCCCAAATTATAAGTGAATTATGTTATTATCAGTGCCAGGAAAAATATTAAGCAGAATCACTCTGGAGAGACAAAAAGAGGTCACAGAGAACATTTGAGAGATGAACAAGCAGGTTGTAGGGAAAAAAAAACAGATCATGCGCTGATAAAAAAAACTACCTTAAGTATATTAGTTGAACAAAGATTAAAATTACAGTTCCCACTTTATATCGGATTTATAGATTACGAAAAGGCTATCATTAAAATGATAGTTTAGGCAGAGGAATGCTTTGGAAGTTACTGAGTCATTACAGAATCCCCACAAAGTTTATTAACCTTATAAGAACAATGTATGAAGGAATGAAATGTAGTGTGGGGAAGGGCAGCTTACAGAAGGATTTGAAATAATAACAGGAGTAAGGCACGGATGCCTTCTATCTCCATTTTGTCTTTCTACTGTCCATAGATTGGATGATGAAAATAACTCACAACAACAGAAATGGAATCAAGTGGTTACTGACCAAGCATCTTAATCACTTAGCTTTTGCTGATGGCATAGCTCCCTTATCATAAAATCATAAACAGGCGCTAGATAAAAAGAGTATACTTGAGAGATCTAAACAGTTGGGAATGAGAATAGATAGGTATAGGACCAAAATTATGAGAATTAATACAGTTGGCAACAACCAAATAACAATAGGAAAAATACCTCTACTAGACGTACAATCTTACATAT
Source organism: Megaustenia siamemsis (assembly GCA_032433765.1). Taxonomy (NCBI): domain Eukaryota; kingdom Metazoa; phylum Mollusca; class Gastropoda; order Stylommatophora; family Ariophantidae; genus Megaustenia; species Megaustenia siamemsis. The sequence goes on along the minus strand of JAVIAB010000092.1, from coordinate 121,041,002 downwards.
ATCTGGGCAGTAATATAGACAAAGAGGGAGGAACAGAGAATGATACTAAAATAAGGATATTCAAAGCAAGAAGAGCATTCGTTGCAATGGGAAATATTTGGAAATTAAAAAACAAATTAGGTTAAAAACAAAAATAAAAATTGTCAACTCCAATGTTAAGTCAGCCCTATTGTATGGCTGTGAAACATGGAGAATAACACAAATGACAACCATGAAGATACAGACCTTCATTAATGGATGCTTGAGAAGAATAAAATTATGGAAATGGCAGGACAAAATCACTAACATAGAATTATGGACATGTACCAGTCAAATACCAGTGGATAAAGAGATAGGGCGAAGACGATGACACTGGATATGACACACACAACGGAAGCCAACTGAGAGTATTATACAACGACCCATTTTTTGGAATCCTCAACGAAAAAGACAAATAGGAAGACCACAAATATTCTTGGAGAAGACAGATGGAACCAGAGATGAAGATGATGAGGAAGACATGGAATGATTTTAAAAGAATGGCAAGAAACAGAATGGCTTGGATGGTGTTTATTGAGGACCCATGCTCTACAGGGAGCTGAGAGGTAGAAGAAGAAGACAGGACCGAGGAGGTCAATGTGGCCCACACCCACTTCCCTGGAAGAGAGACTATACGGGACAACCGAATTACTGAAGCTGTCAGCTACCTTCATAAGAGAGTCCAGAATCCTAATCTGAATGAGGCATTATCGTAGAAGAAGAAAAATGTATCTCTGTTTTGCTTGTTTTCAGTCTATACAACAAAGCAGTCAATACAACAATGCAGTCTAAACAACAAAGATGTCTATACAACAATGCAGTCTATACAACAAAGTACTCTATACAACAAAGCAATCTATACAACAAAGCAGTCTATACAACAATGCCGTCTATACAACAATGCAGTCTATACAACAATGCAGTCAATACAACAAAGTAGTCTATACAACAATGCAGTCTATACATCAATGCAGACAATACAACAAAGATGTCTAATCAACAATGCAGTCTATACAACAAAGTACTCTATACAACAAAGCAATCTATACAACAAAGTAGTCTATACAACAATGCAGTCAATACAACAAAGTAGTCTATACAACAAAGCGTACATTTATTGTCCAGCATTCATCAATATCCTTACCAATTTTCTTGAGTGCCTCTCCCAACGACACTTTGAATGTCTCCAGGGCCGAGTTGTACAAGTCCTTGCCAGAGACAACAATAAGGCCACAAATAAGCATGGCAATACTCAGGAGCTGAAGATAAAAAATCTTGATGTATTTTCGGGTGAGTGAATTGTTGGTGATGCAGTGAAGGTGGAGACAGAACCTTCACATCATTAATGGATTTATGAACAATTAGGTAACTAAATATGTCCACAGCTGACAACATCAATATAGATGTTAAAATATTCACAAATTATAGTAAAGATACATTTTTATGTTGAAGATCTGGAGATTAATAATTAATGGTTATTGTTGTTGATCGTTTTTATAGTTCACTGGTTAAACGTCTTCACCGTTTCGTATGTTTTCATTCATTACCGTGTTACTTGAAATCAAATCTTGAATTGTGTACATATTTGATCCTCTTAACGAATCAGTTGATGATCAACATTTCTTCTAGTATCTTCTAGAGAATTCTACTTTTGTCTGAGTTTTTCCCGCAGCTACTGTATTTCTATACTTTCTTCTCTCATATTATCATTCATTATCCAGCAAGTCTTTGTTGGAACTTGACTTCTATGACGGCTACTCTGATTTTCTCTCAGTCTTTCACGAGATGTCCAGCGTCTGCATCCATCAATCCCAGCTCGTCGATGACATCTTGCACCCACCTTCTGCTTGGTCTTGATCTTTTATGTCTGCCTGATATAGTGCCTTTCTTAATGTTCTCCAGCCATTATATCATTTTCAATGGCCAAAATATTTCCTTTTCCTTGTTTATATATTCTTTAGTAGAACAGTTTTCTCGACTTTGCTGATGACATAGTTCTCATCAGCAATCAGATAAAAACGATGCAGGAAAACACAAATGAACTATCATCAATAGCCAGCAAAATTGGGCTTGAGGTCAATCATGAAAAGACTAAAGTCATGAAAAGTTTAATTCCAACAAGTGACAAAATATACATGGAAAACAAACCAGTAGAAGAGATCGATCACTTCATCTATCTTGGAAGTCACATTGATCGAGAAGGGGATACGAGCAAAGAAATTAGGATCAGACTGGCTAAAGCAGCAATGTCTTTCAGAAGCCTTGAAAAGTTGTGGAAATCAAAACTCATTAGCACAAACACAAAACTTAGGCTATTCAAATCAAATGTACTATCAACCCTTACATATGCGTGTGAAAGCTGGAAAACAACAAGAGATATAGAAACAAAGTTGAACGCATTCGAAAATAAATGTCTAAGGAAAATACTTGGTATAGAATGGAACGAATTCAAAACAAACGAGGAAATTAGAGAAATCGCCAATCAACCACTAATATCTTCAGTAATAAAGAAAAGACGATGGTCATACGTTGGACATGTGATGAGAAGAGATAATAATCGAATAGCAAAGCAAGCCCTCATATGGGAAACAACAGGTAAAAGAAAAAGAGGAAGACCCAGGGAGACACTGAGAAGAACATTGATGAGAGAGGCAAGAGCAGCAGGAATCGGCTCCCTCAATGAGATAGAACTGCTTGCACAGAACAGAGACAGATGGCGAGATTTGATAAAATATCTTTAAAAGAAAACTGCTAGAACAAAAATTCATATAGGAGAAGGTGTATCTTGGTCTACGCCCTATGGGCCGGTTACGGCTCGAAAGGTCAATAGATAGATAGATAGAACAGTTTTCTAGACAATTTTTAATTTACAATGATTGTGTTTATTGATCCTTTCTCCGCTCATGCTAACATGACATTATTCTATAACAGTTGCATTCGAAGACATTTATGGATTATTCAGCAGATCTGAAACTATTATATTATTATATTAATTATTATTATATTATATTAATTATTAATAGTCCACGTTTCGCAGCCATATGTTGCTATGGGAAAAATGCGGGCTCTATAAAGCAATGTTCTGTTTCTATATCGTTGCTATATCATATGTTGACCTTTTGTTTTATTTTTTCATACTTTTCATTGAGTTTAATCCTCTTTTCCATCTTTTTGTAGTTTGTCGCTCATTTATTGGCAAAAGGCCAAGATATTTAAAAAACCGTTTCAGTTTTCCATTAACACATATATCCGTTTACATCTGTTTTATAATTTGTTAACAATGTATTTTTTTTTTGGTTGCATTGAGAGTATATTTTCCAAATGAGAGAGAAAGCAGTTGGCAGCCTATGTTATCTTGTAGGGCAACAACACATACTTTCCACATTTATCAGTCCGTCCGCCGTCCGTGTCCATCCTTCTCATGGTACTCAAATTTTGTTTCCAGTTTTCTCCGCCGAGTTGCGCGTGGTTTGTCCTTCTTACGCCCTTCCTCATAAATCCACTGTAGGACAATTATTATGATTGTTTCTGTGTTTGCACTGGCTCCTTGCTATCACCATGTAGACTTCTATATAGCGTCTGTTTACCAGTTTTGGTTGTGAAATAGCTCTATTCTTTAATTTGGAGATGTACTTCAAAATAGAAATTGTTGCAATATATTGCGCACTGTTGACGGTTCTGTTTTGGCCAATATTTACTAAATAAATGATTAACGATGTGCTTCTGGATTATGATATTAACTATAATTATTTTCGTGATTACTTAAAATGTATCCAGTATATTTTCGTTCCTTTTTAAATACCGACTAAATTAGTGACAATATCATTACATGTATGTTGTAGATGATGAGACATATTTTGCTACATATTCTGCAGACAGAACAGTTTTAAGAGCATTAATAATTATAAATACTATCATCATCATCATGTACCCTGCCGGTTGGCGTAGGCGATCATGTCCCTCCACAATCTTCTATCTACAGTGCATCGTATCAGTTCTGTTGTTGACTGTTTTCCATGCCATTACACCAAGCTATCGAGTATTTTCCCTCTTTGTCGTCCGCGATCTCTCTTTCCTTTTATTTTGCCAGTTGTAACCAAGTATTCCAACTTTCCTTTTCTCAGGATGTGCCCGAAAAATGTTGATTGCTTCTTTCTGATGTTTTTTAAGAGCTCCCTTTTTGTGTTGGCCTCTTTGAGAACTTCCTCATTGGTCTTTTTATCTGTCCAGGGAACTTTCAACATTCTTCTGAGAAATCCCATCTCTGTGGCCTCAAACCGTCTTTTTATTTGTTTGTCTACTGTCCATGATTCGCTTCCATAGGTCAGAATTGGTTCTATATAGCTCCAATGAACTCTCTTTCTCATTTTTATTGACGTAGATTTGTTGCATAAGATATTTTTCATTTTCTGAAATGCTATTTTGGCCTGAGCTATTCTGCTTTTTATTTCTGTGGTGCATCTCCCATCTGATGTAATTATTGTGCCCAAGTATTTGAAACGTTGCACTTGTTTTAGATTTGTCTCGTTTATTTTTATGCTGCATGATGGTGATGATTGTTTCTTCGATATAACCATTACTTCTGTTTTCTTACTATTCAGACTGAGACCTTTCTTGTTGCTTTCTTCTACTATTATGTCTATCATTTCTTATAGTTCGTTCTCTGTCTCTGCTATTAAGAATGTGTCATCCGCATATCGCAAATTATTTATGTTGTGACCGTTGACTTCAATTCTTTTTTTGTCTACTATTGATCTCATAATATATTCGCTGTAAAGTGAAAACAAGTCCGGTGACAGAACACAGCCTTGTCTGACTCCTTGTTTTATACATTGGAATTGTCCTGTTTGGTTGTTAATTCGTATAGCTGCTGTTTGTTGCCAGTACATATTTTTTATGATTCGCAGATCCTTGCCATCAATGTTTAATTTCTCCAGCATATTGATTTGATTATTTCCACATGCTTTACTTTGTCAAATGCTTTCGTGTAGTCTATAAAGCACATATATAGATCTTTCTTTATCTCTATAGATCTTTCTATCAATGTCCTTAAGATGTATATTGTGTTATTGGTGCCCTTTCCTTCCACAAATCCACATTGTTCCTCACTTATTTCTAGTTTTATTTTGTTCCTTACACGTCTCATGATTATTCTTAGTAATATTTTAGTCATATGGCTCATGAGACTAATAGTGCGATGGTCTTCACAATCAGTGGTCTGACTTCTTCGGTATGGCTACAAAGATAGATTTTAGTAGATCCTCGGGTATGTGTCCAGTGTTATATATGTCATTGAGTAATTTTGTTATGACTTGTACTTCCAACTCTCCTAATGCATTTATCTCTTCGATTGTTATATTGTCGGGACCTGGAGCTTTGCCTCTTTTCATGTGTTGAATTGCGTCCTCCACTTCACTCTGCATTATTGGTGGTCCTGTGTCTTCATTTGAATTGTTTAATTCTGGTCTTTCATCATCATAGAGTTGACTGATATATTCTGTCCATCTTTCCATTGTCTTCTCCTGTCCCATTATTATATTTCCTTCCTTTGATTTCATACATCCTGAAACTTTTAATTCTTTTCTTCCTGTTAATTCATTTAACTGATTGTGCATAAATTTTGGGTCTTTCTTTTGTTGTTTTTCCATTTCTTCACATTTCTGTTTTAACCATCCTTCCTTTGCTTCTCTGCACTTGTTTTGGATCTCTTTGTGCAATATTGTGTATGCTCGTTCTTCTTTCTTATGTTTTCTTCTTTCGTCCATTAGTTGTAATATTTCTTCTGTCATCCATTTCTTTTTGTTGATTTTTTTAGTCACTGGTATTGCTTCTTTTGATGTTTGCTGAATCGAGTGTTTGAGCATTTCCCACTGCTCCTGGATGTCCTGTATTTTCTTAATAGCATTATATATATTTTGTACTATCATGCTGTACTTATCTCTCATCTGTTTATCTACTCTTAGCATATCTAGTTCTAATTTTATATTTCTTGGTGATTTCTGTGCTTTCCGCAGCTTTATTCTTATCTTTCCAACTACTGGTACATGGTCACCATTACAATCTGCTCCTGGCCTTGTTTTAACAGACGTTAGCCCATTCCTAAATCTTCTATGTACCAGTATAAAATCAATTTGATTGTGTACTTTTTTGTCTGGGCTTTGCCATGTCCATAGTCGCCTAGGGTGTTGTTTGAACCAGGTGTTACCTATAATCATTTCATGTGTATTTGCCCAATCTATCAATCAATCCCCTCTGTCATTCGTCTCGCCAAGGCCATGCCCCCAGTCACATTTTGCACGTTAGCTGTTCCTACCTTTGCATTGAAATCTCCTAATACAACAGTTGTTTCATGGGATTTACATTGTTCCATGGTCGCCTCTAGCTCCTCGTAAAAAGTGTAAATGTCTTCTTCTTCGCTATTACTTGCTGGTGCATAAACTTGAATTATGTTGATATCCATTGGTCTGCCACTCAATTTTACTAGCAGAATTCTGTCTGATACTGGCCAAAATCCTTTCACTGTTTTGCTTCTTTCTCTATCTAACATGATGCCTACTCCTCTTTCATGTGTGGTTCCCCCAGAGTAAATTACATTTCCACTGTCGCGTTGTAATAATCCTGCCCCTGTCCATCTCATTTCACATAGTCCCAAGATGTTCAATTTCATTCTCTTCATTTCTTGACTGATGTTTTCTAGCTTTCCAACCTGGAATACTGATTAATGTTCCAGGTTCCTATTGCTAGTGTCTTTTTATTTTTGATCTTGCATACAGTTGCTTGATGACGATCGGGTGTTACCTGTAGCACATGACGCTCCCTACCGGACGAGGTGGCTGTGAAGCCCCCATTAACGTCGTTAGCTGTAAACAGAAGGTTGTGGTTTGTCATGATTATTCCAGGCAATTTAAGAAGGTAGTTTGCATTTCCTTTCCTTCTTGGCAGTGACTGTACTAGTCGGAGATCGCAGCCATTGTCTTTATACATGAGATCCTCTGCCTGCCATCGCGGTGTGGGGACCATAACCGGCTCTACTTGTCGGCTGCTCCCACAACACCTGCTCCAATGGCTTCACATAACCCTGATAGGGGGGGGGCTAAACGGGAGCTCCACCTTGCCCAGGGGTGTCCCGAAGACTAGCGGAGGAAAGGAGACGTCTTACTCCTCCTTTGGTAGGGCAGAACCCTACCCCGCTAACCACATAAATACTATACTATACTATAAACACTATATTAGTGTTGTGAATTAAAAGTTGTTGTATTTATGACAAATGCAACTATGAAAAGATTAATACTTATAACATTAATTGTTTTAGTGTAAGTGACGCGGATATTGATAAAAGGTGCAAATTAATAATGTTTAGTTCCAAAAAATATAAGCATATAACTATGCAAATGCTGACAACATTCTTATTTATATATAACGTTGATAATATTCTTGTTTATATGGTCATAGTTATTCGAAGGCCTCGATATCACTGCAAACGAATTAAAATTTTTAATTGTTCAACCGCCCGTGCCCTTGGAATCATCAGACTTCCGGTCAATATAGCGGATAATTGGCAATGAACAAATAAAGCACTGTCTGAAAAGATTTATTGTTGCAGTTCCCTCATATTTCAAGTCCGGCTTTCTGTAGGACCTACCGGGATTAGTGCTCAGTGTACACCGTGAGCTGTGTGTTTCATCGGATGGTGCTTCTTATATATAACGATATAAGTTGTTGGTAGTGAGCCTGAACATGTTGACTATGGGAATGAAGCAATTAATAATTTTTTTGTCTTTTCTTTTTTCTTCATGTTTTGCTTTTCCTTGGCCACTATATTTTTCTATCTATCTATCTATCTATCTGTCTGTCTGTCTGCCTGCCTGTCTGTCTGTGTGTGTCTGTCTGTGTGTGTGTATGTGTGTCTGTCTGTCTGCCTGTCTGTCTGTGTGTGTCTGTCTGTGTGTGTATGTGTGTGTGTCTGTCTGCCTGTGTGTCTGTCTGCCTGTCTGCCTGTGTGTGTGTGTGTCTGTATGTCTGTCTGTCTATCTGTCTATCTATCTATCTATCTATCTATCTATCTATCTATCTATCTATCTATCTATCTATCTATCTATCTATCTATCTATCTATCTATCTATCTATCTATCTATCTATCTATCTATCTATCTATCTATCTATCTATCTATCTATCTATCTATCTATCTATCTATCTATCTATCTATCTATCTATCTATCTATCTATCTATCTATCTATCTATCTATCTATCTATCTATCTATCTATCTATCTATCTATCTATCTATCTATCTATCTATCTATCTATCTATCTATCTATCTATCTATCTATCTATCTATCTATCTATCTATCTATCTATCTATCTATCTATCTATCTATCTATCTATCTATCTATCTATCTATCATGCAATCCTCTTGCCTTTGATATCCCCATTTTGGTATCATTTTCTGTTCCTCCCTAATTATCACTGCCCAGATATGTGTAAGTTGTAAGTCTAGTAGAAGCATTTCTCCTAATTGTATTTGGTTATTGCCAACTGCATTAATTCTCATTTTGTTGATCATATCTCGATTAATTTTCAGTCCAAGCTGTTGTGATCTCTCATCAAGTATGCTCATTTTATCCTGCATCTGTTTATGGCTGTGTGATAGGAGAGCTATGTCATCAGCAAAGTCTAAATCATTAAGTTGCTTGATCAGTGACCACTGGATTCCATTTCTGTTGTTTTGGGTTATTTTCATAATCCAATCTATGACCAGTAGAAAGAGAAATGAAGGCTGAAGACATCCCTGCCTTACTCCTGTTCTTATTTCAAATGCTTCTGTAAGCTGCCCTTCATGCACCACACTACATTTCATTCCTTCATACATTGTTTTAATCAGGTTAATAAACTTTATGGGCATTCCGTAATGACTCAACAACTTCCAAAGCATTCTTCTGTCTAAACTATCAAATGCCTTTTCGTAATCAATGAATCCAATGTAAAGTGGGGACTGCAGTTCTAAACTTTGTTCAACTATTATACGTAGAGTAGTTATTTGATCAGCGCATGATCTGTTCTTCCTAAAACCTGCTTGTTCATCTCTCAAATGTTTCTCTATGGCCTCTTTTAGTCTCTCCAGAATGATTCTGCTTAATATCTTTCCTGGCACTGATAGTAGCATAATTCCCTAGGTCTATTTCTGCAACACATTTCTCCACTCAAGTCAATCTACTTCTCCATCAATCAATCAGGTGCAGCAAGTTACTCCTTTGGCAGCAATGCAGTTTATAAATGTTGCAATTTTGCTTGAGTTAGGGTAATGCTTCGTATGGTGAGATGTGGATAGTCGGTTGTAGTAGGACCTGCTTTTCTGTATTCCACAGTTTCGTAAAGATGATCGCAGTTTCTGCACTGAGATCTATGGTTGATTCTTTTCTCGTTAACTATGTATTCATCATCATCATCATTGAGTACCGTCTCCGCATCGAAGTTTGGGTACCATGGAGCGCCATTCCACTCTATCTCTTACTTTGATGGTGCAGATTATCATAGGCTGACCTTTCCATCTTTTGATATTACTCGTCCATGTTAGTCTTGGTCTGCCTCTGCCTCTTTTACCTTGAATTTTTCCTTCCAATATTATTTTTTAGTAGGCTGTTGTGTCTTATTAACATGCACCAAAAATTTCATTTGTCTTGTTCTAATTGTGTTTAGTAGTTCTCTTTTCATTTTTAGTTGTTTTAAAACTTCATCGTTTGTTTTCTTTCTTTCCATCCAATTCCACCTATTCTTCTATAAATACACATTTCAAAGGCTTAAATTTTATGTTCTGTTTTTTTTTTCTAATGTCCATGTTTCTGCACCATACTGGAATATTGAGAAGATGTAACATTTCGCTATTCTCAGTTTCAGCCCTGGTGCTATATGTTTTGATGTTAGTATACCTTTCATGATATTAAAATTACTTTTTGCAATACCTATTCTTTTGTTTATTTCAGTTTCACATTTTCCATCACTGGTTATAGCATGTCCCAGGTAGTTGTAGCTCTGAACTGTCTCCAGGTGTATTCATGCAGCTTTGATATTTATTTGTATGTCTTGAGAATTTTCTTTCCTTGTGATCATAGTTTTAGTCTTTTTGATATTCATATCGAATACATATTTTTTGCTTGTCATGTTTATTTGATTAAGTAGTTGTAGATCTTTAGGATTTTCTGCTCGTAATACAATATCATCAGCATATCGTAGGTTATTGATTATCTTTTCTTTAATTTTTAAGCCTGTCATCTATGTAATGTTTTTAATGATTTGATCAGTGCATAGATTGAACAAACGTGGTGATAGGATGCATCCTTGTCTTACTCCTCTTTTTATATCAATGGGTGTAGAGTTTTCTTTGTTATAATTTATTATTGCTGTTTGCCCCCAGTATAAATTACATATTAGTCGTATGTCTGTGTCGTCTAGTTTTATATCTTTTAGGCAGTCTATAAGTTGATTATGGTGTATTCTATCAAAAGCTTTAGTGCGGTCTGTGAAGCAGGCATATATTGGTTTGTTTACTTCTATGTACTTTTCAATCAATGACCTCATGCTTAATAAGGCTTCTTTTGTCTCACTGTTTTTCCTGAATCCAAATTGTTGCTCATCTAATTTAGTATTAATTTTACTCTGAATGCTTCCCTGTGTAACTTTTAGTAAAATTGTTGTTACCTGGCTAATTAGGCTTATTGTTCTAAAATCATTGCATTCAACTGCAGCATTCTTTTTTAGGCAACGCAATGAAAATTGATGTTTTCTCGTTCATTTGGTATGTATCCTGTGTGGTAAATGTCATTGCATATGTCTGTGATCACTTCAATGCCAAAATCTTCCAGTGTCTGTATCATCTCTATCTTTATATTGTCAGGTCCTGCTGCTTTTCCCTTTTCATTGTTTTTATAGCTTTTTCTACTTCAGATTTCAAGATTTGTATAGCTGGCCGTACATTTTATATATGTTTTTTTGTCCCTTTCGTCATGAAATAACTCTGTTATATAGCCCTGCCATCTATCGAATATATCTTTGTTGTCTGTTGACATTCTTCCTTCTTTGTTTGTAATACATCCGCTTCCTGCAGCTTTTTTTTGTTTTTATTTGTCTCTCTCTTTAATTCTGCGAGCATCCTTCTCAAATTTTGTTTACTTTCCATAGTTTAGACTTCTAGACATCTTTGGTTGAGCCAGTCCTCTTTTGCCTTTTTGCGTATTTCATTATCAATGTCCTTGTATCTGGCAATGTTCTTCGCTTGTCTTCTTCCTTCACTTTGTTTCTGAGATGGTGTCAGTTATCCATTTTTAATTTTTGTTCCTTTCCTTGTTTGGGTAAGGTGTGACAGTTTTACTATTTATTAAATCTAATGTATTTAGTTTTTGCTGATTTTTTTTTTTTTTTTTTTTTTTGCGTAGAACTGTGTGGTTCAAAGTTGTGTTTTTGTTTCCCGAAAAACATGGGTTGGACCACGCTGGTACAGCAATAGTGTATCTGTAAATGTTGGAGTTTTAATTTCAACAGACATATTTCGTCAAACAACCCAGATATCTAGTGATTTAGAAGTTTTTCTTTCTAGTTACTTTTAATGAGTTACTATTAGGTTACTTTTTACAAATCTGTCTGATGGTTTCTTGGTGAATAACTTAATTATGAAAGTAAAGAATTCCTTTCTCGCATGACGGCCAATAAGTAATAGGGTGTACTGTAAGGGTGCACTGTTAGTGCCTATATTTTTCATTGATTAAAGTACATTTTTTGGATGATGTGGTTAGTGTCTTGCAAGGCACCGTACTTTCCAGAAAAAATCCGGTACCCATTTAAGGCTGGGTGAACCTAGGAGCACTCAAAAGGAATCAAACCTGACTCCTTATTCTAAATAGTTCACTTATCGCTGATCTACCGCATTTAGATTTTAGTGACCATCTTAATAGAGTGGTCTGCATTCTCATTATAAAAGATAGTAGTAGGCACTTGTATATCTTAGAAGTTGGGCAAGGTGTGATGCAGTACATGTGAGTGTGTGCGTGTGAAGGAATGCATGTGAGTGAGTGCGTGTGAGGGAGTGCGAGTGAGAGTGCATGTGAGGAGTGCATGTGAGGGTGCATGTGAGAGTGCATGTGAGGCAGTGCATGTGAGGGAATGCATGTAAGAGTGCATGTGAGGGAGTGCATATGAGGGTGTGTATGTGAGGAAGTGTATGTGAGAGTGCATGTGAGGGAGCGCAAGTGAGGGAGCGCATGTGAGAGTGCACAGTTTAACTTGATCTCGCTTGATATGGGTCTCTTAAGGCTTACAGCGCAGACTTGTTGTGAGAGAGCCACTCAGGAGTCAAGAAAACAATCTGAATACAACGCAAATATATCATATCATGATAATAATAACTATTATGTTATATTACACAAGTGTATGTCAAAGAAAATATGTTAATGAGATCGTGTAATTGATGTTGGTAGTGACTGTGAACTCACCAAAATTCCTATATTGATGGTAACAAGAATTATTTTTCCAAAACACGAACAGATACCCATATTGAATCGATGTGTGCTTCCCACTCACAAGACCTTTTTATCTGTCGAATTCCTAGCAGTTTGTTGTCCAGATCGAGTGTAGTCGATTGTGTTTGCTCTTCTGTAAACCTCACAAAGGGATCAACTCAGCTGATACTAAAATAATTTTCTCGTATTTTGTTGGTTTTGGCTGCCACTTTTATACCTCAAATGTGACAATGACCTATAAATATATGTATATATGAGGAAAACATAACTGCAGTAGAATATTATTTTATATTATTTATTTCATAATGCGATATAAAGTCTTTGAAAACTGCAAATCTGTACTCATGTATAGACAGAAAAAGTGAATGTTTTAATAAATATTATCAGGAAATAAATAGAAGGACGTCAACATCACAAATGTAGATAATCGTAAATATAAATATGTAATAAGTATAACAATTTATCTGTATGTATGTAAACATACAGAGTAGAATACACACGGTGTAGAGTTGAGGTTGCAAGTTCGTCTGAAGTTTTAAAATACTTTTTTTTTCAAATTTCATTAGAAGTGATAAGGTTGTTGTTCTCTGGTAATCCCTAATTCTCAAGTAAGTGTGATCTAGTACCAATTTCTATCTATGACGGACGACGAAACATAGACTGCATGTTCATTTTGAACACGCTTAATACTTTTTTGCAGTTGAAAATAGAAAAACCTAGGTTCAATTACATTGTGTAAGCACAAATTCAAACTATTTCAATTATCATCATTAGGGTTCAGATTTTTATAATCTAAAAAATGTCCAAAATATTCTAAAATCATCTAAATATGATTACATTTATGACCTAAAATATGACCGAAAATGAAAATTAACGAATTATGACATAAATTAATTACTAATTTGCTACTAAAATGGCGTCAAATTATAAACTTAGACATCCTTTGCGTCGGGCTCAGTTTTCATATATTTATCTTTCCTGACGAGCAATTATAGTGAGGCACTGCATCTCTCTGACTTTTACTTTTTTTTCCATATTTTTTGTACACATTTATTATCCCTTAGAGTCTTAAACGATTCTCTGGCTTTAAATATGGTACCATCATTGTTCTGAACAATAATGAAGAACCATTAGCTACAAAATAAACAACTTAAAAGAAGGAAATAATACTTTAAAACAAATCTCAACAGACCAGAACCAGTAAGTGAAGCCTCTACCTCTACACCACCTCCCCAGTTTAAAGTGAAGAAAGGGAAGATTACATGCCACTAAATTGAAATTGCCATTAAACAGACCAAAGTACTTGGTGAAGATAAAATTTCTGCAGACATGCTAAAGTCAGACCCAGGACTGGCCGCACAAGTTTTAGAAAAATTATTTAATAAAATAATGGTAGATAAAATTTAAAAAAAAGTATCAAAAAGCATGAAAAAGGGGATTTTCAAAATCCTTGAGAAAGCGGACCTCAGTTGCTGTAAAGATGGGAGAGGTATAAACCTGCTTTCTGCACCTGGGAATATATTATGCCGTGTTATTATACAATGCATAAACAATAGTGTAGTATGAAAGTTCTGAGAAGAGCAAGCAGATTTTACAAGTGGGATATCCTGTACTGGTCAAAAGTTTCTGTTGCAAATCATTGTAGACCAGTCATTAGAATGGATTTCATACTTATATATACATTTCTTGGACTTTGCGAAGGCATCTGACAGCATACATAATCCACCGCTTTGGAAAATCTAATATGCGTACGGCTTCCGGAAAGAATCGTCAATATTCTAATGGACATGTACGACGGCAACTATTGCTCTGTACGACATAAAGGACAGCAGAGAAGCTTGGTTCAGAGTCATAACGGAAGTTAGACAAGCATGTACTTAGAAAGTAAAGTAAAGAGCCCTGCCACGCCAAGTGGCGAATAAGGAATATGGTGTTAGTGATCATAAATTTTACAGACCTTCAGTACATGGTTTTTAGGGTAATGTGGTCGGTACTACGCCCGTGCCGCTTTACTTTCCCGGAAAAACCCGGTACCCATTTAAGGCTGGGTGAACCCGGAAGCCGTTGGTTAGGATCGAACCCTTCCTCTTGTCCTTTGCAGTCCAGTTCACTAACCACTGATCTATCGCGGCTCCCGTGTACTTAGTCACCAGTCCTTTTCCTCGTGGTCATGGACTGGATCATGCGATCGATCGTTGCCGACAGACCAAGAGTAATTACATAGGGTCTTGCTGGAAGTCTGGAGGATATTGACTTTGCAGATGGTGTTGGACTGCTTGTCTACTGCCACCAAGACATACAAGTGAAAACAGAAGAGTAGATTAGCTTGTCAACTCAATAGAATTCAAAATAAGTGTAGAGAAAAGTAAGATTGTAAGGATAAATGCCGAAAGTACAAAGAAAGTTACATTCAGAGGAGTCGGACTGTACTAAGTGGATCACTTTAAATGCCTGACAAGTTTTATTTCATTAAATAGCGACATTCAGAAAGATATCTCTGCTAAAATAAGCATGTCACTCCAGACATTCAATAGACTCAGAAACATTTGGCGTTTAACTAGTCTCCGTCTCAGTACCAAGTTTAGAATGCATACATCAAATGTGCTGACATACTCTTATATGCAGGAGAAAAGTGGAGAATGAACTTTTCGATAGAAAACTTAGAAGTTTCGAAGGTCGCTGTTTTTAGAAGATTCCAAACATTCGTTGGGATAAACGCATTACGAACAAATAAGTCGCCAGAAGATCAGACACTAAGAACAACAGTCAAGAAGTGAAAATAAGACGTTAGAAATGTCTAGGCTGCGTTCTACGAAGGGAACGAACCAACCATCTGCATCTTGCATTAACATGGACACCACCTGGCAAACCAGAGAAGAGGCAGACCAGTGGAGACATGGCGATGAACCATACACGATCAAATAATAGAGGCTCCAGTTTGGATTGGGTGGAAATCTCTTGTGAGTGTCCTATGCTCCGAGCGGAGTTCAGGGGAAGAAAAAGAAGAACTGTTCATCTACATATTTATTTTACGTTGTCTGAGTTATAGACATGTATTTATTCAGGCAATTATACGTGTTTCTGATCAATAAAATTACAAAGCCAACGTTTTTCCTTAAAGGGTCATTTAAATAAATTTATTTTGTACCCAAAAAGACGACAAATATGACCAAATATAACCAAAAATATTCATTCTTGCCCTAAATTTGGCTAAAATATTCATTATATGATCAATAAAACAAGCGTCAGTGTTTTCAGAAATGAATGAAAAAATGTTGAAATTAACTTGGATTTCAAAAATACATGTAAGGAACATAATATGGCATGTCATAAATATCGAGCCCTAATAATCATTGTTAATCAAATATTCACATTTCTGAAATTGTCTCGAGAGCGCTGTTGACGCTGCGGATTTCGTGCGCTGTTTGGATCATCCTATGTAATCAAATATAAGCTAAGTATACTGAAACACACGCTATGAGTATAATAATAACAACATCGGATACTTATTTTTAACATACTTATTTTTTTAAAATAATAAATTATTTATATGCATAGAGAGATAACGATTATGATGATGGCAATGACGATGATGGTGATAGGAAACTCTGTAAATAGTGCTTCGCAAATGGATGCAACCTAATCATCAGTAGCAGTGTCCCCCGTCGAGCAGAAGTTTCAGACCGTGAGTTTATTGACACTATATGGGGACGGGCCCGCCTGAGCCTCGGTGTTAGCCTCCTGCTGCGTTGAGTATTTGAAAACTCACAATAAGTTCAGTGCATAAATAGATCAACTCTGGTTTACGCAAACCATCTGATCGTATCTACTGCCTATAAAAAGTCGGTGGAGAAATCCATCATTGAATAAAGCCATCGCTTTGATACATACATAATTTACTGCTACTGCACGTATTGCGCTTATATATGCAGATTCATTCTTTGAACGCTAGAGCTGAACGAATGCGTTGTTATATTCATTGCTATTTTGCAGATTTCCAGACAGCCGCAGAGTCACATAATTGACTATAGTTGTTGCAATTGATTATTGTCACTATATCTTCAGCTTATTTCCAAAATGTATGTATCGCTGTAGTTGCTATTCTGTCACGTAAATTGCCTTTGCACTTTCACTTGTTACGGATGAGAGTATTGTTTTATTATTTTTTCATAGTATTTGTTCTACTTTGAATTCATATTGATTGTTTTGTTGTGGTTTAGCATTGTTTGTTTTCTTCTGGTATTGGTAGTTCTATTCGGAAACAATGCACTTGTTATACATTCAGTAAAGTTAGTGGTGTTTGATATTTCAATAATTAATATTCTAGGAAGTATCCCACTCATCAGCTTCTGTTGAGAAAATAACCAGAACATCAAAAGTACTCCAGTAAAAAGAAAAGTACCCACGATTTAAACGAAGCAGAAAGAGGGAAGCACTTATCCAATCTTTGAGGGCGGTGTTTTTTAAAGCAGTGGAAAGAGCAGACGGCTAAAAGTCGGAATAATATTGTGCCAGGCAAGAATCATATTCATACCTGATGCTGTCGTCTTCCAATCCTCTCCCTCCTTCTAACTTCACTTTACTGATCTCAATAATAAGAACAGAATATTTCGCCTCGGAAAGCGACAGATTATTCGCCCAATAGAAAGTTCATTTTCATTAGAACAATGTACAGAAATAATACATTGTTCATATTGTTATTACATTTTCAAATTATAGTGCATTGTTCTGATAAAAATGAACTTTCTAATGGGCGAATAATCTGTCGCTTTCCGAGGCGAAATATTCTGTTCTCCTTCCCAACAAATGATTTTAAAGTTCCATCGATGACGTCTTCTAATTAGCTTCAATTTACAATACATCATCATCAAGTACCGAGCCTGCTGGCGTAGGTGATCATGTCTCTCCACAACTTTCGATCTCGACAGCTATTTATCATTTCTGTGTCACCGAAATAAAAACTGAAGCTTGAAAATTCACATTTGTGTTAGGTGTCTAAAATTGGAACTACTTTCACAATATATATATATTATTTTAATGAGACAAGCGTAATAGATTCAGGAAACATAAATAATAAAATAGTGTTCAAGTTATTGTAGCTTATTAAATTATATTTTGATATTAAAACAGCTGTAAAAAGTGCTGATCTTCTTCAACTAATGAGAACGTATTGTAATTGTATCCATGGTTCGGCGGTTAGACACACCTCTTATCTGTCCTCTCACTTCTTCATTCTGAACTAACAAAGCTATCTTTAAAATTTCTTAAATCTCTGGAAACATTTTTTTATTAATCTGTATGGGCACATCATGATGGCGATTATCGAAAGACTTAAGTATATTTCACTTGTCTCATTGTATGATATCTTGAAACCAATCTCTTAAATTTTATCAAATTACCCCACAAAACTAATATTGTCAGTGACAACAAATCCACGGGATTCTTTAAATAATTCAAGTTAAGAAAACCGTAGAAAATAAAAAATCGCGTTAACTAAGCTGAGATTTAATACTTTTGAAAAGAGGAGGATCTAAAAAAACTAAGGGAGATATAGCTATGGGACC
The DNA here is from genome assembly GCA_032433765.1 of Megaustenia siamemsis. Lineage (NCBI taxonomy): Eukaryota > Metazoa > Mollusca > Gastropoda > Stylommatophora > Ariophantidae > Megaustenia > Megaustenia siamemsis. The sequence goes on along the minus strand of JAVIAB010000092.1, from coordinate 121,022,909 downwards.
ATTGTCTGTAAATTCAATATGTCAACGCCTTAATTAAAAAGAGACATAAAAATAAATATGTTTCCGTATTCTGCACACACAAAACACAGCCACACACAAAACACAGCCACACCCAAATATTTACTTAGTACTCATGAAACCAAAAGGCTGCTCGATACTTTATTATGTTTATTTCCTTTGTTCTCTGAAGCTATACACGTGGCCCCGCATAGTATTTCATATCAATATAATTTTGATATATGTGTTTACCTGGGAATTAGATGGGCCAGGGAAACCGAAGAAGGTAGTAGGTGAATGTGGTAGAGGTAAACTTGAGAGCCTAGTTAATGGGGGTAGGGAAAACTAGTTTGTTTGTTTCCTTGAAGATCACAGTGTGTGTGTTGTGTGTATTTCCGTGCGTGTGTGTGTCTTGCATCTTATCTACTGTTATTAATTTTCACTGAAAAAGTGCACAAAGACCATAACTAATAACCTCTAGCAACAATAAAACTACAATTATTTTATTCTTTAACTCCTACCCTACCTGATTTGTCACATTTATTTAGATACAGTAGTAGGGTATTATATTATGAGATCAATAGTAGACAAAAAAGGAATTGAAGTCAACGGTCACAACATAAATAATGTGCGATATGCGGATGGCACAGTCTTAATAGCAGAGACAGAGAACGAACTACAAGAAATTATTGACATAAAAGTAACAGAAAGCAACAAGAAAGATCTCAGTCTGAATAGTAAGAAAATAGAAGTAATGGTTATATCGAAGAAACAACCACCACCATCATGCAGCATAAAAATAAACGAGACAAATCTGAAACAAGTGCAACGTTTCAAATACTTGGGCACAATAATAACATCAGATGGGAGATGCACCACAGAAATAAAAAGCAGAATAGCTCAGGCCAAAATGGCATTTCAGAAAATGAAAAATATCTTATGCAACAAATCTACGTCAATAAAAATGAGAAAGAGAGTTCATCGGTGCTATATAGAACCAATTCTGACCTATGGAAGCGAATCATGGACAATAGACAAACAGATGAAAAGACGATTGGAGGCCACAGAGATGGGATTTCTCAGAAGAATGTTGAAAGTTCCCTGGACAGCTAAAAAGACCAATGAGGAAGTTCTCAAAGAAGCCAACACAAAAAGGGAGCTCTTAAAAACATCAGAAAGAAGCAATCAACATTTTTCGGGCACATCATGAGAAGAGGAAAGTTGGAATACTTGGTTACAACTGGCAAAATAAAAGGAAAGAGAGATCGCGGACGACAAAGAGAGAAAATACTGGATATCTTGGTGTCATGGCATGGAAAACAGTCAACAACAGAACTGATGCGATGCACTGTAGATAGAAGATTGTGGAGGGACATGATCACCTACGCCAACCGGTATGGCACATGATGATGATGAGTAGTGTCCAGGATGTTATCAAATTAAAACGTATCTATTAATTATTCCAGTTTTAAAATTACCAAAATAAAAATAAAAACATAGTAGTAAATTAACGTAGTACATTTTGTAAATCTTGTATACCACAATTTGGAATTATCTTTAATTCGTTCAGGAACGTTATTCTGAAGTTTAAAGGTTAATAGTAACAATGGAAATACACACATATACCAGACTGACATAGAATGGAAAGAGATAGAAAATGTGTCTATGATTTGATTTTAGCCTATTCGTATAGCCCGATACGGCCCGATACCGACCACATTACCCTAAAAATCATGTTCTGAAGCTCTGTAAAAATTATGGTCACTAACACCATATTCCCTGTATATTCCATATTATGCCACTTGGCGTGACGGGAGTACTTTACTTCTTTTTTTTTTTTTTTACGTATAGCCCGACCTGGTCTAACTTTTAAAACACAATACTCAAATAAACTGTGGAAACATTAACAATGGAATTAAGTATCAGAAGACGACCGAACAATCTACCGTTCAAAGGTGAAAAGAGCACATACACAGATGTAAAGAGGAACTGGGGCAGAGAAGGGGGTCGACGACGAAGGAACCTTCATTTACAAACCTGGTTACTAAAGACTGCTTTCACGATACAGGTAAGATTTAGTTCATGGTTAATAAAGACTGCTTTCACGATACAGGTAAGATTTAGTTCATGGTTAATAAAGACAGCTTTCACGATACAGGTAAGATTTAGTTCATGGTTAATAAAGACTGCTTTCACGATACAGGTAAGATTTAGTTCATGGTTAATAAAGACTGTTTTCACGATACAGGTAAGATTTAGTTCATGGTTAATAAAGACTGCTTTCACGATACACGTAAGATTTAGTTCATGGTTAATAAAGACTGCTTTCACGATACACGTAAGATTTAGTTCATGGTTAATAAAGACTGCTTTCACGATACACGTAAGATTTAGTTCATGGTTAATAAAGACTGCTTTCACGATACACGTAAGATTTAGTTCATGGTTAATAAAGACTGCTTTCACGATACAGGTAAGATTTAGTTCATGGTTAATAAAGACAGCTTTCACGATACAGGTAAGATTTAGTTCATGGTTAATAAAGACTGCTTTCACGATACAGGTAAGATTTAGTTCATGGTTAATAAAGACTGTTTTCACGATACAGGTAAGATTTAGTTCATGGTTAATAAAGACTGCTTTCACGATACACGTAAGATTTAGTTCATGGTTAATAAAGACTGCTTTCACGATACACGTAAGATTTAGTTCATGGTTAATAAAGACTGCTTTCACGATACACGTAAGATTTAGTTCATGGTTAATAAAGACTGCTTTCACGATACACGTAAGATTTAGTTCATGGTTAATAAAGACTGCTTTCACGATACAGGTAAGATTTAGTTCATGGTTAATAAAGACTGCTTTCACGATACAGGCAAGATTTAGTTCATGGTTAATAAAGACTGCTTTCACGATACAGGTAAGATTTAGTTCATGGTTAATAAAGACTGCTTTCACGATACAGGTAAGATTTAGTTCATGGTTAATAAAGACTGCTTTCACGATACACGTAAGATTTAGTTCATGGTTAATAAAGACTGCTTTCACGATACACGTAAGATTTAGTTCATGGTTAATAAAGACTGCTTTCACGATACAGGTAAGATTTAGTTCATGGTTAATAAAGACTGCTTTCACGATACAGGTAAGATTTAGTTCATGGTTAATAAAGACTGCTTTCACGATACAGGTAAGATTTAGTTCATGGTTAATAAAGACTGCTTTCACGATACAGGTAAGATTTAGTTCAGAGAGAAGCACTTCCGACACCAGACAATCCTTGCCATGCACTAAAGTTACTGACAATGAAGGGCTGGAGAAACTTTCCCCACGAAGATAGTGTTCATATAACCACCTACACATAGTGTCTCTGCTCAACATCTTTCTCTCAAAAGTTGTTTGTAAATTCTGTTGTTGACTAATTCTCAATTTCTGTGGGGCATCTTATCTCGCTGTTTTTCTCAGCCTTTAGTTTTATCAATATTCCGGATGTTCCAATATTTCCTTCGCGTTTCCTTATCAGATATTTGTTATGGTTTCGGTTATGGTTATGGAAGACCCCGGTATCACTACAAACGAATTAAAATCCATAATTGCTCAAAAGCCCGTGCCAGTGGAATCATCCGAATTAATATCTCATCTCCCAAACAAAGAAAGGTAGCTGTAGTCCCATCATAGCAGTCTCAGCACACGCCAAAAGTCATAAGGCGAAACCGCACAGAAGGTGAACACAACCATCTGTTCTCCGTCATTCGATTTAATTATTCATCGTAAGCAATTGAAATATCAAAACACTATCAAAACGGATGAAATGCACAGCTCACGGTGTGCACAGAGCAATAAACTCAGTAGCTCCGTCAGCCAGCCGGAATTTGAATATGTGAAAACTGCAACAATGAACACTTTTTAGACACAGCCATTAAAAGTTCCTGCCGCCTATCCGCCATATTGATCGGTATTCAGATACTTGTTATTTGATTTCATGGTTTGTTTTCCTCTATCCCATCATTCTGGTTACACTGTTTAGCCGCCCTTAGTGTTCTCAATATTCTCACTTGCAAATGTGTGGACTCCAAAGATTTTCTTGCCTGTTATTCATCATCAACATTATCATGTGACATATCAGTTGGCGTAGGCGATCATGCCCTTCCATAATTGCCTATCCACAGTGCAGTGTATCATCTTTCTTGTTGACCGTTTTCCGTGCCACGACACTGATCTATCTAGTTTTTTTCCCCCTTTTGTTGTCCCCGATTTCACTTTTCCTGTATTTTGCCAGTTGTAATTAAAACGTTCCTCTTCTTATGATGTGCTCGAAAAAATCGATTGTTACTTTCTGACGTTTTTTTTAAGAGCTTCCTTGTGTTGGCCTCATTGAGCATAGTCTTCGTTATCTTCAAATTGTCCATGCATTATCAACATTCTTCTGAGAAATCTCATCTCTGTAGTCTCTAATCGTCTTTTAATGTTTTTATCTGCTCTCTATAATTCGCTACCATAGGTCAAAATTGGCTCTATATAGCACAGATGAACTCTCTTTCTCCTATTGACATAGACTTGTTGCACACAATTTTTTTCATTTTCTAAATGGCGGATTTGGCCTCAGCTATTTGGCATCGTTATATTTTTTAGCGCATCTTCTGATACATGTTATTATTGTACCCATGTATATGTCCGGTCTGCACTTGTTTCAGATTTGTCCCGCTTATAAATTGTCCAGTATTCACTTCCATAATTCAAGAATGGCAAGACGCAAAACACGGTGCAGTACCCGCGAAAATAAATTTTATAAGATCTAAACATAAGGGTATTTCCTCATATTTGCTTCAAGAAAATGTATATTTAAATTGCCATCAGTAAATAAAAAGTAAGAAAAATTGTAATATTGGATGTGTACAACAGACTGGCACTAAATGAGAGCGTCAAACGTTTCTTAGTCTTCCAATCAGGACAATAATTTCTAATCCCTCCCTCCCCCCACCACCTTTTCATCACCAAGGAGTTTTAAAGAAAAGAAAGTGTTTGAGAAATAGATGTTTAGCTACAGGGAGTTTGAAAGAGAGTGTTTGAGAAATTAAAAAGTAAAAAAGTAAAGAGCCCCGTCACGCCAAGTGGCGTATAGGGAATATAGTGTTAGTGACCATAATTTTTACAGACCTTCGGAACATGAATTTTGGGGCAAAGTGGTCGGTATTACGCCAGTGCCGCTTTACTTTCCCAGAAAAATAAATTCTGGTACCTATTTAATGCTGGTTGAACCTGGAAGCCGTGGATCAGGATCGAACCCGACCACTTGTCCTTTGTAGTCCAGTTCACTAATTGCTGAGCTATCGCAGCTCCCGTTTGAGAAACAGATACAGACATATTGAGTTTCAACTTTGTAGTTGTCACATTTAAATGCTATTCTTGAAATTTTGTGGGTGAAGATAGTGTGGCAAAGAAAATATATGTGAGAGATTTTCAATAACGATCACACAACAGTAGCTCTTTAAATCAATTACTAGATCTTAATCCAGGCATATTATTTTCCTGAAGAAAAATGAAATCTTATGTAAAGTAAACCTGAAAGATAATGAATATGAACTCTCGGTTATGTTTTTGTATTGAGTGAGTTAAAAGTTAGAACTGGTTTATAAATTCCACCCTGCACAGGAAAGTAAAATACTATGGCCACGTCAAAAGACACAGGAAAGGAAAGGCTTTTACAGGCTGAAAGAAACAATGATGGAAGGCATGGGCGACGCATCAGGGCAGACAAAGAAGAAGGTGGTTCCAAGATATAAGAGAGTCCCTGAACATGATAACAGAAGAAGTAGGAGATCTGGCTAGAAAGAGAAATTCGTTCAGAAGGGTTATGGTGAGTGCAACCTTCTGCGAAGGACATAATGAGATAAAAGTGCTTACAATTTCAGCTGGATGCCAACTTTTAAAAACAATGTATACAGTAGCATTGTCTGAGCTCAAGAAGTCATGGAAATAATTATTACAAAGGAGTATGGAACTTGTTCTTAACGTTTTTTTTTTAAACTCAAATGATCTATGTGCCCTTAAGACTTGTGACCTGGACATAGAACCAAGAAGATAGTCTAGGCCCCAAGGCAGACAACTTTCAGAATATATATATAAGGTATATGTTAACCTCCTGGTAACAACTAAATTAATGGAAGTTATTAATCTTTATCAACTTTCTGGGTAATCTTTTGAGGGTATGAAATTAAAAGCTGGAGAAAATAAATTATTCTTTTTCTGGGATGCTTTTGCTTACTTCTCAGTACAACAGGTGTTGTAACACAGACAAATAACGAAACAAATTATCGCATCCGAAAGATGTATTCAAGATGACACTATAACGCATTAACATTAATGTTCAGCAATTTCAGACGGTCATAAAATCAATAAATGCTGGTTTAAAACCAGTCACGATATTTAAGGTAGATATGTAGTTGTTCAGTTGGTCTCGTATCTGTAGTAGGAGAGTGGATTTTGAAGCAGTTACCGCTGCTATAAAGATGACTATAAAGAGGTAGTTGAAAGTTAACGTGAAGAACGCTCTCTCAACGTTTTGAACATTAACAAATTGACGTCTCCCACACAAATGTGGTACATATTAGAGAAACCTCAAAATGAGAAAATGCCTTATGGATAGAAAGGGTGTTTCGCTCGCTGCTAAACCCGGGCATTTCCTCAATAATCATCAATGAAAATTTATGACGAAGTTTAAACAGAAGTCCGTTCATTTGGCGATGAATGAAAATATCGCTATTGTGTGTGTAGGTGTGGTGTGTGTGTGTCGGATGTGTGTGTGTGTAGATGTGTGTGTGGTAGGTGAGTGTGATATGTGTGTGTGATGTATGTATGTGTGTGTGTGGTGGATGGGTGGTAGGGTGTGTGTGTGGTGTATGGGTGTGTGTGTGGTGTATGACTTTGTGGTGTGTGAGTGTGTGTGGATGTGTATGTGTGTGTGTGGCGCCATATTCTTGCGATATTGAGTAGCGCAGCCTGCCTGACGCGCCTCTCTGCCAGTCTCTGTCACTTGACTGAGAGTACCCACATAATATACTATTATTGTTCGTGACGGTTAGTGTACAGCGTCCTTTCACACAGCACAGGTGAAAATGTGCTTGTATACTCTGGAGAAGTGAGTGTTTTGTTGTAATCACATTAATGAAGTTCTGAGTACGATGGTGGGTAAGACACTCTGTATTATTAAGATAACATGTCAGTATATGGTGACAAAAGAGCAAGTAAGGTAGTGTCAGTGAACTAAGTAAATAGGTGGATGGTGGACAAAAACAGACTATTAGGTAAAGAGTGTGAGATACCTGATGAAAGGGAATAGAGACATGAGAAAAAGAACGCACATAAAGAAGAGTTTTAACAGTACAGACTTAAGAGAGGTAAACGAATGATCATCATCATGTGCCGTACCGGTTGGCGTTGGCGATCATGTCTTTCCACAATCTTCTATCCACAGTGCATCGTATCAGTTCTGTTGTTGACTGTTTTCCATGCCATGACACCAGGCTATCCAGTATTTTTTCTCTTTGTCGTCCGCGATCTCTCTTTCCTTTTATTTTGCCAGTTGTAACCAAGTATTCCAACTTTCCTCTTCTCATGATGTGACCAAAAATGTTGATTGCTTCTTTCTGATGTTTTTTAAGAGCTCCCTTTTTGTGTTGGTCTCTTTAAGAACTTTCTCATTGGTCTTTTTAGCTGTCCAGGGAACTTTCAACATTCTTCTGAGAAATTCCATCTCTGTGGCCTCTAATCGTCTTTTCATTTGTTTGCCTATTGCCCATGACTCACTTCCATAGTTCAGAATTGGCTCTATATAGTACCGATGAATTAACTCTCTTTCTCATTTCTATTGACGTAGATTTGTTGCATAAGATATTTTTCATTTTCTGAAATGCTATTTTGGCCTGAGCTATTCTACTTTTTATTTCTGTGTTGCATCTTCCATCTGATGTTATCACTGTGCCCAAGTATTTTAAACGTTGCACTTGTTTCAGATTTGTCTTGTTTATTTTTATGATGCATGATGGTGATGATTGTTTCTTCGATATGACCATTACTTCTGTTTTCTTACGATTCAGACTGAGACTTTTCTTATTGCTTTCTTTTACTATTATGTCTATCATTTCTTGTAGTTCATTCTCCGTCTCTGACTATGTCATCTACATATCGCAAATTATTTATGTTGTGACCGTTGACTTTAATTCCGTTTTTGTCTACAATTGATCTCATAATATGTCCACTGTAAAGTGAAAACAAATTCGGCGACAGAACACAGCCTTGTCTGACTCCTTGTTTTATATATTGAAATTGTCCTGTTTGGTTGTTAATTCGTATAGCTGCTGTTTGTTGCCAGTACATGTTTTTTTATGATTCGCAGATCCTTGCCATCAATGTTTAATTTCTCCAGCATATTTATTATTTCCACGTGCTTTACTTTGTGAAATGCTTTCGTGTAGTCTATAAAGCACATATATAGATCTTTCTTTACCTCTATAGATCTTTCTATCAATGTTCTTAGGATGTATATTGCATTATTGGTGTCCTTTCCTTCCACAAATCCATATTGTTCCTCACGTCTCATCATGATTCTTAGTAATATTTTAGTCATATGGCTCATGAGACTAATAGTGCGATGGTCTTCACAATCAGTGGCGCCTGACTTCTTCGGTATGGCTACAAAGATAGATTTAAGTAGATCTTCAGGTATGTGTCCAGTGTTATATATATCATTGAGTAGTTTTGTTATGACTTGTACTCCCAGCTCCCCTAATGCATTTATCTCTTCGATTGTTATATTGTCGGGACCTGGAGCTTTGTCTCTTTTCATGTGTTGAATTGCGTCCTCCACTTCACTCTGCATTATTGGTGGTCCTGTGTCTTAATTTGATTTGTTTAATTCTGGTCTTTCATCATCATAGAGATGACATATATTCTGTCCATCTTTCCATTGTCTTCTCCTGTCCCAATATTTTATTTCCTTCCTTTGACTTAACACATCCTGAAACTTTGACTTCTTTTCTTCCTGTTAATTCATGTAACTGATTGTGCATAAATTTTGGGTCTTTCTTTTGTTGTTTTTTCCATTTCTTCACATTTCTGTTTTAACCATCCTTTCTTTGCTTCTCTGCATTTGTTTTGGATCTCTTTGTGCAATATTTTGTATGTCCGTTCTTCTTTCTTATGTTTTCTTCTTTCGTCCATTAGTTGTAATATTTTTTCTGTCATCCATTTCTTTTTGTTGATTCTTTTAGTCACTGGTATTACTTGTTTTGATGTTTGTTGAATTGATTGTTTGAGCATTTCCCACTGTTCCTGGATGTTCTGTATTTTCTCAATAGCATCATATCTATTTTGTACTATCGTGCTGTACTTATCACTCGTCTGTTTATCTACTCTTAGCATATCTAGTTCTAATATTTCTTGGTGATTTCTGTGCCTTCCGCATTTTTATTCTTATCTTTACATCTACTGGTACATGGTTACTATTGCAATCTGCCCCTGGCCTTGTTTTAACAGATGCTAATAAACGAATGATAATAAAGTTTAAAGAGACAAAAAAAAGAGAAGCTGGTATAGGGAAAGAAGCAACAGAGGAAAGAAATTGGAAGTATTGTGTCAGAATGGTAAGAGAAGAGACGGGTGAGTAGAAAGAAAGTGAAAACGAAAAAGTGTGTGTGAAAGAATGAGAGATGTCAATATCTACTGGTCGATGTGAGCGCCATTGACGTTGCAAACAATAATTAGACCTTAAGCCATTCCTCTGTATCTAATTTAAACAAAATGAAACTCTCATTATGACACTTCTGTGTACAAGATTACCAGAAATTATAGAAAATTAATGCAAAAAATTATGAGTTTAGTTTCGGATATAATAGAGATATTGAGGGCATGGACTGGGACTGTTTGATTAGCTTGGGGCAAAACAAAATTAAACATGTTGAACATCTGTGCTATAAGAAAAGTTGAAAAGTCTTCAGAGTCGATACGCCAAATCTTCGACTTCTACTCCTTGATTATTATGTGTTCAACTCTCTGTTCAGCTCTTGCTAAATCTAACACTGATTCTGACCCAGCATCAGAAACTTTACCTTCCGGTCTTTACTTTACGTTTTAGCTCCACGCCTCAACTCTTATATTATTCTACTATCCAACTACACAACTTTCGAATTTAGATTATTCCTTATTTCATTCCCTGATTCCCACACTTCTGAAATTAAATTACTACTCCATTCCTCGATTCCCACACTTCTATTATGTTTCTACTCTTCATTCACTTCCATTTCATTAAGATTCCACTCAAACTCTATGTTGGTCTAATATTACACTTCACTACTTCCACAGTTCTATTATTAGACATTACACTCCCCACATCCAACACAATTATTGTATCACTACACTGCACCGCACACTACTTTTATCGTTTTTTGCTCATATTATTCTGCTCTCTGTCTCAACGACACTGATACTTCTCACCTTCTGCTATCTAACTTTACAAAACCATCTCAGATGTATATATATATATATATATATATATATATATATATATATATATTTACATATATATATATGTATAACCGCGATAGCTCAGTGGTTAGTGAACTGGACTACAAAGGACAAGAGGTAGGGTTCGATCCCAACCGACGGCTTCCGTGTTCACCCAGCCTTTAATGGGTACCGAATTTTTTCTGGGAAAGTAAAGCGTCACGGGCGTGATACTGACCTCATTACCCCAAAATTCATGTGCCGAAGGTCTGTAAAAGTTATGGTCACTAACACCATATTACCTATACGCCACTTGGCGTGACGGGGGTACTTTACTTTGTTTACTTATATATATATATATATATATTACTTCCAAATTCCACAACTCTTCAGTTATTCTTTTTGTTTCATTATCTCATTCTTCTGCTGGTCTATGCTACTGTTAAGATTCAGTTCCTCAACTCGGATTGCATCTTCTTTCAATCAGACTTTGGCTCCATCTCAATACACGTTTATTCAGACTTCACCAAAAACTGCTTTCATCTTTGAATCCACCAAAGCTGTTTCGTCCCTGAATCCATCAAAAACTGTTTCCTGTCACTGAATCCACCGAAACTATTTCCGTCCGTCAATACACCACACACTGTTTCCACCTCTACATCCACAAAAACTGTTTCCGTGACTAAATCTAACAAAACTGTTTCCGTCCCTGAATCCACCAAAACTGTTTCCGCCCCTGAATCCACCAAAACTGTTTCCGTCCCTGAATCCACCAAAACTGTTTCCGTCCCTAAATCTAACAAAACTGTTTCAGTCCTTAAATCTAACAAAACTGTTTCCGTTACTGAAACCACCAAAACTGTTTCCGTCCCTAAATCTAACAAAACTGTTTCCGTCCCTAAATCTAACAAAACTTTTTCCGTCCCTAAACCCAACAAAACTGTCTCCGTCCCTAAATCTAACAAAACTGTTTCCGCCCCTGCATCTAACAAAACTGTTTCCGTCCCTAAAACTAACAAAACTGTTTCCGCCCCTAAATCTAACAAAACTATTTCCGCCCCTGCATCTAACAAAACTGTTTCCTTCCCTAAATCTAACAAAACTGTCTCCGTCCCTAAATCTAACAAAACTGTTTCCGACCCTGCATCTAACAAAACTGTTTCCGTCCCTAAATCTAACAAAACTGTTTCCGCCCCTGCATCTAACAAACCTGTTTCAGTCTCTAAATCTAACAAAACTGTCTCCGTCCCTAAATCTAACAAAACTGTTTCCTTCCCTAAATCTAACAAAACTGTTTCCTTCCCTAAATCTAACAAAACTGTTTCCTTCCCTAAATCTAACAAAACTGTTTCCTTCCCTAAATCTAACAAAACTGTTTCCTTCCCTAAATCTAACAAAACTGTTTCCTTCCCTAAATCTAACAAAACTGTTTCCTTCCCTAAATCTAACAAAACTGTCTCCGTCCCTAAATCTAACAAAACTGTCTCCGTCCCTAAATCTAACAAAACTGTTTCCGCCCCTTAATCTAACAAAACTGTTTCCTTCCCTAAATCTAACAAAACTGTTTCCGTCCCTGAATCTAACAAAACTGTTTCCGCCCCTGAAACTAACAAAACTGTTTCCGCCCCTAAATCTAACAAAACTGTTTCCATCCCTAAATCTAACAAAACTGTTTTCGCCCCTGAATCTAACAAAACTGTTTCTGCCCCTAAATCTAACAAAACTGTTTCCTTCCCTAAATCTAACAAAACTGTTTCCATCCCTAAATCTAACAAAACTGTTTCCGGCCCTAAATCTAACAAAACTGTTTCCATCCCTAAATCTAACAAAACTGTTTCCGGCCCTAAATCTAACAAAACTGTTTCCGGCCCTAAATCTAACAAAACTGTTTCCGCCCCTAAATCTAACAAAACTGTTTCCGCCCCATAATCCACCAAAATCCATTTCTGCCAGAAGTTGGGTCGACAGAAACGGTATTTGTTCTAGCCATGAGTACAATTCACACTGCTTCCAATGGGAATCGAATACAGGTAATGACAAAAGTAGGTGGTGGGTTTCCCATCTATATTACCGATCTGCATAGATCAAGAAGGAGACACACAGACAGAAATTAGAATCAGAATAGCAAAGGTTGCAATGACTTTCAGAAACGATAAAATGTGGAAATTAAAATTCATCAGCATCGAGTGCCTTCTCCGCAACGAAGGTTGGCTACCATGGATCGCCATTCTACTCTGTTTCTTGCTTCGATGGTGCAGGCTGTCATAGATTGACTTGTCCATCTTTTGATGTTACTCGTCCATGTTAGTATTGGTCTGTCTCTGCCTCTTTTACCTTGTATGTTTCCTTCCAATAAAACTTTTAGTAGGCTGTTGTGTCTTTTAACATGCCCTAAAATTTCATTTGTCTTGTCTTAATTGTGTTTAGTAGTTCTCTTTTTATTTTCAGTTGTTTTAAAACTTCATCGTTTGTTATCTTTTGTTTCCATCCAATTCTACCTATTCTTATATAAATCCACATTTCAAAGGCTTCAATTTTCTGTTCTGTTTTCTTGTCTAAGGTCCATGTTTCTGCACCATACAGGAATATTGAGAAGATGTAACATTTTGCCATTCTTAGTTTCAGCCCTGCTGATATTTGTTTTGTTGTTAGTATATTTTTCATGGCATTAAAATTACTTTTTGCCATACCTATTCTTTTGTTTATTTCAATTGTGTATTTTCCATCATTGGTTATAGTATGTCCCATATAGTTGTAGCTCTGGAATGTCTCCAGATGCATTCCCTCAACTGTAATATTTAATTGTAGGTCTTGAGAATTTTCTTTGTTTATGATCATAGTTTTAGTCTTTTTGATATTCATTTCTAGTCCATATTTTTTGCTTGTTATGTTTATCACATTAAGCAATTGTTGTAGGTCTTTGGGATTTTCTGCTATTTTAAAATTAAAATTAGTGATCACAAAAACAAAGCTCATGATTTTCAAATCAAATGTGTTATCTATTCTTACTTATGCATGCGAGAGTTGGAAAACAACTAAAGAAATAGAAAATAAATTCGAACCATTTGAATACAAATGCCTCAGGAAAATATGTTGTATACCACGGAATGCATTTAAGACTAGTACACAAATAAAATAAATGGCAAAGCATCCAAAAATATAATCTATAATCAAGAGAAGTAAGCGGTCATATATTGACCATGTGAGAAGAAACAACGAAATCTCAAAGCAGGCCCTCAAAAAAGAACCGGAGAGTAATATGAAAAGAAGCCGAATTAAAGAAATACTGAAAAGAACACTGGAGTGAGAGAGACAACAAAAGCAGGCGTCAGCTTCTTCGCCAAGATTAAACAATTCACCCAGAACAGAAACGTTTGGTGATATACAATGTGGGTCCTGTGCAAGGTCTGATGATTGCTAACAAAGATCTAGAGAAGACTTTCTGCTCTTTCGTCTTCGATTCGAAAGGACAATAGATAATAAACGTAATTACTTGTCAGTGTTCCTCTAGCTCAGCATGATTTGCACGGCTACAAATGTCTGTTAAAGTCAAACTATACTATGTTACATGGCCAGTTCAGTTGTTATGTCCTTCTATTTGTATAATATCCCATCATTTACCTCCAATACGTCCACAAGTTAAACACATGTCATATTTTAAGAAACTTAAGACTTAACGGTCTTAATGAGGAAGTGATTAGTACAATATTACTTAAGTCTAATATTTGTCTTGTACAAGAAGTAATACAAAAAACATTACAACAGTACAACCAAATGTGATGTTGAGAAATCATAATAAAAAATAAGCGTTAGAATCGCTGCCGTGTCCATTAATGCGGTGATTTGTATCTTAAAAATTATATTTTTTTTTAGGAGTTGCAAATACCTCTTCCCCGCTGGAACTATAAGAGAGCAGATGGGGCAAAGTTTGCAAGGCTCACTGATGCATACATATAATGCGCCTATCAACACCCACGAAAAGAAGGTCAATAATATGATAGAGCGGTTAACAAACGGAATCCTGAGAGCTGCTAAAGAATCCATTCCCAGAGGAGCAATAACAAACTACAAGACATACTGGAGCAAGGAAATACAAAGACTAGAAGAGGAACTGGATTCTGCCAGAGAACTAGCTGAAACATCACACGCCACAGAGAGCAACATTGCCTACAAAGCAGCTTCAGCCAAATACAGACGTGAGGTCATGATATCAGCAAGACAGAGCTGGATAGACAAAACAGAGCCTTAATTTAGACAAAAATGGTTATAAACTATGGAGACTTGCGAAAGCTCTGAGCGACGAAAACAACTGCTGACCTCCAATATCATTAACACACAATCAGAACATCCTCACAGGCAAAAGGGTAGCAAACAGAAGACTTATGTGGCATTTGGAGACAAAACAACAAATCGTACCACAACAAAGTGGCTTCCGTCAGCACAGATCAAATGAAGACCTAGTCACTTACATTGCACAGGAAATAGAGGATGCTCTACAAGAAAAGAAACACACATTGGCAGTGTGGGTCGACATGGAGAAGGCTTTTGATAGGGTTTGGCGAGACGGTTTAAAAAACAAGCTTTTTAGACTTGGCATCCAGGGTCGTTTATTCAATTGGGTCTCTCAATACCTTCAGGATAGAACGGCCAGAGTACAAGTTCAAGGTCAACTAAGTAAGAAGGTCTCTATCGAACAAGGTGTCCCACAAGGCGGAATCTTGCCCCCAACACTCTTTTAATTTTTATAAATGATATCGTAATGGACATTCCACCCAGAATACACTCAGCAATATACGCAGATGATCTAGCGTTATGGGCTCGCGAGGAAAGTATGTCGGTGGCTGGACGCAGGATGCAAGATGCCCTAGGAGAACTTGAAAAATGGACGAACACCTGGTTCTTACCAATCAACGAAAAAAAAAACTACATATATAATTTTCAGCCTATCAAGAAACACACTCTCTGCAAACTTGAAGATAAAAGACCATACACTCTCTATTGACCAAAATTCAACATATCTTGGCGTCACCATGAATCGCATCAGATAGACAGAGCAAGGAAAAAAGCCAGAAAACGAACAAATATTATGAAGAAATTGGCAGGAACGGACTGGGGGGCAGACAGCAATATTTTGAAAAGACTATACGTAGGTAGAGTCAGACCAGTTCTAGAGTATGGAGTCACAGCCTGTGCTATAGCTTCCAGATCACAGCTTAGCAAAATTAACAGAACACAGAACCAAGCTGCCCGTATCATCACTGGTGCTATGAAATCTACACCTATCAAGACTTTAGAAACAGTAACAGGTTTACAACCCTTAGATGACAGACGGGTCACTAAAGTATTGCAACAAGCGGAGAAATATAGAAGGCTCCTTAGCCACCCCATGCACCAAAGAATAACTGGTTCCGGAATTGTACGACTAAATAGGAGCAACTTCGCTGCAATTGCCAATGAACTAACTACTGGAGATCCAGTACTTTCCCAAGCAATATCGAAACCCTTGGGCCCATCTGATATGTCTCCTCAATGAAAACATAAAATATCAGAACTTAAGGAAAATATAACAGGAATCATGAAAAAAAGGCACCCAATCAGACACAGAAAGAAAACACGTAGCAGAAAAACACATACACGATACCTACCAACAGAACTATTGGTCCTACATATACAAAGATGGCTCTGCTACAAATGCCACCAGAAATGGAGGGGTGGTGTGTTCTTGACGCTGAATAATCAGAAAACTTCCCGAGAGTAGTCATTCAGTGGATACCATCACACTGTAATATACACGGGAACGAACGCGCATACACATTAGCTAAAGAGGGATGGAGATTACCACAAGAGAACCATCCGCTCAGTTATGAAGCCAAATGCATCCTCAAGGGTCAGTTCCATGAAAAATGGAAACGAGAACACCCAAAGCATAACGAGAGTGACGGTTACCGTCCAAATATCAAGGAGGGATCAAGTCATTATACTTCGCCTACGCACTGGCCACAATAGAATGAGAAATCACATGTTCACCAAATTCAAAATAGGTACAACCAGCCTATGCCACTGTACACTGGACAATATGACTACAAAACATGTTCTACAGGATTGCCCACAGTGCACAGACCTGAGAAGAGCAATGTGGTCCACGCCCACCTCCCTGGAAGAAAAACTATATGGGACAATCGATTCGGTTAAACAGACAGCTGACTTCATGAGAGAGTCTGGAATCCTACTCTGATTGAGTCTTGATCTCAGAGAGAGAGAGAGAGAGAGAGAGAGATTTTTGTAGTAAACAGTGCATATGTTTGACTGATAGATTGCTCGTTCAACATATTTGTTTAACTAGAGGAGAGTCAGAAAAGTGAATCAACAGATTAATCAATTAACAAAAAAGGAAATAATAAATATCTAACAATTGTAAGAAAAATGTTTCGAATTATTATTTATAAAAAGATGCCCACTAGATCGATGGAGTTTGACATATTCTTATAAATGTTTCTATTAGAAGAGCGGGAATCACATGGGGTTTTCTTGGACGTCTTGAAGATGTTTTTACAGATAATGTTGGCTGCTTGCCCACTACCACCAAGACACGAGGGGAGAAAACAGAGAGAGTAGATCGAATTGTTAACTCGGTAGGACTAAAATACAATTTGTAAATGCAGATAAAAACTAAGATTATCAGGGTTAATGCCAAATACAAATAAAGTTACAATCAGAGCAGTGGAACTAAAAGACGTGGATCATTTTTAATATCTAGGAAGCTATATTTCACCAAATAGTAGCATTGAGAAAGAGATTTCTGCTAGAGTAGGTATGTCAGTTCAAGCATTCAAAAGACTTAGAAACATTTAGAGTTCAACTAGTCTCCATCTCGGCACTAGACTTAATATTTACCAAGTCAAATGTGCGATCCTTTCTCTTATATGCAACTGAAACATGGCGAATGAACTATAAGACAGAAAGCCGACATAGAGGATTCGAAGGTCGCTGCCTTTAGAAGTTTTTAAACATCCGTTGGGATTAACACATCACAAACAAAGAATTTGCCAGAAGATCAGGCATAAACAACATTACTCAAGAAGTGAAAAGAAGATGTTTGAAATGATTAGGCCATGCTATATGAATAGAAAGAACCAATCATCCACACCTAGTATTAACCTTGACACTACTCAGCAAGCGATGGAGAAGTAGACCATTGGGATATGACGACGAACCATACGTGATGAAACGATAGAGGTTGGCAGGTCCTGACGAGAGTTGTCCTTGCTTGCTCCACACCGGACTGGGTGGAAATCTCTTGCGATTACCCTATGCTCCGACCGGAGCTAAAAGAATTAAGAATTATAAGAGCTTCACAACTTACCTTCATGCCGTCCATAACATTTACAACATCTATTTTTATTTCAGAGACTATATTTTATATTTTCCGTTTAATTAAAGCAAACACAATTTATATAAGTAGATTAATCTACTTTAAATATATTATCTGGTGAAAATAATCACCGAAACATTAGAACTAGATTGTATTACTTTTATCCGCCGCACTCTCCAATGTCAGTCAATAGGACATCCCCAAGTGGAGCAAAGCAGAATAGGCGTTGACATAATCGATAGCTTGACAGCGATCGTAAAACCTATATATTCTACCTGTAGATAATGAGGCAATATTTTACACAGCTTTGCCTACTGTGTTCACGTTACTCTTATTGAGAACACATTTCAACGCAAATTACGATTATCTAAAACAGAGAAAATATATTATTATTGTACCCTACTGTAAAACAACATAAAAGGAACAACAGTATTAAAAAAAGATGAAAATAGAATCAGTTGAAGAAAGAAAGAAAGAAAGAAAAGAAAGAAAGAAAGAAAGAAAGAAAGAATATCGTCAGTTATTGGCTAAAATTACATACGACGTGTTATCTTGAAATCCGATATAAATATGAGTTGTAATTTTTTGGTTACAAATCTAAATATTATTACACATTCCAGATATTTAACTTCTGCTGGTCGCAGATCTACTACAAGATGGAAATATCGTTTTGCATTCGGACCAATGAATCAGAGCTACTAAAGACCCTACTTTATCTTGTAAGCAAATTCATAAATCTGACCAAGCGAATAACGAATGAGAGCGAAGGCAAACACATATCCAAAAATGCATTTTTCAGATCGAATACATAAAGCCAATAATGCAGGTGTCGCAGTTTGTTGTAGACCACAATACAACTCAGCTACGACCGCTTAACGTCATTTGAAGGACTTGCGATAAAGAGAAGTGGCTGTTTACCGAAAGCAGAGACAAATAAACGAATCGATTTAAAGAATCTACCTCTTTTCACTAAATCAGGCCGATAAGTGCCCAGTCATTCTTCATAGATTAGACAATGTATGTACACTTTTAGTTTCATTAGCACCCTGATTAGTTACATTTCCTATCCGACCTCTGAGTTGCTACATCCTACTTGCATTGAGCTTAATTTTTGGCTACACAATTTTCAAAACTGTCGTGTATAACAGAGGTCATTACACTTTTCGAAATGTAGCCTTCTATAAAAAAAAAAAAAATAAATAAACATAAAATGGCATTGAGCCAATCAACCACTGATATCTTCAGTAATCAAGAAAAGACGAGGTCATATGCTGGACCTGTGATGAGGAGAGATAATAACCGAATAACAAAGCAAGCCCTCATGTGGGAAACTACAGGTAAGAGGAAAAGAGGCCGACCCAGAGAGACACATAGAAGAACATTGATCAGATAGGCAAGAGAAGCAGGAATC
Organism: Megaustenia siamemsis; assembly: GCA_032433765.1. NCBI lineage: Eukaryota > Metazoa > Mollusca > Gastropoda > Stylommatophora > Ariophantidae > Megaustenia > Megaustenia siamemsis. The sequence continues at coordinate 121,003,626 of JAVIAB010000092.1, read as the reverse complement.
GGCTCCCTCAATGAGATAGAGTTGCTTGCACAGAACAGAGACAAATGGCGAGATTTGATAAAACATCTTTAGAATGATTTAAAACTGCTAAAATAAAAAAATAGATTATAAGATTATTAGGTTATATATAATTTAGATTAGAAAGATCTACAAAACTAGAAGCAAATTGTTAATTGTGGATAAAATATGGCTTTTGCCCTATGTGCCGTCTTCGGTCCAAGAGGAGCTAACTAAATTTAAAATGATAGTGCTTACCTTTCCACTTAAATTCTCTCATAAATATTCAGTGTATGTATTCTTGTTTGTTGAAATACAGAATGAAGCTTTTCTGCTGGCCTCCTTAAAGATGAAGTCGTTCACTAGGGGAAGTAGCGGTACGGTCTACGTTGAGGAGCATGGTTCTATAGTAAATCACACTGTGGTCTGTTCAAAAATGCCAGCTCATAATCCATCAATGATAGACCGACAATACTTCACTGGGACAAAAGATGGGATAATAGGACGGAAACATGGGACAACAGGATAGAAAAATGTGACGCACGGTAGCTATGTGATATTGGTTATTCATTAACAAGTGAAACAATACAAATAGATTTCAATTAATTACATAAAAATAATGAGATTATCCTTATTCTTCAGCTTCAGAACCTGACAATTAAGATTGAAGTGGGGGTGTACTATATTTTGCTATGTTCGCTCAATGTCCCATGAAGTCAACCTAATTGCAAATTTCCATCTTTCAAGACATTTGCATAAAATGCAATAATAAAAGAAAAGACTTCAACATTTTTAGAATGTATTTAATGTAAAGGGTCATTGATTACACAATATGGAATTGTTGTACTGGCAAAAACGGAATTATGTGGCTCAATTGGATGCAACTGGAAGATTTGGATTTTGCAGTCAATATTGTGCTCCGTAGTAATAGTATACATAAGAAACTGCGCTCCATAGACTCTACATCATTATTGGCTAGTAGAACAGAACTTGAAATTAACAGAGAGAAGACCAAAGTAATGACAACTGGGGATGTACCAAAAGGCAGTATTTACCTGGAACAGTGCAGGAAGTTGATTAATTTATATACTTTGTAAGGCAGTATAGATCAAGATGGAGATACTAGAAAAGAGACCAGAATCAGAATAGCAGAGGACGCTTTAATTTTTAAAACTTTTAGAAAAAGTATGATGATCAAAGATATTCAACACGAAAGCAAAACTTAGAATTTTCAACTCAAACGTCAATTCTCACTTATGTGCATGAAAGCTGGAAAACAACAAACGAGATTGAGAAAAAACGCAACGCATTTGAAGTAAAATTCATAAGAAAGATAGTTTGCATTAAGTGGAATGATTTCAAGACTAATGATAAAATAAGAAAAATTGCTAAGAAACCACTTATCTCGTCTACTATTAAAAAAAAAGAAGACGGCCATTTGTCGGACATGTATTTAGAAGAATCGACCAGAGAATTAAAAAGCAGGCACTCAAATGGGAAACACAGGGTCAGAGAAGAAGAGGCCGACCCCGAGAAACACTGAAAAGAACTCTAACAACAGAGGCAAAGTTGGCAGGCATAGACTCACTCTCTATAATGGAACAGTTCGCCCAGCAAAAAATACAATTAGCTGGAGACTCTACAAGCTCTATATGTCGTTTAAGACATTGGAAGGATCAAGAAATTGTTTAAAATATACTTAAAAACAGGTTACAATTTGACAGTTTGATTAAAACGACGAGACGGGCGTGAAATATGGCAAAAACTGTTCTGTACCATTCAAAACGGTGTGTATGGTGAGCCAAATCAATGGCCAAGAATGCTAAACCCACAATCCATCAATGAACAAAAATGTTTAACACATAATACATAAATAGCCCAACTTATAATCTACCAATAGACACAAAACCCAACCCATAACATATCAAAAGACAAGAAAGCCCAACTCATAATAGACCAAAGACAGAATGGTCCCAAATACGAAAGGTTTTACAAGAGGAGTCATTTCCTCTCCGTCACTTTTTTCAGATGTGTTACTGTGGTGTTTATCCTTCGTGTTTGGATTTCTGTGTTTATTTTAAAACATTTTGTGTGTTGTACTAGACAAAACATTTTGTGTGTTGTACTAGACAAAACATTTTGTGTGTTGTACTAGACAAAACATTTTGTGTGTTGTACTAGACAAAACATTTTGTGTGTTGTACTAGACAAAACATTTTGTGTGTTGTACTAGACAAAACATTTTGTGTGTTGTACTAGACGGAGACGTTTGCCAAAACATTTCTTTTTCTTTCTGGTCTCTCTATCAAGTTAGCTGCTTCATACCATTGTATATTTTTATTTTACATTGTCTTTTTGTAGTTCTACTCGCGGCCCCGTATAAAATATATCGTATAATATGTGCTTATCTCTATTAGAGGAGCAACTATCAGTTTAAAAACCATAGATCAATTTCCTACGAGACTAAAATATTAATTACAAGTAAAATAATGGGTTGAAATAAAAAGCTGAAGAGGCAAATAGCAACGAGTTAATGAACAGAGTATATAATACAATCAATAAACAAAAATAATAACATTAATATTTTGTATCAGCTAACTTTTATCAAGAGTCGACATCTTGTTTAAAAAAGAAATAACCGTTAATAAATAATTTATTTAATTGTTTGGAGAATATACACATTCAATAAATTTGTATTGACCACTTTGCGGTTAACTACCGAGCATAGTAGCACAACTCAACAGAACAGTGAAAATAAAATGAGTTTATAAACGTACAGATCATAACATCGAAGACCAGAAGCTACGAAACTCCAGCCAACTCACATATGCTTTGTCTAGCAAATAGCGTTCAAGTTGTATGAATACATGATTTCAGAAGCTGAAGTATTACACGAATTCCTGACGCGTTCAATCATCTCTATCTACTTATACCAAGAATGACTCAAGAGCCATATTGTTTATTAGCCATGGTGTGTCGATCCTCTAATGAAAAAAAATACTGTTGAAATACATCAGGATAAAGTACAGCTCACAGGTAAAGTTCAGAGTATGTATTCATAGTGTTAAAGCATGTTACAACTATAGTTCTTAAAGTTAAAGCATGTTACAACTATAGTTCTTAAAGTTAAAGCATGTTACAACTATAGTTCTTAAAGTTAAAGCATGTTACAACTATAGTTCATAAAGTTAAAGCATGTTACAACTATAGTTCATAAAGTTAAAGCATGTTACAACTATTGTTCTTAAAGTTAAAGTATGTTACAACTATTGTTCTTAAAGTTAAAGCATGTTACAACTATTGTTCATAAAGTTAAAGCATGTTACAACTTTTGTTCAACTGTTTTGAACTCATCAGTGACCGGATTAGTTGACCGACACAAGGGTAGAGAGAAACAATGATGAATAATGATGTAAACATGTTAATACAAACGTAGAAAAACATGACTAATTTAATATTAAACAATTCATGTTGTGTTGTACAGCGTGCTAAACTAAAATGTGTAGGAGGATTCGCACTTACTATTTCTGTCAGCTACACAAAAGGAAAAGTACACCACGTATTAAATATACGTACAAGCATATTTTTGAAAGTAAGCAATAAATTATGTTGAATAAATTGATAAACTGTAGTAACGTCTCCAACTGTAGCAACCGCACGGGACTACGTGTATATTACACACTAAACCCACTATTGTTATCACAGTGTGCGAAATAACGTTATTTGGGTCAACATGCTCGTATGGTCACGCGCAATATTTTAATGATTTGGGACCAGCAGTGGAATAGAGGAAGGAAGGAGAACAGAAGGTAATGCCTGTTTACATCATTGGTCACATCTGTGTCTACCATTATCTGCTCTACAGCTACACGAAGCAGCCACACTTCATAAATATTTGACAATTCTGAAAAATGACACGTTATATGTAAATATATTCCTTCTAAAAGTGACCTAATTTAGGCAAATTGGTATTTTCTTATATGAGGACTTTATTTTATAATTGTCACCATGTTTTCCTATAGAGGGTTGTTATATATTGTGATTGGAAGATGCACCACATAAACATAAAGCAGAGCAGTACAGGCCAAAGTAGCATTTCAAACGAAAAAGGTCTTGCATAACATCATCATCATCATGTACCCTGCTGGCCGGCGTAGGCGATCATGTCCCTCCACAATCTTCTATCTACAGTGCATCGTATCAGTTCTGTTGTTGACTGTTTTCCATGCCATGACACCAAGCTGTCCAGTATTTTCTTTCTTTGTCGTCCGCGATCTCTCTTTCCTTTTATTTTGCCAGTTGTAACCAAGTATTCCAACTTTCCTCTTCTCATGATGTGCCCAAAAAATGTTGATTGCCTCTTTCTGATGTTTTTTAAGAGCTCCCTTTTTGTGTTGGCCTCTTTGAGAACTTCCTCATTGGTCTTTTTAGCTGTCCAGGGAACTTTCAACATTCTTCTGAGAAATCCCATCTCTGTGGCCTCTAATCGTCTTTTCATTTGTTTGTCTACTGTCCATGATTCGCTTCCATAGGTCAGAATTGGTTCTATATAGCACTGATGAACTCTCTTTCTCATTTTTATTGACATAGATTTGTTGCATAAGATATTTTTCATTTTCTTAAATGCTAAACAAGTCTATGTTAATAGAACAGAAAAAGAGAGCTCATCGGTGCCTGTTCTTACCTATGGCAGTGAATTGTGCACAGTAGAGAAATACTTTCGCATACATTTTATGTCCTTAATTATGTAGCAAATGATCATCGTTTCTTTTGTTCTGTGTAGCTAAGATTACAAAGTCACCAATCATAAAATGTTCATTAAATGTGTTGGTATATTTAGCTTATAATTCAATACACATCAGTTAGTAATCGTCTGACCTAATGATGAGAATATAAAAAAAAAACAATGACTCTTCAAAGAATCTAGGAGGTCATAAAAGTTGAATCGGTAGGTACCTAGTTTGTTGCACAAGAACTCTTGAATTGTTGTTCGTGAAAAGTTTTAGAGTTGTGTGGTAACGATATACACATAGACAGAGTTGATATTCAACATACAGCAACGCATTATTTGGGGAAAAAGCTCAACTGTGTTAAGATATAAAAGTGTTTCATTTGATTTAGTAATGCAGTAGCACAGGCACATTTTACGCCTGAACTTAAACATGAGCCGAGCTGTTGCACTAGACGGCTTTTATTTTTTAATGTTCAAATGTGAATGAGACACCTCACCGTCAACCAGTGATCATCATATTGCAGTATCATACACTTATTAATATTGTTATTAATGCAAGGTTGATGTTTTGTACATTTCATATTTGCAATATAATCGTGAGAAAAGAGGAAAGAAATCGAGAAGAAGAAAAAATGTGTATGTAAATGAGAAAGTGAGAGAGTTTTAGAGAGAGAGAGAAATATTGTTTCTCCACAACTGAACCTATTGCTTAGGTGATTAACAAATATTAAGCTATATATATATATATATAATTTAATATTGATAAGAATTAGTCACTTCTTTTCAGTTAATTACAAGTTGATGTATTATGTATTTTTAATACAGTACTTTTATTTTAGTTATGAATAATTCTATCTGTTTGGTCTTTCTTCATTTGTCTTCTAATGTCAAGGGGGAGAGAGATAGTTGCAGTCATTTTGCTCACTGGCTGACAGTGTGAACGATTTCTGTTTCTAGTATTTCGACTATCAATTGTTTCCAAACCACCCTCTCAGTCTCGTGTTGTACAATTTTAGAAAACAGATGAAGAGATAAAATAGTTTGAGTTAGTTATTAAATTCATAACAAATTGCGTTACATTCAGTAAGAGAAAACATATATCATTTTATATAAAAGATAAATAATACAAACCTCAATAATTTTGAATTATTTTCTAGCATGCGTTTGTTCAATACGTACTAAATATAAGCTTATACGGGCTTATATATAGTACGTATTATATATAGTACTATATATATATTTCGTCAGCCAATATGTTTTATTGGACAGACAATCAAAACAGGCGTACGGTTTTACATAACCATTTACAAGATGTGGTCAAGGAGCCTGAAACATTTCAGCTGGTATTTGTTCAGCAAAACGGGCACGTTATCATTTGATTCTTATCGACTGAGATTCCTTCTAAAGACAATACTCAGTCAAATAAACAGTAATACATCCATAACACCTAATTATATTTATCTGAACAGTCGTGATGCTATGTTGAACAGTACCCTAATAGGTTGTTGTTACCATGAAGTACCTATGTAAGTTTCCATGTCCACTCAAGCCACAGTTAAAAGATCATCAGCTGGATAAAGTCACAAATAAGAAAAGACAAAAATCACAATTTAAAAAATTATCATGAAAATATAGAGAAATATTGAATATGCGCGAGGCGAATGTGTCAAGGAAACAGGTTTTCCGTTGCCAGACATTATTTTTTGTTAAACAAAATAGATCAACATAGAGAGTGAACACCTTGTAACAAATCAGATAAGGCCATATTCTACCGTCTAATAATACTTCGGGATCATGATAACACTATTTTCATAGCATTGGCGATGAACTGTATGACGATGAACTGCAGAATACAGGATGTATATTCATTTCTATTGATAGATTTAGGTCGTTTAGGACATCACTGCTCTATTGTTTTAATTCTTTCTGTCTGCCTTTAACAACATGTTCAGCTGACCAGAAACTAGCAGTTCTACCTCTTTACCGGTATCCTCTGGTAATAGGCTCTGTCAGACAAGGTTGGCTAATATCTAGGACCGCCGTGTGTCCCTATAGCAGTGACATTTACTGATATGGAAGACCTAGTATTGCAGTACTACCAGACAGAGCCAGTCAGTTTTCCAGCAATAGTCTGGGACTAGACAATCTCCAATTTCCCCAGTAAAAACCAGATTGGTTAAGAAAGACATTATGACCCGTCACACTCGTTAAAAGAGCATCCGCTCGTATTAGTCAACTCGTGACAGTAAAACAACATACTGTCCGTTTTTATTAGCAGTTGAATAGTTGTTTTGATTGGAGCACTTTTTTCGGCTTTAAAATTTGTAAAAAGTACATTGTGTATGATAAGAGTACGCCTCCTCCGCGTGGTATGACTATGTATACACCATCTTTGCATTTGACCTGACAATGTTAGTGGTTAGTTTTGTCAAAGAAGCGGTTACATGAGGAATTATTTTACACCTGTGAGCACTGGAAGGTTCACATTGGAACAGATGATAGGAGGGTAGCCACAATGACCTAGAGAGGAAGATGCAGAAAGAGGAAGGACGGACACAAGAATTATGGATAGACGAGCACTTGTTGACTTGAGGAGCAAATAATGAAACTAGCCACAGTTACGTAACACGATCGTTGTTCAAAACTGCGAGAAGGAAAGAATGCAATTTACAATTTAAAAAAACATAAAACACCCTTTTGAAATAAATTACATCATTTGACAATCAATCAATTTCATTCAAGTTTTATACATTAAAACCTCAACGATACCTCAAAATGATAGTCCGCGTCTTATATTCTCTGGCCCTGAGTTCCAATCAGCAGCTATAGGAATTAACAACCAAGCAGGACAATTCCAATATATAAAGCAAGGAGTCAGACAAGGCTGTGCTCTGTCGCCGGATTTGTTTTCACTTTACAGCGAATATATTATGAAATCAATAGTAGACAAAAAAGGAATTGAAGTCAAAGGTCACAACATAAATAATTTGCGATATGCGGATGACACAGTCTTAATAGCAGAGACAGAGAATGAACTACAAGAAATGTTAGACATAATAGTAAAAGAAAGCAACAAGAAAGGCTCACATTTGGAGACTGACCCAGCTCAGGAACACAGGGAAGTGACCATTTTTTATTTTTCCTCTCTTTAGTATCTAGCATATTATAGCCATGTAGTTAGATTTGTTAATATATCTTTATATATAATTTTTGTGTTTGTTGTTCGTCCAGATGAAGGCCTACTTGGCTGAAACGTCGACTTTTGTTTCGTCCATTACCACGTAAAGCTGTCACCATACCACATTTTTCTTTCTTTTTTTAGTATTGCCAACAAGAAAGGTCTCAGTCTGAATAGTAAGAAAACAGAAGTAATGGTTATATCGAAGAAGCAATCACCACCATCATGCAGCAGAAAAATAAACAAGACAAATCTGAAACAAGTGCAACTTTTCAAATACTTGGGCACAATAATAACATCAGATGGGAGATGCACCACAGAAATAAAAAGCAGAATAGCTCAGGCCAAAATAGCATTTCAGAAGGTTAAAAATATCTTATGCAACAAATCTATGTCAATAAAAATGAGAAAGAGAGTACATCGGTGCTATATAGAACCAATTCTGACCTATGGAGGCGAATTATGGACAGTGCACAAAGAAATGAAAAGACGATTGGAGGCCACAGAGATGGGATTTCTCAGAAGAATGTTGAAAGTTCCCTGGACAGCTAAAAAGACCAATGAGGAAGTTCTCATAGAGGCCAACACAAAAAGGGAGCTCTTAAAAAACATCAGAAAGAAGCAATCAACATTTTTCGGGCACATCATGAGAAGAGGAAAGTTGGAATACTTGGTTACAACTGGCAAAATAAAAGGAAAGAGAGATCGCGGGCGACAAAGAGAGAAAATACTGGATAGCTTGGTGTCATGGCATGGAAAACAGTCAACAACAGAACTGATACGTTGCACTGTAAATAGAAGATTGTGGAGGGACATGATCACCTACGCCAACCGGTATGGCACATGATGATGATGATGAGTTCCAATCCCGTCTGGAGAGATGATCATGGTAAATGAGAGCAAGTGCCTGGTTCTGTCAGAAACGGACGATTGACAGTTGGTCTCCAGTTCAATTTAAACATGTAAAGAACCAGTGACAGTTGAAAAGTAACCATATCAGTCAGTACTACAATTTGAAAATAGTCAAATTCAAACTAAAATCATCGTCTTACTCCAAATCTGAAAGATGTTCTGTTTACTCGTGTTGAATTAGAAGTTCATATCGATCAAGGTATTGAAGTATTCATTTGTATTGTTTTAATATTGGTTCTACATGCAAGAACAAGATACGGTATAAATATATTGTATAATATGAGTATATAGTACTTTCCCTATCCTCTCTTTCAGTGTAAGTGAAATTGGTGCGTAGATTGTGTTCTATATGATGCTCATCGTGAAGTCTGCTGTTTCATTGATCCAACGTTTATTTATCTATTCTCTTTTAAATGTTGGTTGAAAAGAGTAAGATTGTCACGCATGCAGCATATTTGTGGAATATTCGCCAGTATCAATATACCTTCTTGAGCATCGACACAATTTTGTATAGTGTGGCAGGACTACTCTAGGCCGATTTCATTCCCAGAAAAAAATATTTGGTACCCATTGAAGACTGAGTGAACCTAGAACCCAACTTCATGCCATCAGAAGATCAGTTCGTTAACCACTGCTCTACCAACATGACCTCTTGTCTTCAGGAAATCAGTTCATTAACCACTGCTCTACCAACATGACCTCTTGTCTTCAGGAAATCAGTTCATTAACCACTGCTCTCTCAACACAACCTCTTGTCTTCAGGAAATCAGTTCATTAACCACTGCTCTACCAACATGACCTCTTGTCTTCAGGAAATCAGTTCATTAACCACTGCTCTACCAACATGACCTCTTGTCTTCAGGAAATCAGTTCATTAACCACTGCTCTACCAACATTACCTCTTGTCTTCAGGAAATCAGTTCATTAACCACTGCTCTACCAACATTACCTCTTGTCTTCAGGAAATCAGTTCATTAACCACTGCTCTACCAACATGACCTCTTGTTTTCAGGAAATCAGTTCATTAACCACTGCTCTACCAACATGACCTCTTGTTTTCAGGAAATCAGTTCACTAACCACTGTTCTACCAACATGACCTCTTGTTTTCAGGAAATCAGTTCATTAACCACTGCTCTACCAACATGACCTCTTGTTTTCAGGAAATCAGTTCACTAACCACTGCTCTACCAACACAACCTCTTGTCTTCAGGAAATTAGTTCACTAACCACTGCTCTACCAACACAACCTATTGTCTTCAGGAAATTAGTTCACTAACCACTGCTCTACCAACACAACCTATTGTCTTCAGGAAATTAGTTCACTAACCACTGCTCTACCAACACAACCTATTGTCTTCAGGAAATTAGTTCACTAACCACTGCTCTACCAACACAACCTATTGTCTTCTGGAAATTAGTTCACTAACCACTGCTCTACCAACACAACCTCTTGTCTTCAGGAAATTAGTTCACTAACCACTGCTCTACCAACACAACCTATTGTCTTCAGGAAATTAGTTCACTAACCACTGCTCTACCAACACAACCTCTTGTCTTCAGGAAATTAGTTCACTAACCACTGCTCTACCAACACAACCTATTGTCTTCAGGAAATTAGTTCACTAACCACTGCTCTACCAACACAACCTATTGTCTTCAGGAAATTAGTTCACTAACCACTGCTCTACCAAAATGACCTATTGTCTTCAGGAAATTAGTTCACTAACCATTGCTTTACCAACATGACCTCTTGTTTTCAGGAAATCAGTTCACTAACCACTGCTCTACCAACACAACCTCTTGTCTTCAGGAAATTAGTTCACTAACCATTGCTCTACCAACACAACCTCTTGTCTTCAGGAAATTAGTTCACTAACCACTGCTCTACCAACATGACCTCTTTTTTTCAGGAAATCAGTTCACTAACCACTGCTCTACCAACATGACCTCTTGTTTTCAGGAAATCAGTTCACTAACCACTGCTCTACCAACATGACCTCTTGTTTTCAGGAAATCAGTTCATTAACCACTGCTCTATCAACACAACCTCTTGTTTTCAGGAAATCAGTTCATTAACCACTGCTCTACCAACATGACCTCTTGTTTTCAGGAAATCAGTTCATTAACCACTGCTCTATCAACATGACCTCTTGTTTTCAGGAAATCAGTTCACTAACCACTGCTCTACCAACATGACCTCTTGTTTTCAGGAAATCAGTTCATTAACCACTGCTCTACCAACATGACCTCTTGTTTTCAGGAAATCAGTTCATTAACCACTGCTCTACCAACATGACCTCTTGTTTTCAGGAAATCAGTTCATTAACCACTGCTCTATCAACATGACCTCTTGTTTTCAGGAAATCAGTTCACTAACCACTGCTCTACCAACACAACCTCTTGTCTTCAGGAAATTAGTTCACTAACCACTGCTCTACCAACACAACCTATTGTCTTCAGGAAATTAGTTCACTAACCACTGCTCTACCAAAATGACCTATTGTCTTCAGGAAATTAGTTCACTAACCATTGCTTTACCAACATGACCTCTTGTTTTCAGGAAATCAGTTCACTAACCACTGCTCTACCAACACAACCTCTTGTCTTCAGGAAATTAGTTCACTAACCATTGCTCTACCAACACAACCTCTTGTCTTCAGGAAATTAGTTCACTAACCACTGCTCTACCAACATGACCTCTTTTTTTCAGGAAATCAGTTCACTAACCACTGCTCTACCAACACAGTCTCTTGTCTTTAGTACACCAGTTCATTAACTACTGATCTATCAACCTGACTTCTTGTCATGGGAAGATAAGTTCATTAACTACTGATCTACCAACACAACCTCTTGTCTTTAGTAGACCAGCTCACCATCCAAGACAATGGTTATGATCTACAATAATTTACATGTCTCCTGACTGTTCAAGGTAACCTTAAAGTAATCATGACAGAAGACAAGTATGCAACAAGGTTTCCAGTATTGCTTTTTTTTAAAAGCATAAGTCCATAGGTAAGAAAAATCTTAGAAAAATGTAGTTGCTGATGTAAACTACAATTGACAAAATGAGTGGATAAATAAACTATTGTTCCATGAAGTGTGTGTATGTATATAGTGGAGGAGTGTCAGGTTTTGATGGTCATAAAAATAAGGATGCATGTCAGTGCAGCCGCTAAAAGTTGCATAGATCAGAGGTTCCCTCTTTTTACTCCTAAATAAATAACAACAATAACACTATATTACCAATATGCCTCAAGGCATAGAAGAAACCATTTACTTTTCATTAAAGAGCACTGTACTAGTACTATAATGATGATTATAAAATGTCTTTTTAGAAGAACATGAAGAAGAGGAAATAGTGGAAAAATAGTAATGACTAGAAGCAAACAGGAATTCTTGAATAAAGGAAAATAAGCATTAAAATCATGCTCTCAAGCAAAGTGTAAATTTATGGAACCCTGGCCGTGTTATAGAGTTCAAGTAAGTGGATTCTCCTAGGATTTCTTAATAAATTCTCAAAGGGGGTGTATAGAAGTACCTATGGATTCATCTGGTCCACAGTGATGGTGATCCTTGCAACAACAAAGTATACTTTACAGTAGGTTTACTGCCTACACATATATAGATGCTTCTTAACTGTATCTAAAGTTTCTTTGCATTTAAGAGATTTTATTTTTGAAATACTTCATATAAATTAATAAGTCATGTAATAAATAACATCAAACATTATGGAATGCAACTTTAACAATATTTAATGATAAATCTTTATTGAATGTAACATATTTTACCATCAATTTTTATTAAATAAACATACACAATATTTTCTTATCAACCTTTATGGAGTGCAACAAAAGCATTGTGATTAACAAAACCCACAAGTTATTGATAATCAAAAAAGTCAGAAGTTCTGAACAGACGACAATGAACCCATAAAAGTAAATAAAAAAAAAGGTTCTCATGTACAAACAGGCAAATTCTATAACAAAAGCCATAGAAACAGTACAATGAAATAAAATCATCACTGTGGCTATAATGAGAATAAAATCATTGCAGAATAATGTAATAGCAGATGACAATTCAATGCAAAAGAAATATAGTGGGAAGGTGGGGCTTGAAGTCTCACACTGAATGTTTCATTGCATACCTGCATTGTGTTTTATGGTAGAGTTTAGATTGTGTACTCATTTGAAAGCTCTTTCATTCATCTAACTATGAACAAATTAAACACAAATGAACAATTATATTTTCTGGTAGAAATTTAATGAACTGTAACAAAAATTAAAATGTGACATTTGACCCCATTGCAGTGTAAAAATAGTCTCTCCCATTGGGGCAAAAAGTCTCAACTACTTAAACTTAATCTGTCCAAGATCTCTGTATTTTATTACTTAATAATGTACTTTAGTGACAACAGCTGAGTTGTCAGCAAGATTTCATAACTTGTAAATGGTCAATCCATGGTAGATCTGTGATGCCTGCAAAGCATAGTCAACAAAAGTATATTCTAGCTATATGTCAAAAACCATCCTTGCATCTATCTATTGTCCTTTTGAGCCGTCACATAGGGCAGAACTACAATCTCAAAAACAGAAACCTTGCGTGCCGAAATGGCACATAATGCAGAGATCACTGCTCTAAAATCCTTGCATAGCTTGACCAAAATTAGCATTTGAAAGTAGTCCAGTTTGAATGTTTGTCTTAATGTATCAACCAAAAGTTTTGTAATTCAAGTTATAGTCCTTGGCTGCCTGCCTTAAGGATTCACCATTGTCCATCCCAGCAGTGACAGCTGACATCATAGTGTCCCTCTTAAATATACCCTGGTCTGTATGGCACTTGTAGGTCCTCATTGTTGCAACCTGAGGGAAATATTATTAATTTTAGCACAAATCATATAGAACACAAAATATATGGACATAACACACTATACTAAACAATATGATATTGATATTAAATCATTAAATTTATCACTTCAGAAATAGGGACTTTTTACCCCCATCTAGAAAAAATTGGACCTGGATTGATAAAAATCAGATAAAAATATTTTATATTTCATTAAAAAGGACATTAACACTATAGACAAATAATAATAAATGAATATTATTATAGAGGGAAACTTCCGAGGCGATAATCAGTGAATCAATTCAGGGGAAGAGGTATGTTTACAGCACTCGGAAAAAATGACAAATAATCAACAACAGAAAAAAAAATATATTAAAAAAAAAAAAAAAAAAATCAACAACAGAAAAAAATATGAAAAAAATATGGACCAAGGGCGATCCTGCCTTGGTCCATATTTTTTTCTGTTGTTGATTATTTGTCATTTTTTCCGAGTGCTGTAAACATACCTCTTCCCCTGAATTGATTCATTCATTAACACTATATTTTTTAATGGTTAATGAACACTCTCGTCTAAACTCAAAACATTTTGTACATTTGAGGCGGCACAAATCTAACCTTTTCAGCTTTTTGAGGATCTCCTTCTCAACATCAGACACATCAAAAATGAAAAAAAAAAGCAGAATTATTACTAAAGTACTGGGACAATGCTCCCATTTTTTCACTTAAATGCTCAGTATCTGAAAAGAAAGAAAACAATCCAAATGTTTTAGTAATCCCATTTTTGTATTTCCATAGAGGCCATGTTAGACTTTTAACCCATGAGACTTTAAGTCCAATCTTCCCTACTGAAAATATGACATCAAGTGATTGAGTTAGGAAATGAGTTAACGAGGATGTGATAAAAGTTAGGAAGTGGGAGTAAAATATGTAATAAAATTTATTTTTATTTTTTTTTGGGGGGTGGGGGGGGGAGAGAGAATATAAATACAACACACAACTTTGAGTGAAAAATACTGGTAGAAAATGGTCTAAAAATGGACAGATACTCAAAGATAACTACATCAGGATCTGTGAACCAGAACTTATAAGATTCTACTCCACCCCAATGATGATCATGAAAACAGGTAGCTTATGTGGACAAGTGAGTAAGAATCAAAGTAAAAAAGCAGTACTCAAAAATGTTATGCAAAAGCCAGATAAAAGATGCAGATAATGAAGTTTGATTGATGTTAGCAACAACATAATGCAAATATGCCAACTTGAAACTCTTCTAAATGCAGATAACAAAGGGGAGTAATCCTAGTGAGGGCAGCAGAAGAAAAAACACAATTCGAATGCAGTAACACAAAATAAATATTTGTTCATTTATCAACATATATTTGAGACCTAACTAGCTAAGGAATAAAGCTTTCATCATCAGATTGCATGTTCTTTGTAGAACGCTGCATTCCTCACTGTCCCTCTGAAAGAATTTCTGTCTCTAGCCAGATCTCCCACTTCTTTTGTTGTCATGATCAAAGGCACTTTGACATCTTGAAAACACATTTTTCTAGGTCTGCAATAACATGATGCATCATCCAGAAACCATGCTTTCCATCATTGTTCTTTCCAGCCCACTGTGTCATTACATGTGGCCATAGTATTTTAATTTTCTCTGTGGAACGGTATGTATAAGACAGTTCTTTTTTTTAATGTTCAAGTCATTTAATAGGCCTCCTCTGTAAGGTAATCTTCTTTTGAGCTTAATATTGTCATATTCAGAGTATAGTTAAACAAGAGCTGATCACTTCGATTTGTGGAGATTTTACTAAAATTTTCCTTATAATTAGTATTGAATTCCAATCACAACTATAAGCATTATACAACTTATTAAGTAAAATTAGACAAATTAATTATTAGATGTAGAAAGTTGGTCAAGCTTGTCTTGCCATGGAGTAACTGATAGGTCATTGAAGTTCAACATTTTGAGAACTTTCTTAGGAGCTCCAACAAAAGCAAGGTATTTGTTGAGGTAAATGCCAAACCTCTGTCTTAAAGTTGTACCACAACACTCTATTAATGGTCTAGGTTCACACACAAGGCTTTTTATTTTGTTGATCACTTCAGTACTGTCTGTGGGAAATCTCTGATTTTCAATCCATTCAAAATCATCATCAAGGCCATAGCCAGCCCTCAGAATCATTAGAGCTATATTTGTGTATCCTCCCTCCAAGCAGACCTGTAGACCAGAGCCAAAGTGGCATGCAAGAGCAATAGGCTTTCCCAGGTTAAGAAACAACAGGACAATATCCTCATGGCCTTTAAGTAAGGCAAACCATAAAGGTGTGATGTCATTAAAAGACTGCCTGCAGTTTTCAATGAAATTATGTTCTGTCATGTTAACCTTGTGATTCAACAGAATATATGTTGCCTTTAAGTCACCTAAATATACTGCCATATGGAGTGGTGTTACCTGCACATCACAATTGGAGCAGACACTAATTACAGAAGCACGCCAAAATGTGCCAAATGAAAAATTCTCACAAAGTGCTTTTGCTTTCAATAATAAGTAAAAAATGTTCTGCCTCTTCTGCATTACAGCACAAAGCAATGGAGTCACGGTGTGTCCACAACCTATGGAACATAATGCAATAAATCAATTAAAAATCTACTGTAAAAAAACTGCTTTGAAAATATGTACATTAATAACTTTTCAAACTCGGAGTGAATGACTATTCTATAGATGCATTTAGCAGAACAAGAAATGTTTTATTTTGTTATATTTATATATATATATATATATATATATATATATATATATATATACACACACACACACACACACATGCATGCACACGTGCGCACACACAAAGAGAGAGAGATATGCTCTCCTTTTCCTTTCTTATTCATGGATTGAAAAGGCAATTAGTGGTTAACAAAAAAATATGCAGCTAATAAGACAATTTCTTTCTCTATTTGTACATTATCAAATCTCACTTAATGTCTTACATTTACATTACTTCCAATGAGTCATCTTTAGCAGTTTTTGATACAACTAAATCTGTTTTCCAATACAACTCTCATTTGTCCATATGCAACACTATATTGTGATAATGTGGAATCTTCCCTCTTTCTTGTTCTATCTATCTATTACTAAGTAATGCTTTCTTTGTTCCTTATATCAGAAATGTTGCAACCACTTTACTGTTTTCCACCTTATCTTCAAAAATAGGATGTTTCTCCAGTTGCTATGCAGATTCTCTCTGTTTTAGACCAACTGATTTCACTTATTCCTAATAATCGATCTTATAATTTATCACCCTATCTGTTAAAATTTTTACATCTTATCCATAGACCTTACATTGCAGAAACCTACTTCTGAGATCAACATTGTTATATACCTAGTCCAGCAAGAGTCAAAAACAAAACATGCAGAAAGTGCAAAAATATTTGCTTTTTGAATCATTAAGGAGAATTCATATTATAGTTATCTAATATGTTGGAAGCAATAGATTTAAATAGAGTTGTAGCTATTTTATTTGATTAGATTAAATTAAATTAAATTAAATAGTCAATGGAATCTATCAAGTCCTTCACAACAGCAAATAGCATCACAGATGGACAGCAGGTACATTGGTAGAGGTAGTCATGTAGACAAATGGCTTGTGGCGGCAATGGGAGAGGGACTGAGGGAGGGGAGTTGCCACAGGAACTCAGTTATATGGCATGGAGAGAAAAATATGAGGCCACAGGTATATTCTGCTTCTTAGATGCACTCATAAAAGTATGTGTTATGAAGTGAAAGTTAGATCTTTACTGTAGTCTTAAAGTGAATCTACAATTTAACTCATGGGGTTGATGAAAATGTAAATTATTAAAATTGCTGTACTTAGGATTGCAGAACAGAGCTGTGTGGTGAGACACAATGCAGGTCCTGTGCAAGGTCTGACAAATGAAAGATCATTGGACACAATAGATGGATGGATGGATGGGTGGGTGAGGGGCGGAAGGATGGATGGATGGATAGACTCTGATTTCAGTATTTCCTCAGTATTTTGGTTGGTTTGCGCAAATAAATACCTGTCAGACAATTTCCATTTTTTCTATTTAATACGTTCACTACCAAGCAGTTTTAACATGCTATTGCCATGCCATTTTTCAGAATTTTTATTAATTTGAAACAACAGTGAGAAAATAAATAAAAATTGATCTAAAGCATGCATTTTGTTGGGACAAATTGTTCATGGAAAAGCAGGTAATAAGAGAATTAAAAAGTTTGAATGGAAATATTTTTGAAAACATTGATAAATTAAAAGCCGGAAAATGCTGGTTTGGGCTCAGCGCTATAGCTATTGGAGTTGATTTTGCTGCTCGTGGTATGGAATGTGCTAAACAACTGTTTTATTTAAATTATTTTCAATTATGGGAATTTAGTCTTTGAAATCAGGCATCCAAATAAAACATTCTTTGAACCAGATAGGTTGTTTTCCAGTCATGTGGGTATAGATCAAAACCTGATTGGGCCATTAAACTCTAACCTGTGCAACCACCCGATGTGATTTTTGATAGGGTTTTGAGTGTTTTTACAATTACGGACTATGGAAATAAAATAAAAGCAATAACCATTACCATTTCTGCATACATTTTATTTTTGGAAAATGTTTAGTGTAGATTAATTTTAAGAAAAATTATAAATCATCATCATCATCGCGTGCCTTCTCCGCAACGAAGGTTGGCCACTATGGATCGCCATCCTACACTGTTTCTTGCTTTGATGGTGCAGGCTGACATAGATTGACTTGTCCATCTTTTGATGTTACTCGTCCATGTTAGTCTTGGTCTGTCTCTGCCTCTTTTACCTTGTATTTTTCCTTCCAGTATTACTTTTAGTAGGCTGTTGTATCTTTTAACATGCCCCAAAAATTTCATTTGTCTTGTCTTAATTGTATTTAGTAGTTCTCTTTTTATTTTCAGTTGTTTTAAAACTTCATCGTTTGTTATCTTTTGTTTCCATCCAATTCTACCTATTCTTCTATAAATCCACATTTCAAAGGCTTCAATTTTCTGTTCTGTTTTCTTGTCTAATGTCCATGTTTCTGCACCATACAGGAATATTGAGAAGATGTAACATTTTGCCATTCTTAGTTTCAGCCCTGCTGATATTTGTTTTGTTGTTAGTATATTTTTCATGGCATTAAAATTACTTTTTGCCATACCTATTCTTTTGTTTATTTCAGTTTTGCATTTTCCATCATTGGTTATAGTATGTCCCAGGTAGTTGTAGCTCTGGACTGTCTCCAGATGTATTCCCTCAACTGTGATATTTAATTGTAGGTCTTGAGAATTTTCTTTGTTTATGATCATAGTTTTAGTCTTTCTGATATTCATTTCTAGTCCATATTTTTTTGCTTGCTATGTTTATCACATTAAGCAATTGTTGTAGGTCTTTAGGATTTTCTGCTAGTAGAACAGTATCATCAGCATATCTTAGGTTATTGATTATCTTTCCATTAATGTTTAGGCCTGGTATCTCTGAGATGTTTTTAAAGATTTGCTCAGTGTATAGATTGAACAAGCTTGGTGATAGGATGCATCCTTGTCTTACTCCTCTTTTTATGTCCATGGGTGTAGAGTTCTCCTTGTTATATCTTATTATTGCTGTTTGCTCCCAGTACAAATTACATATTAATCGTATGTCTGTGTCATCTAGATTTATATCCTTTAGGCAGTCTATGAGTTGGTTATGGTGTATTCTATCGAAAGCTTTGGTGTAGTCTATAAAGCAGGCATAAATTGGTTTGTTTTCTTTAAGAAAAATTATAAATATTATTGTAAAAATTATGTGGCTCCTGTACAATAAGGAAGGAATTGGAAGGATTACATTATACCATATTTGTAACTGTATGTAAAATAGCTAGAGGGAGTGCATTATCAATCTTTACATTTATTTTTGTCATTAATTGATGGGGTTTTAAAGTATAAAAATAATTGTTCTCAATAGGGAATGCAGATATTGGTACAGTTTACACACTTTGAAAGAAACTACTAATATTGAAAAATTTCTGCAGAAGCTCATATTTTAATCAATATTAAGGAACCTACTCTGTCTGATAAGAAGTTGGGAAGAAATTTCCTTGCTAGAGTTAAGGAGAGAATCATTGAAAGACAGAATGGAGCTTACTCTGATCAAGAGTAAGCTTGAAAATTGAGAATAAAATAATTGCTGGTGCCCTCAGGTTTGTTTCAAAGACTTAATAAATGGCATAACGATCCTAACAGACACTAAGTCAATACTTTAAAAGGTCATGAATCTATGTCTTCAGCATGAGTATTTATAGAAACCTCAAACTAAAAATATCTCCTACTAGTGTATTGCATAGATCCGGTAGGGAAAAAAGGAGGAAAAATCAGGAGATAGAGTCTCTAAGGCAGTTCAGATTGATTTCAACAATGCTCTGGCTACTCCTGTGATGCAGTTGGCACCAAGTTGTTCTGGCACTGTCAGACCTTTGGATCGTTTGGCTGTGTGGAGAGAAGAAACATTTTGCATGGGCAACAACTTGTCTTTTATTTTTCTTCTACTTAAATTCACACCCTGGAAAGGATACTCCAGCTTCACCATTTTTGTGTCAACGTAACACGGGAAGCAGTAGTTACTGGTTATAATTCATTCTGTCTATTTGGTATACAGGCCTGGTGAACATCTATACACTGCTCAAACAACTTAGGTTACACTGGCTTAGCCATTTACACCATTTAAAAGATAACTGCATACCAAAAGATATACTTTATGGACAACTAGTCGGATGAAAAAAGAACTGTGGGGCACCCAAAACTCCAATTTATAGACACATGTAAACGTGACATGAAGACTCTGAATGTAAACCCTGCAGCCTGGGAAGAGATAGCTGCAGATATTATATATTAGGAAACACACTCTAAAGCTCCAACTCCAGCAAGAAGCAAACAGATTCATAGAAAAATAGAATTCATGGTAAAAGAAAATAAAAATATAACATTTCCTAGGAGCAATGCAAAATCCATAGTCAACTATGACTGACAGAGGATATTACTACTGGTATAGGTTTGAGAGATAATAATCAGAGAGATAATAAGCTGATCTATGGTGCACCAATGGGGAGATCGATGGATATGCAAGGAAAATGTCTCTGAAAATCCTCATCAATTTTATGTTATATGCAGCAGTATATGTGGATGATAACAATAATAACTTCAAATAGAACACAGAATAGAGAAAATTATAATAATGACAGGTTATTTGTGTGCATTACAAGCAAGACATGGAAACCATCAGTATCCTCATAGTTCATCATCTGCTGCTATTGCTGATAAAGATTCACACTCTATTATGAGCTAGTTAAAACTCACCTTTGGAGAATACAAAATTTGTAGTAGTTTTGTGAAATACAATATTATCTTGCAGATACATAGGATCACTGCACAGATATGCAGTTAATTTTGATGTTGCAGCTTCATTAACATCAACGTTGTAGTCTATTAAGAGCTGAACAACATCTGGGAGATCCATTGCCACAGCTGTAACTAATGCAGAGCATCCATCTGCATCCAGGCTGGCATTAATATTAATGCCATGGTGAACAAGAAATTTCAGAATGTTCATACATCCTGAACAAGTGAACAAATATTTAAAGTTTGAATAATAATGTGTCAAGCAAATAGAAAGAAAATGCTAACTGCAATTTGTAATAAAAATATAGTGGGAAATAAAAATTATACTATAGGAGACATAAAGACCTTAATTATAAGTTTAAAAAGAGCAAAAGCGTAATTGAATTGTAGTAGATTAGATGTTGTAAGTAATAAAAGAAGGTCAAAAATAGATTGATGCAAAAAAGAGCATAAATCTAACCACAGAGGAAGAAGTTCACTTAATATAACCAAGTGCTGATCATTCAGAAACGTTCATTTCCCTGTAGGCAGTAGTACGAAAAGTGCAATGGTTGCATATGGTTTTTTTTTTAAATATGATGAGTACAGAACTAGAAAACTATTTTTTTATGTCTGTTTGTGAAATACAAGATTCTTCTGGTAGGCTATTATATCAGGTATTTTATATGTTTGTAAAATTTACAATTTGGATATAAAAGCTGGAAATTCACCCATACTTTAGATAGGAAATTAAATGCCATTCAAAACAAAATGTCTCCAAAATAAGCTGGAGAGAATACATTTAAAATGAACTGATATGAGATACATCTTAACAAGAACATTTGTCAAGCTTATAAAAAGAAGACATTAGAAATAATTAGGTCATGTGCTGAGATTGAAAGAAAAAAAGACTTTCCCATTAGGCATTCACATGGAAACAAATCTTCCTCTTCTTTCCTTCCTCATTTGCCTTTCAGCGTCAAGGGGAGATATAATTTATGGTATTTTGCTCATCTGTTTGCCTCTCCTGCTGTTATTTTTCCTAATGTTTCTAATATTCCTTCAATCCATCTTTTTCATGGTCGACCCTTGGGTCTGGTGTTTTCACAACGATTATTGAAGGCTCATTGTGTTGTGCTTTGATCTTTCTGCCTTATCACGTGGCCAAACTGTTTCATCTGTTGTTTCTTTATATATTTTATTGTGAGGATTATATCTAACTTTTTTTCTCAGTTCTTCATTTCTGATCTTATCTCTCATGCTGTTTCCTGCCATTTGTTTAACAAATTTCATCTCTGTGGTGGTTATTTTTCTTATTATTCTTGCATGAATGGTTCAGGACTGGCATTGGAAGCACAATGTTGAGATGAAGATTGTATTGTAGAGTGCCCATTTTGCCTCAAGTTATTTCCTTGTTGGACAATAGTGGTGATAGCTGTCCAATGATTTGACAAGCTTTGTTGCATCTTGAGTCTATTTCAACTGTTTGTGAATTGTTGTTTATCACTTGACTTAGGTATTTAAATTCCTCTACTTGTTTTAGTTGTCTGCTGTCTATATTTAAGCTGATGTTCTGTTTCTCTTTTGCGATATTCATGACTTCTGTTTTGTTGATTTTCATGTTGATTTGTGCCTGTGCTGGAAACCATATGGTAAAAGGAACAAGGAAGAGACCAAGAGAAACACTATGCAGAACAATTATTAGAGAAGGCTAAATGATGGATAAGAAAGAACCAAGAACTAGCAGCAAATCATACGTTTTGGAGAACTATAGCTTCAACCTTGTGTGCTGTCGTTGACTAGAGAGGACAACAACAAGAAATATATCAATAAAATCTTAATTCCCGTACTTCATATACCTTAAAGAGTTAGCCAAAATTTGTAATATTTATGCACTGTTTAGTTGTTTGCTGGATTACTGGTGTATATTTCTATTCAAAGGTTGTTCCATCAAAGCTAAATTATCACAAATTGTGTGTACATTTAATCAACTATTAATTTATTACAAATGATAGTCACATAGACTTTAATGTATATGACGCTACCTGTACACTGAAAATTGTAATAGACAGTGAATACATGGTAGTATTGAATTAAAATCTTTTACACCTCTGGGTTACAGATGTATAGATATGCAAAAAAAAAAAAAGTTCAGACAATATATAGCAGTTTTTTAAAATACAAATAAAATTTGTATTCTAACAGTTGCTGCACATAATTTCTTTATAGTAAATTTCTCCAGATTGTCAGCAAAAAGTAAATTATTAAGAACACCATTCTAAAATGACATGGAACAGTCACTGAGGTAATCTTATTTCACTGTTAATCTGTTACTTCAGTGTGCATACTTATGTTATGATTAAGCCTGAGAAAAGAATATATACAAATATCTATCTATCTATAGTCCTTTCGAGCCGAAGACGGCACATAGGGCAGAACTACAATCTCAAAAACAGAAACCTTGCGTGCCAAAGTGGCACATATTGCAGAGATCACTGCTTCTAAAATCTATGGTTCTGTTTCCATAAAAATGCTTTTTACAATGACAGCTTGTCAAGCCATCGATCCTGCTCCTTAATCGCCTCTTACAACATGCCTGGAAGGTCACAGTGTCACCATTCTTTACTTCCCACATAATGAGGCTCCGGTAACACATGCGGAGATATACAAATATGCACTCAGCATAAATGAGCATGTAAGTTAAATCTCATACATTTTTGGATGCTTCTATCAGGCACAACACTGGGAAGACATGTTTTCATCCAGCACTGGATATTATATGAATAATTAACTATCCTAGATAGGATGATGTATTTGGGGTATATGATGAATGATAAAGTACTCAAAAGGAAACAAAATTGTAGGTCAGCTTTCAACTTACTGGAAGTAAACTTTTCTGAAAAGCATGGTAAAGAACACTTTGGCCTAGTCGATCTCTAGCTTCCAGATTTGCTCCACAGTCAATCAATGATATCACAGAATCCAGATCTTGATCTAACACAGCTTTCATCAAATCAGTATAGCCAATATCAGTTTTTATATGAGGCAACATGACAGCTCATTCAGACCTAACAACTGTGCAATTAATTTGATAGTAAATTAATAATTAACATTGTCCATTATTATAATTATTGCTTAAATTATTACATTAAAATGATTATTAAGTATTCGTCCAAGATGCTTTGGGCACGGTGGCAAAACTGTTGCCAACTTATTATACAATAGAAATGTACTGAAAATGAAATCTGTCAAAGATTGTCAAAGTAATTATTTAAAATTTAGTATAATTCGTCTCTTAGGAATTTTCGCATGGTATTCGCTGTCCCTTTGACTATTCTTAAGATTTAAAAGAGAGTAGGATCTAAGAAGAGTGTTTATTTCTTAAAACTTAAAAAAATTAATGAACATTATTATAATAAAAATAGTGACAATTATATCAATATATATATTATAAAAAGTAAATAATATAATTATAATTTAATATGTTCTGATAATTTTAACTGTTGTTATTAGCGCGTATATATAATAATAATCTTCTTAATTAAGTTTCTCAGTTTCTCGGAGAGTTCTCAGTCATCATTGTGATTAAAAATTAATTAAGTATTATTTAGTAAATCACTTAGTTTAGTCAGCACTATTGATATTTTGTTTTTGTAACAAGTTTAATAATTAAGGGCGCATACATCATACATACATTTTGTTGTTTGTAAATTGTTAGTCGTTGTTTAACAATCAACAATCAGAATCAGTTGTATAAACTATAAACGCGGTGTATAATAATAATTAGTGTAAACAAAACTCTTCCCCTGGAGTGATCTACTGAACTGTGGACTGTTGTCAGTTGTGGTTACCACCAAGCTGTTGACAAAGGGGAACCACTCACATAAAATTTGTATCATCATCATGTGTTATGTCTGGGGGTACTCTACCAAAACCAGACCTGCCACTAAAGTAAGAACTTTGTTAACGGGGTAGAGCTATCCACTTCCAAAGGAGGAGTAAGACGTACCCTTTCCTTCGTTAGTCTTCGGGACACCCTTGGGCAAGATGGATCTCCCATTTAGTCCCCTATGAGGGTTACGTGAAGCCACTGGAGCTGGTTATGGTCCCCACTTTGTGATGGCAGGCAGGGGATCTCAGTTGTAGATAATGGCGTAAAGTCACTGCCAAGAAGGAAAGAAATGGCAAATTACCTTCTTATATTGCCAAGTAAAATTATGTCCAAATACATGGTGAAAGGCTTTTGGCCAGTATCAAATAGAATTCTGCTAGTAAAATTGAGAGGTAGACCAATTGATATCAACAAAACTTAAGGTTTTGCACCAAAGCGAAGAAGAAGACATTGACACCTTTTACAACGAGCTAGAGATGACCAAGGAGCAGTGTAAATCCAAAGAAATAACTATCAGGGGATTTCATTGCTAAGGTAAGAACAGCTACAGTGCAAAAAGTGACTGGAGGACATGAATTTGGAGAGGCGAATGACAGAGGAGATAGGGGGTCAAGGCAAAGAAATGCATAAAAATGCAAAGCTGCAGTAAAGCTAAATGTGAGGGAGAAATGAAACAAAAAATAGAAAAAAATGGTATGGTTAAAGCTTTACGTAATTAATAGACGACGCAAATTTGGACGACGTTTCTGCACAATAGGCCTTCAGCAGGAACAAACAAACAACAACACACACACACTGATATGTAAGTGAATAAAACTAATCCTACATCGCTAACTAGTAATGAAACAACCAAAAACAAATTATTCGAAACTGGTTTAAGAAACACAAAATTTATTCTCTGTGTCGTGGACCGTGATCAGAAAGAGAAAGAAGAATTCGCGGATGCGCACTGTAAATACCCTGCCGGTGGGAGGGTCAACAACTTGTTACTAATATGTGAGTAGGGGGAACACTGTCTAGGTTGCCTCGACTACAACGCCACTGACAATGTCTATAAACATCTACAAGCCCACACATAAGCATATATTTATATATATATATATATATATATATATACACTCACACATATATATACGTACATACAAACATACGTATATATACCTACACCCATACTTATGAACACATACATGTATACACGCACCCACACAGGGACAACCATATATATGTAGAAATGTGCGCATAACGCCCATATAACCAGAAGAGTATACGCCGAAGTCAATGTGCAAACACAAATGATAAAGAATAGAACAGAAGAATGACAGGTACTCGAAAGGAGGAAAGAGTTAGATGTCTGAGAGTGGCGTACACTAAAAAACATGTGAAGGTAAGCAGCACAGACAAAAGAGGTATAGGAGACCACCGAAGTATCGCAGTGGGGTCTAGTGGAGTAGAGCTGTGAATAGCATAGTGGATATACTAATGTGCCCAGACATGGGCAACAGAGGAGACTATGTAATAGGGAAGGAGCAACTAAAGGGAAACTATGTGTACGAGTGAGATACATTCAGAGGAGATAGATTGATAGATTGGGCAGACACATGAAACGATTACAGATAACACCTGGTTCAAACAACACTTTAAACGACTATGGACATGGCAAAGCCCAGACAACATAGTACACGGCAAAGCCCAGACAACATAGTACACGGCAAAGCCCAGACAACATAGTACACGGCAAAGCCCAGACAACATAGTACACGGCAAAGCCCAGACAACATAGTACACGGCAAAGCCCAGACAACATAGTATACGGCAAAGCCAAGACTACAAAGTGCACAACCAAATTGATTTTATACTGGTACAGAGAAGATTCAGGAATGGGCTAACAGCTGTTACAACAAGGCTAGCAGCAGATTGCAATAGAGACCTTGTACCAGTATTTGGACAAATGAGAATAAAACTGCAGAAGACACATAAATCCCCAAGAAATATTAAATTAGAACTGTTTAGAGTAGATATGCAGATGAGTGATAAGTACAGTATAACACAAAATAGATATAATAGTGTTGAGGAAAATACAGAACATCGAGGAGCAATCGGAAATGCTCAAACAATCGATTCAATAAGCATCAAAAGAAATAATACTAGTGACTAAAAGGATCAACAAGAAGAAATGGATAACAGAAGAAATACTAGAACTAATGGATGGAAGACGACAACGTAAGAACGAAGAACGGGCATACAAAATATTTCACAAAGAGATCCAAAACAAATGCAGATAAGCAAAGGAATGATGGTTAAAACAAAAATGGAAAAACAACAAAAGAAGACTCACAATTTATGCAAAATTAGTGGAATTAATTAACAGGAAGAAAAGAAGCCAACATTTCAGGATGTGTGAAATCTAAGGAGGGAATATATTAATGGGACAGGAGAAGATAATAGAAAGATGGACAGAATATATCAGTTAACTCTAGGATGATGAAAGGACAGAGCTAAACAATTCAAACAAAGACACAGAACCACCAATAATGCAGAGTGAAGTAGAGATGCAAATTCAACGCATGAAAAGAGACAAAGAAAAAGTGTAATGGGGATAGAAGGTATCCCTGCCTTACACGTGCTCCTATTTCAAATGCTTTTTAAGCTCCCCTTTGTGCACAACAATGCTTTTCATTCCTTCATACATTGTTCTTATCAATTAAAGAAACTGCAGAGATTCCGTAATGGCTGGGAATCTTCAAAAGCATTCCTCTGCCCAAACTGTCAAATGTATTTTCATAGTTTATAATATTTATAGTATCAATCATCATCATCATCATTGAGTGCCATCTCCGCAACGAAGGTTGGCTACCATGGAGCGCCATTTTGCTCTATCTCTTGCTTTGATGGTGCAGGTTGTCATCGGTTGATTTGTCCATCTTTTGATGTTACTCGTCCATGTTAATCTTGGTCTGCCTCTGCCTCTTTTACCTTGTATTTTCCCCTCCAGGATCACTTTCAGTAGGCTGTTGTGTCTTTTAACATGGCCTAAGAATCGCATTTGTCTTGTTCTAATTGTGTTCAGAAGTTCTCTTTTCATTTTTAGTTGTTTTAAGACTTTGTCATTTGTTTTATTTTCCTTCCATCCAATTCTACCTATTCTTCTATATATCCACATTTCAAAGCCTTCAATTCTCTGTTCTGTTTTCTTGTCTAATGTCCATGTTTCTGCACCATATAGGAATATTGAGAAGATGTAACATTTTGCTATTCTTAGTTTTAGCTCTGGTGTTATTTGTTTTGATGTTAGTATGTCCTTCATGACATTAAAATTACTTTTTGCCATTCCTAATCTTTTTTTTATTTCAGTTGTACATTTTCCATCACTGGTTATAGTATGTCCAAGGTAGTTGTAGTTCTGAACTGTCTCAAGGTCTATTCCTTCAATTTTGATATCCACTTGTGGGTTTTGAGTATTTTCTTTGTTTATGATCATAGTTTTAGTCTTTTTGATATTCATATCTAGTCCATATTTTTTGCTTGTCGTGTTTATTTCATTAAGTAATTGTTGTAGGTCTTTAGGATTTTCTGCTAGTAGTACAGTATCGTCAGCATATCTTAGGTTATTGATTATCTTTCCATTAATTTGTAGGCCTGGCATCTCTATGATGTTTTTAAAGATTTGCTCAGTGTATAGATTGAACAAGCTTGGTGATAGGATGCATCCTTGTCTTACTCCTCTTTTTATATCAATGGGTGTAGAGAACTCTTTGTTATATTTTATTATTGCTGTTTGCTCCCAGTATAGATTGCATATTAGTCGTATATCCATGTCATCTAGATGTATCTCTTTTAGGCATTCTATAAGTTGTTTGTGGTGTACTCTATCAAAAGCTTTGGTGTAGTCTATGAAGCAGGCATATATTGGTTTGTTTACTTCTGTGTATTTTTCGATTAATGTTCTCATGCAGAATATGGCTTCTTTTGTCCCGCTATTTTTCCTAAATCCAAATTGCTGCTCATCTAATTCAGTATTGATTTTATTCTGAATCCTTCCTTGTATAACTTTTAGCAAGATTTTTGTAACATGGCTCATTAGGCTTATCGTTCTAAAGTCACTGCATTCAACTGCACCATTCTTTTTAGGCAATGCAATGAAAGTTGATGTTTTTAGTTCATTTGGTATGTATCCTGTGTGGTATATGTCGTTGCATATGTCTGTAATCACTTCAATGCCAAAATCTTCAAGTGCCTGTATCATCTCTATCTGTATGCTTTCAGGTCCTGCTGCTTTTCCCCTTTTCATTGTTTTTATAGCTTTTTCCACCTCAGATTTTAAGATTTTATAGCCTGATGTACATTTTATAACTGGTTTCTTGTCCCTTTGATCATGAAATAGTTCTGTTATATATTCCTGCCATCTATCTATGATATCCTTATTGTCTGTTAGCATTTTTCCTTTTTTGTCTGCAATGCATCCACCTTCTGTGGCTTTTTTATTTTTATTAGTCATTCTCTTTATTTCTGTGTGCATTCCTCTTAGGTCTTGTTTGCTTTCCATAGTTTCTATTTCTCTACATTTTTTGGCTGAGCCAGTCTTCTTTTGCCTTTTTGCACATTTTGCGTATCTCATTATCTATTTTATTGTATTGGGCAGTGTTCTTCGCTTGTCTCCTTTCTTCCATTTTTTCTAAGATGGTGTTAGTTATCCATTTTTGTTTTTTGTTCTTTTCTCTTTTGGGTAAGGTGTCGCAGGCTTTTTGAATGCTTTTCTTTATGCATTGCCATTTGGTTGTTACTTTTTCATCAGGATTTTCTCTTCTGTATTGTTCAATTCCTTCCTCTAGCAGCTTCTGGTATGTGTTCTTTACTTGTATTGTATAGGTATCTTTAATATCTTTTTGATTTAAAGCTGTTATGTCGAGTGGGTTTGTTGATGAATCAGATTTTTGCTTGTTTCTCTTTAGTTTGATTTTCATTTTAATCATTACAGGATTGTGATCAGAATTAATATCTGCTCCTGGGTAGGTTTTGGCTTTCTTTACGCTGTTACGGAACCTTTCTTTTATCATTATGTAATCTATTTGATTCCTCTTCCTATCTCCAGGGCTTTTCCATGTGTATAGTTTCCTTTTCTCTTGCTCAAAGTAGGTGTTACATATTATCAGCCTGTTTTCTTCACAGATCGACAGGGAAGAGACAGACGGGGAATCGCCTCCACAATGCAAGACGAACTCGATCGCATTTCTTCCTGGTGTGGGTTTCAGGTGCCTTGGTTAATCCTAATAAAGCATCAGTTTCATGGTTCTCCCTTAACAATCATATCGTTAATACGACCACACCGGTAGTACGAATGGGAGCTGATGAGGTGACCAGGGACAAGTTGATGACATACCTCGGAGTTAAGTTTGATCGCAGCCTGTGTTTTCGGGACCACGTCGACCATGTGATAACAAAATCCCGCAAAGGATTAGCCGCCTTGAAGGTCATGGCAGCTGCCAACATCGAGCAGAGGCTACTTACTCTTCTGTTCCAGGGATTAGTCCTCGCACCAATCGAGTATGCCCTGGCCATTCTTACTGTTAGTACGACTCAAATTGATAGGCTGGAGAAAATACAAAATGAAGCCATGCGCATTATCCTGGGATGTACGAGGGACACTCCCTGTGTGGCAATGAGGTATCTTCTTGACTTTCCAACCATGGATGACAGAATCAAGATCTGGAGAGCACGAGCATACCTGAAGATTAGTACAGATACAGAGCATCCATTGCACCACGTGCTCAACACAGAGAAAGGCACCAGGCTAAAAAGAGGCAAATCATGGGTGGGCCGAGCAGAAGATGTCATCAAACAGGTCTGTGGGCTTACCAATCTCAGCGTTGGTGAGGAGTGGATACCGGTGCCTACGACATTCAAGGGACTTTCTCATGTATTGTCACACTCGACAGGAAAAGTAGGGAACAGAACCCGGTCGTGGTTAATGCTGAGGTCAACGGTCTCATCTGCGATAACACCGATGAGAAAGATGCAGTCATCTATACAGACGGATCTGTAAGACGACACGAAAGAAGTGCATGGGCATTTACAGCACGTTCGGCAGGCAGAATGGCCAAGGAAGACAGTGGTGCATACGCCATGACCACGAGTAGCATGACAATGGAGGTGATGGCAGTGACCAAGGCATTCAAATGGTTAGAGTCACAAGACTACATCCACGCATGTATACTGAGTGATTCGATGAGCATGATAAAAAAAGTGGGGGCGGGCATTGTACGCATGCAATGGGTAGAGTCGTTGCAGAAATCCAAATACGTAAGGTCACCTTTGTCTATGTCCCTGGACATGCGGGAGTGCGGGGAAATGAGAGAGCGGACAGGTTGGCTAGCTGCGCTGTCGTTGAGGACGGGCAACCGATGGATCGGGCGGACATCATCAATGCACTCCGAGATGTGGGAAGAGCACGGGACTTCGACAAACACAGATCAACGTCGCTTCTTCGGATGATGGAAATGGGAGTTAAGATGGGCACAGCCAGAAATGAGAAACTTGGTGGCCGTGTAAGAAGACTTATCAACCAACATAGAACTGGAGTCGTCAGTCGCTGGACACTGAGGGAATTGCTGAGGAGGGGATCTGAGCACCTATGGACATGTTCGGAGTGCAATGATGATGACCCGCATATAACTCAATAACTCAATAACTCAATTTCTTCACAGAATTGTATTAATCTTTCTCCTCTGTCATTTCTTTTTCCTAAACCATGATTTCCTATAATTGTCTTATATATACCTTTTCCTACTTTAGCGTTCATGTCACCCATTACAATCAAGATGTCTGAAGATTTCACTTGCTTCATAACTTTATTTAGGTCTTCATAGTATGCCTCTATTTGTTCATCTGTGTAGTCTTGAGTGGGTGCATATGTCTGTATTATTGCTATGTCGAATGGTTTTGCTTTCAACTTGACTAGTATAATCCTATCACTGTATGTCCAGTGGGTACTTATATATTTTTGTAGCTCTCTTTTTATCAGTATTCCTACCCCCCTTTGATGTTCTGTTGTGTTTCCTGAGTATATAAATGTATATTTTTCGTCTTCAATGTACCCACATTCCTTCCATCTAGTCTCTGATATGCCTAAAATATCTATATTTATTCGTTCTGCTTCTTGAATTAGATTTTCCAATTTCCCTTGTTGATATAGAGTCCTAACATTCCAAGTACTTATTTTAAGATCTTTCCTCCGACATAAGTTCGAATTTCTCCGACTCTCCATGGCTTCCTCTGGACTGGTACGTGATGAGGCTCCAATCTCTTTCACGGTGGTCAGCCATGTTCGTCTTTCGTGTTCTGAACATGCCTCTTGTGTACCACACACTTTGCTGTTTTCGCTTTCTGGGCCGTTGATCATTCTTGATTCCTCCGCCTCCATCCACCGTCACAGACTTTTCACATAAGGGTTGAACATACCCGGTTTGCCGGCGACATTTTTGTCAAACCATGTGCTTGCCTATCGAACCGCGAATACACACCACAAGGAAGAATAAATCATATTCCACTTAAATATCGGCAATCACAGTCCATCCCCACGTTAGAAGTAAAACATACACCAAACGGGAGAATAGCAACACATAATTTCACAACTAGACTGTCGCGTAAATCATTTAAATATATCAGCAAGAGCCGAATTATAAAAATCGACTACACGAAGCCGCCATGACACCGGATAGTATCAATAAATTCTATAATATCTGTAATGTAGAGTAGAAACTGTAGTTCTAAGCTTTGCTCAACTATTATACGTAAGATAGTTATTTGATCAGTGCATAATCTATTTTTCCTAAAACTTGTTTGTTCATCTCTCGTATGTTTCTCTATATATGTTTCTTTTATAGTCGCCCTTCCCCCACTCCCCCATCCCATCCCTGAGAACTGATAGCAGTATAATTCCTATGTAACTGGTGCGCTCTTAACTTGTATATTTCCTTTTTTGAAAGTTTAATCATATAACATAATTTCCAGTCTTTAGGTATTTCTCCTCTCTCCCAGATTGTATCTACTTGCTCATGTAACATCTTAGTGGAGGTGTTAATTTCTGCTTTGATGGTTTCTGAAGGAATTCCACCTGGCCACGTGGCTTTCATCATGTGCCATACCGGTTGGCGTAGGTGATCATGTCTCTCCACAATCTTCTATCTACAGTGCATCGTATCAGTTCTGTTGTTGACTGTTTTACATGCCATGACACCACGCTATCCAGTATTTTCTCTCTTTGTCGCCAGCGATCTCTCTTTCCTTTTATTTAGGTTATATAACCAAGTATTCCAACTTTCCTCTTCTCATGATGTGCCCGAAAAATGTTGATTGCTTCTTTCTGATGTTTTTAAGAGTTCCCTTTTTGTGTTGGCCTCTTTGAGAACTTCCTCATTGGTCTTTTTAGCTGTTCAGGGAACTTTCAACATTCTTCTGAGAAATCCCATCTCTGTCGCCTCTAATCATTTTTTCATTTGTTTGTCTACTGTCCATGATTCGCTTCCATAGGTCAGAATTGGTTCTATATAGCACCGATGAACTATATTTCTCATTTTTATTGACGTAGATTTGTTGCATAAGATATTTTCATTTTCTGAAATGCTATTTTGGCCTGAGCTATTCTGCTTTTTATTTATGTGGTGCATCTTCCATCTGATGTTATTATTGTGCCCAAGTATTTGAAACGTTGCACTTGTTTCAGATTTGTCTCGTTTATTTTTATGCTGCATGATGGTGGTAATTGTTTCTTCGATATAACCATTACTTCTGTTTTCTTACTATTCAGACTGAGACCTTTCTTGTTGCTTTCTTTTACTATTATGTCTATCATTTCTTATAGTTCATTCTCTGTCTCTGCTATTAAGACTGTGTCATCCACATATCGCAAATTATTTATGTTGTGACCCTTGACTTCAATTCCTTTTTTGTCTATTGATCTCATAATATATTCGTTGTAAAGTGAAAACAAATCCGGTGACAAAACACATCCTTGTCTGACTCCTTCCTTTATATATTGGAATCCTGTGGCTTTACCATTTTTTAAATAACTTAATGGCTTTCATTATTATACCATTTTAAAGCAAATTCTCACTTCTTTGTTCATCTCTGTGCGTGTCTCTTGCGCTTGACCCTGGCACTTCTCTCTTTGTTTTTATTTATATCTGATTTATTGTTCTTATTTTTTTTTAATTTTTTCCCGGGTCTCTTTTTTCCCCAGAGTTACTTATGTTGTCTCCTTTCATATATCTTTCACCTGTTTCCAATGGTATTATATGTTTATTGTATTATCTAGTTTTTGAAGGACTAAGTATTTCCTTGATATTGTGACTATAAATTTCTCTTTAATTCCTTGTTCTTTAAGAAATCCCACTTTAAAATATTGTCTACATTTATGTGTTGTAGTTTATGGCCTTTGGCGTCTTGACAGACGGTAGGTAACAAGCAATCATGATAGGTTAGTAGTTTGGTAAAGTATTAGTGTCTCATACTGGGTGCTGCTTTACTGAACATCTTTTCTTGTGGCTGAATTTATCAATCCTGGACAGACAGACTCATCCACAGAACAAGCAAGGTGTATCCGAGGTACCCGGCCTTGTCTCCTTTCTCTTGCGCTTCTTGTCTTCTGAATTTGACATCAGCACTAACACCTATTTCCCTATACGCCACTTGGCGTGACAGGGGTACTTTGCTTTTTTTTTTTTACTGTCTCGAAAGTTGCTGTGCCAATTATTATTGTTTTCTCTCATGTGCTACGATCTGCACCTGGTGTCATATTGATAAAAATCACCTCTCCTATGTTTAGCATGATCCTTTCTGTTCCGAACAATCTTGTTTCACACATTTTTTTGAATCATCATAAAGTGCCGGGCCTGCTGGCGTAGGTGATCATGTCTCTCCACAACTTTCGATCTCGGCAGCTATTTATATTTTCTGTTGTTGACCTTCTGCCAAGCCATTCTCTTAAGCTGTCTGGTATCTTTTCTCTTTCCTTCCCTCTATCTTTTCGTCCCTCAATTTTTCAAGTTGTTACAATATATTCCAGTTTTTCTCTTCTCATTACATGGCCAAAAATGATGATTGTTTCTTCCTAATATTGGAAATTAGCTCTCTTTTTGCTTTGACCTCTCTCAGAACATCTTCATTATTCTTCTTAGCTGTCCATGGTACTCTCAACATTCTTCTGTTAAACCACATTTCTGCAGACTCCAGTGATTTTCTTGTCTGTTTCTACGTAGAAACTACATAGAAAGACTGACTCTACGTAACATATAAGAACTCTTTTTCTTGTTTCTATTGTGAAAAATGGATTGCATAGTATCTTCCTCATTTTTTGGAAAGCTGCTTTTGCCTGAGCCATTCTACATCTCACCTCTTTTGTACATCTTCCGTCTGAGTTTAACAAAGTTCCCAAATATTTAAATCCATTTACCTGTTTTAATATTGTTCCACTTGTCTTTATTTTGCACTGAGGCGGTGTCTTTTTCTTTGTTATTACCATTACCTCTGTCTTTTTGCTATTAAGGCTGAGTCCTTTATTTTTGCTTTCTTTCACTATAATGTCAAACATTTCTTGTAACTCATTTTCACTCTTAGCGATTAAGACTGTATCATCAGCATACATTAGATTATTAATATTATGACCTCCAATTGTTATTCCAGACATGCCCCTTATGGATCTTAAAATAATTTCACTATAAATATGAAACAAATTTGGTGACAGCACACAACCTTGTCTAAGACCCTGATTTATTTGTTGAAACATTCCCAATTGGTTTCCAGTTCGTATGGCCGCTGTTTGTTGCCAGTACATGTTCTTTATTATTCTTAGATCTTTTTTGTCTACGTTTATGCTTTCTAAAATTGTGATTATTTCTTGGTGCTTTACTTTGTTAAATGCCTTGGTGGAATCTATGAAACATAGGTATAGATCTGTTTTCACCTTTATGGCTCTTTCTACTAAAGATCTTATGATATAAATGGCATTGCTTGTTCCTTTATCTCTAACAAAACCACACTGTTCATCGCTAATTTCTGGACTGATTTTGTTTAGCACTCTTCGCATGATGATTCTTAGTAATATTTTAGTCATATAACTCATAAGGCTTATTGTGCGATGATCATCGCATTCAATCGCACCCGATTTCTTTGGTAGTGCTATGAATATTGATTTGAGCATGTCGTATGGTATATATATATCCGCTGTTGTAGATATCATTCAATATTTTTGTTATTAATTCTATTCCAAAATCACCCATGGCTTCAATCTCTACTTTAGTTATGGTATCTGGTCCAGGAGCTTTGCCTGCTTTCATATTGCACAAGGCGTCTTCCACTTCTTCGCTGAGTATTTCTGGTCCTTCTCCATTATCCTTAATATTTACTTAGTTCGTTCATCATTATAAAGATCTTTAATGTATTCTGTCCATCGTTCCCTTATGTTTTCTTGATCAATCAACAGTTCTCCTTCCTTTGATCTTAAACATCCAGTTTTTGATTGCGTTATTATTCCTGTTAATTCCTCAATTTGTTTTTATTAAAGCAATTTTTAAAATACCTATTTTATAATTGTTCATATCTACTGCTGCTTTTCCTTGCTCGTCTAGGTGTCGTCAATTCTGAAGGATTTCTTAGTAGAGAAAAGGAGAGTCGGCGATATGACTTCTTGCGGATTTCTCCGGTTGTGTTATATATCTCTTAGAGAGTCCTTATCTTTCCTAGATGGCAGATTAATTGTGTTCCCCTTCTTTGACTTCATAAACATGGACAGGTTAGACATATGTTGCAACTGAAAAATTAGAGTCCTTTAAAACTTATGTTTTATTGCTATACCAATACATTGTCGTATGTATAACAGTTGTTTTAATTCATGTATGGCTATGTTTAGCCTTCTTCTGGACTCAGTGATAGTCTTTCCTTTATTTGTTATCTACGAGCCAATATATTTAAAGTTGTCTACTCATTCTAGACACAGCGGGCGGAAAAGAACAATAACCGAAGGCATGGTTCCTAAGCAACGTATCAATTCAAGTATTTGGATCCATTGAGATGTCTTAACTCTGCTCTATTTACTTTAATTGTGCATTAAAACTATCTATCTTTACGTCACATAGTACCATTGCTGGTGTATGACGGGGGGCAACGATAGAACTAGAGGGATAAGGGCCGTTTGGTCAAGCAGTCGTCACGACGTGTGAGACTCAGGATTTTTATTTCACCCCCGATAGAAAAAATCCTTTCTGTCTACCGCGGGCTTCGAACACCGAACGTCGGCTTTTCAGCTAGCGGAACAGTGGTTTTAGCCGCGCGGCCACACGCACCTCAATTGTGCATTAAGTGATGTTATTTTCTTTGTTGCAACTGTCTTTTTAATGTCGAGGCAAAGGCCTTTATTTTTACTATATGACTATCGCTATGTCATTTCTTTTATGTCACTTATTTTCACTCTTAGCAATTAGACTGTGCATCAGAATGTACTTTTCTATCTTCACATACCTATTCGACACCAATTCGAGTGTCGAGGAAGATACAAAGCTCTAGTTCTAGCCATTTGGACGATTTCATCACTGCCAAATATTGCTGTAGCGTTTCTTTGATACTGTCTGCCCTCTTACACAGAGTAAATGCTTTTTGGTCTTTTGCCTTCTTCTCTTTTAATATATGTTTTGTATGGCAAGGCGATAGCTCAGTGGTAAGTGAACTGGGCTACAAAGGACAAGAGGTAGGGTTCGATCCCAACCGACGGCTTCCTGGTTCACCCAGCCTAAAATAGGCACCGGATTTTTTTCTGGGAAAGTAAAGCGGTTCAAGCGTAATACCGACCACATTACCCCAAAAAATCAGGTACCGAAGGTCTGTAAAATTTATGGTCACTAACACCATATTCCCTATACGCTACTTGGCGTGATGGGGGTACTTTACTTTTTTTATGGCAAGGAAATCTATTATTGTGACGATTCATGATTGTACAAAGAAACAGATGGATGTGAATCATGGACAATAGGACAACAGACAAGAAAATCACTGGCAGTTGTAGAAATGTGGTTTTACAGAAGAATGTTGAAAATACCATGGACAGCTAAGAAGATTAATGAAAATGTTCTGAAAGAGGACAAAGCAAAAAGAGAGCTGATATTCAATATTAGGAAGAAACAATCATCATTTTTTGGCCATGTAATGAGAAGGGAACAGCTGGAATATGTTGTAACAACTGGGAAAATTGAGGGACGAAGAGATAGAGCGAAGCAAAGAGAAAAGATACCAGACAGCTTAAGAGAATGGCTTAGCAAAAGGTCAACAACAGAAATGATAAATAACTGTCGTGATCGAAAGTTGTGGAGAGACATGATCAACTACGCCATCAGGCCCGATACTTGATGATGATGATGATGATGATGATGATGGGAGGGAATCGCACGACATTCTTTCTAGATGGGCAAACCATTTTCTTTATTATTGTTTGTATATAGCTTAAAGTTGGTTCAGTTCCTACTCTTTCTCTCGTAATATCTTTTCTGTTTCTGTCCTTTCTGGTCGCTCCAAGCGCCTTTCTTAGACATCTCATCTCTGTGGTGGCACACTTTCTTTTTGTTTGTGAAAACTGTTTTGGTCTAGTCGTCAACAAAAAGTAGTTCATTTATATCTTCACTTTGTGATTTGGTGCCCTTGCATATTGTGATCAGTATGTATGGTAATCGTAATGTAGGAAAATAGGAATAGAGTTTTAAAGACTAAAATAAGATATATCGTCAAAATAGAATGATTTTTTTAGTAAAGAACGACGAAGAATGTTATAAATTTAATAAATAAACTGTAACGAAATAATAAAAAAAAAACAGCGGCTCTTTATAATTTCTATTTTACAGCATTTAAGACAACACATTGCTATTTCTCCGTTCATGTATTCTATTTTTACTGCGCTTTGTTCCCTGACCATAAAGCTATAACAATAGCGGCAAGAAATACAACTAATTGGGGAACTGCTGCAGACGATGAAGAATGACATTTATTTTCGTTATTATTGAGTTTTCTGTAGGACAACTTGACAAATAAAATGAGAAGGAAATCCAGTCTAAAAGATATTCTAGTGTTGATCAAAATTACCAAAGCCACCCGAGCAAAAGAGAGAATGATTATACGGTCAGTTCTCTAGTGACATCTGTTCCGTGTCTTCTTCGAATTTCAGCTCCCTGTGGAGCATAGGTCTTCAACAAACACTTTCCAAGCCTTTCTGTTTCCCGTCACTCTTCTAAGATCGTTCCATGTCCTCCCCATAATCTTCTTCTCTGCTTCTATCTGTTTTCTCCAAGAATTCTTTGGTCTTCCTCTTTGTCTTTTTCCCTGGGGATTCCAAAAAAGGGCCTGTTGTGTAATACTCTCAGTTGGCCTCCGCAGTGTGTGTCCTATCCAGCGCCATCGTCCTCGCTGCATCTCTCTATCCACTGGCACCCTACTGGCACATTTCCATAACTCTATGCTAGTGATCTTGTCCTACCATCTGTTCTGTGTGCATTTGCTTAATTCTGTGTGTATTTTCCAAGTGCTTTGTTACAGCTATTTCTCTGTATTTTTTAGGTTTATTTAATCTTTAAAATCATGCATCCATAAATAGCATTTTCAGAAATGGTGAATCCGTCTAAGATAAAGAATGTAATAACCATGTTATTATTGAGAAAGAAACTTGAAACTAACTGGGAAAGCCGTATATATGTTTTAGAGCTGACCATTGAATATAAGATGGTTAAGTCGACCAGAAGAAAGAACAAAGCAAGTCAATAATGCGGCTAATGTGGCAAAAGCGAAAAATCCTTTGAAAGTAAAAAAAAAAAAATTCCTAGACCTGGAAGAAGTAGAAAAATTACTTGTACTGGTAAATTCAAGACGAGAAAAAAACGTATATCACCATATCTGATATTTTAATGTAAGATCACTCACTGCATAAAGCAATATCACTCCTCCTCCATATAGCCATCCTTGACTTTCCCTAGACCATTATTATTCCTCGGTAAGTGCATTACAATACAACTTGTTTTAAGATAATTCTACAGTATTAAAATATAATTTTAATATCAAATTCTATCATTATCAACAAATGTACAGTTTTAATGTATATTTAATGCTTATTAGCACTTCTGTATACAGATTTAATGGACTAATCATAATCGTCATCCAGTACCGTCTCCGTATCGAAGGTTGGCTACCATGGCGCGCCATACGGCTCTGTCTCTTGCTTTTATGATGCAGGTTGTGGTAGGCTGACTTGTCAATCTTTTGATGTTACTCGTCCATGTTAGTCCTGGTCAGCCTCTACCTCCTTTATCTTGTATTTTCTCTTCCAAGTTTACTTTTAGTAGGCTTTTGTGTCTTTTAACATGCCTCAAGAATCTCATTTAACTTGCTTGAATTGTGTTTAGTTGTACTCTTTCTATTTTTAGTTGTTTTAAGATTTCATCGTTTGTTTATTTTCTTTCCATCCAATTCTTCCTATTCTTCTATAAATCCACATTTCAGAGGCTTAAATTTTCTGTTCTGTTTTCTTGTCTAGTGTCCATGTTTCTGCACCATACTTTTGATTTTGGAGTCTGGAACTGATTAGTTCAATTTACAGTTTCTAGGCGGGGAACCGCATATTTGAAAGCGGAACTGCACCATGGAACGGACTGTGTTCAACTTCTAAGGATTCTTCGTGTAATTGTATAATAATCGGGGATGGCATTTATTAGCAAAGTATGGGTATAATGATATCTTAAAGAAATTTAGTCTCAGATTAGTTATTTTTCCCAACGCTACACATTAATCTTATGCTTGTCATATCAAGGCAAGGGGAAGAAAAGAGGCATTAAACGTTTTCCAGGGTTTGTTTGCCATGGACCCTTGTATAAAGGAAACAATACCAAGTGAAACGATGAAAAAAGTAGAAGCATCACTGAGCTCGAGATATATAATATGACGTATACTATTATAGGAACTTTGTTCAGTTTGTTTATTTCTCTTCTTGCTAAATTATGTCTTAAGTGCCAAATCACTAATGAAAATGAAGAATAATTTACATTAAAATATGTAATAATTAAAATATGCTATACCTGCCTAAATAATGTATTACCTCGCTGTGAGCCTTTAAGATATCAACATTTTTAGTCATTCATAATTCTACTCCATTCTTTGCTGCTGTTTGTCAGTTTCTGAAGTTATTCGAATGTTTTCCCCATCCAGACTTCGGTTTCACCAATTCCTGTTCTCTTGATCTTTTCCGTATTTTTTTTTACTTTCCTTGTAACATGATTCTCACCAGAGTGTTAAATCTTTTTACGCCCTATAGTGTTTAAGGAATATGGTGTCAGTACCCATCATTTTCTTAAAATCGACACAATTTGAGTAGTGTAGTCTGCATTATACTATAATTTATTCAGAAATTCGTGCCCACATAGTTTATTAATTATATCGGAAACTGTTTGATTAATTTCAATATTTTTTTTTTTCATTAAATCTTATTTTTTCACCGACTTTAAACCTGATTTTTTTTTCACCTACTGTCATGCATTTAGGAAAGAGTTTTATTTCTTTAAGGTATATAAAAATATGATTTTCTTGGTTGTCCTAATTTTTAGGAGTTTACAATACCCATATATGTTGTAATCAACATTGTCATTTAAAAAAGCAACATGTTACGTGTTTATCCACAAAAGCTTAACACTTGTTCGCACTTACTGAACGTGTTTTGAAAGACGCGCCACTTTTGTCATTTCTGATTTCTTGTTATATAGACTTAGAGGCGCATTTTGACAAAATATTTACTATTAATGTATATTCCCTTACATGTGATCATTTGTAAGTTGTTGTGAAGTGGCTACTTGATTTTTATAATCATGAAGAGTTCAAAGTGTAAATTCATCACTATGCAAAAGCTGTGTTATTGTACATGCAATTTTGCAATTACCTATCTCTATGGCGAAGATATAAAATCAAATGAAAAATTGTGACCCTCTTCAATGCGATACGGATACGCCTTTGACTAGCATTGTTAGAAAATTAACGTAATTTACAGAAAATCTAATGTTTAGAGCACACGGTTTGATATTTTCCTAAAATTATGTAACAAAAAATGATTTGTGCAAAATTCTGACTACCTTTAATGTTACTACTTAAATGTTATAAAATCTTAAGATCGGGAAAAAAATAAGATATCATGAAAAAGAATTACAGAAATTCATCAAACAGTTTCAGAGATAATTAATAAACTCTGTGGGCACGAATTTCTGAACGAACTATACTATAGTCTTTCTTTCCCAGATAAAAAAAATGTCGGCATCCTTTTCGTACAGTCGCAACATACGGGCTGTAGAGTAGCATCACCACTCTATCCTCTTGTAGCCATTCTTCTCATGCAACAAAGTATATCCATGTCCCATTTCACTGAACTGTGTCTCGTATTGTGAAAACAGACCAAGGTCGAATGCGGCAGAAACACCCAACGTTTATTAGCGAACGAACATGCTATAAGTCTTCTCTTCCCAAATGTGTAACCTCATGATGGTAAGAAAACTCAGAAATAACAAAAATGTATGTTTGTACTTTGTGTTCAAACTTCATTTTGGACCGTAGCATTTAGACTCAGTAAATCTTACTCTTTTTTCCCCCACCATGGCAGGCAGGATTTGTTGAGCACATGCATACCCTAGAATCAGTGTAGACCCTCAGCATTCCCCTTACCGTTAATTTATTAGTACAAAAGGCTGAAGTTAAGGAGGAAAATCATTGGATGGGTCAAGCTATGGATATTGTTCAGCAGATGTGTTCTTTTAGGATATAGAAACCGGAGGAAAAATCGTTAGAATGCAGTAGGTCTTTTTCTTAGTAAACACACTTGACATGGCGTGAGAAGCAGAAAACCCTTTGATCGTTGAGGCAAGAGGTCAGACCTTGATTTTCGAGAATTCTTCTGAGGTGATGCAGTAATTTACACAGGTGGGACTCTTATTCGGCACGAGCAGAGCTCGTAGGTTTTCACTGCTCATATTTGAGGTAATCCAGAAAATTAGCACATCTGCAGACCTTATTGACTGAACTCTGCAAGCACCACAGGGTTGCCCTGCAGTGGATCCCACCTCACTGTGGAATACCAGGAAATGAGAAAGCAGATCAGTTGGCAAAGGAAGGTTCAACAGGCACACAACTAGATACACCGGTTACATACCATCATAAGAAACAGATAATCAAATCAATCAGAGGACCACAAGCCCCAAATCAGGATGCCTTTCATAATATGAATAGATATGAACAAGTTATCATTATACGCCTCAGAACAGGACACAATCGACTCCATAGACACATGTATACAAAATTCAAGATCGGCACCTCAACTACTCGTACATGTGGACAGGCGCCCCAGACTGCTAAACACATACTTCAAGACTGCACTGGATTTAGTAGATTGAGGAAAATCCATTGGCCATAGATAGAATACTACCGACAAAACTATATGGGCCACTGCAAGAATTACAAAAGACAGTAAAATTTATACAGGAAACGGCATTGCAGATATAGACAATACTTCAGGCGAACGAAAGAATGATAGATAGATAGATAGATAGATAGATAGATAGATAGATAGATAGATAGATAGATAGATAGATAGATAGATAGATAGATAGATAGATAGATAGATAGATAGATAGATAGATAGATAGATAGATAGATAGATAGATAGATAGATGGATGGATGGATGGATGGATGGATGGATGGATGGATGGATGGATGGATGGATGGATGGATGGATGGATGGATGGATGGATGGATGGATGGATGGATGGATGGATGGATGGATGGATGGATGGATGGATGGATGGATGGATGGATGGATAGATAGATAGAACTGTGTAAGAGAAGTGGTGCTTTCGCTTCCACTAGAAGGAGGTTGACCATGGAAATTATGGTGGTCACTATTGGCTTGAGACATAGATTTATTGACATGTGTCTATCCTCAGGGAGGACGCCCAGGAAGATCGCAACTGGCTTGTACCACGGCAGTGGTTAGGGTCTTCAGGGAGGTCTAGTCTAACAAATGCCTGCTTCATTTTTCTGCCGTGGCACGGATATGTAAAATGTAATGAGCTGACAGACTTGCCAGTTCGACCGACGTTGAATGGGAAGGTCAATGGACCGCGCTGACATTTTGGACGACTTCAGAGACGCTGGACGAAAATAAAAAGAATTTAAAAGTGATACTAAATCCGCAACCATGAACAGACTGCACAAATATTATGTCA
This sequence comes from Megaustenia siamemsis, assembly GCA_032433765.1. Taxonomy (NCBI): domain Eukaryota; kingdom Metazoa; phylum Mollusca; class Gastropoda; order Stylommatophora; family Ariophantidae; genus Megaustenia; species Megaustenia siamemsis. Next base: position 120,959,401 of record JAVIAB010000092.1, on the reverse strand, counting down.
ATGTGGGAGGAACAAAGTGGCAACGTCTACACAAATATTATGTCAATGTGGGAGGAACACAGTGGCAACGGCTACACAAATATTATGTCAATGTGGGAGGAACACAGTGGCAACGTCTACACAAATATTATGTCAATGTGGGAGGAACACAGTGGCAACGGCTACACAAATATTATGTCAATGTGGGAGGAACACAGTGGCAACGGCTACACAAATATTATGTCAATGTGGGAGGAACACAGAGGCGAAGGCTACACAAATATTATGTCAATGTGGGAGGAACACAGAGGCAAAGGCTACACAAATATTATGTCAATGTGGGAGTATGACAGAGGCAAAGGCTACACAAGAATGCAAAGACGACTTGTCAAACCAACAAAACACCGTTATTGCTACACGTTGAGGAATATATTTCGAGATCTCAGCACTTATGGACTTGTTCGACATGTAAGAAGAATGACCTGTCGACTAAACCAAAATAAACCAAATCTGTTAGGTTTAACTTCGGTAGATAAAAAGTATAGTATTACCATTACAACTCACCGTTTACGTATGGCATAGAAATATGGAATTTAATTTGAGAAGCAGAAAAGAAAATTCATGCCACTGAAATGCAGATTTATAGAATGGGTAGAATAGGGCAATGAAGATAAACAAAAAAACAATGAAAAAGAAAGAACTATTTATCACAATTTTAACAAGACACTAAATTTTGTTGACACATAAAGAGCAACAATATCTGACAGAGAGTCATCTTGGAAGGCAAATTGCGTGGTTAAAGGAGGCAGAGGCAAGCAAGTACTAAAGTGGATTGACAACATCAATAGGTGAACTAGAGAGACCATGACAGTGTACATCATTAAAACAATAAACATAGCAAAATTATGCTCCATGATAGCCAAAGTGCGATATAGACATGGCACAAGATGATGGTGGCCATACAAAAAACTCCATAAATATGTGTAAGCTAAAGTCGTCAACGATTTATTCCTCTGCAAAACTGAGAACAAAACGATACTATAACGACGTTTCAAATGTGATATTGTAATGTAAGAGTTGTGAAACTGAAAATGTGACAAGTCGACAAACTAACAACATTGGTAGTACATCGCCTTCTTTATTCTCAGGAAAAAGCAACTGAAAACATGTAATAGCACATTGTATAAAGCATTAGGTGACGCTGTAAGCTGTACTAATTAATTATACATAGTTTAAAATAGCAAATATTTTTACTGTAATTTATCAAGATAACTTTTAACAAATAGACGTGTTAAATTTTACAGAAAAATTATGCTTAATAGTTAATTAAACAGTTTGTCAAGCCCTAATAGTTTACATCATGTGCTGAAGGTCTGTAAAATGTATGGTCACTAACACCATATTCCCTATACGCCATTTGGCGTGACGGGACTCTTTACTTACTTTTTTACTAATAGTTAACAATGAAATAGACCTTCAACAGCAACTGTCATTCATGAATAAAGTATACAAACTGAATAACATAAAAATAAGAACTAATAAAACAGAGATCATAACAAAAGGAAGGCAAAAACAGACGTTAAACATAGCTGTAGAACACCACATTATAGAGCAAATGACAGACTTCAAGTATCCAGAAAAAAAAACATTCATTGAAGATGACAAAATGGATAAAGAAATAGACATTCAATGTCACAAGCCAAAGCAAATATTGGGACAGCTAGCCCTTATACCTCAACACAATACAGTACCTATCATCACCACACACAAAAAAGTGTATATAGAGTATATTCATTCCCACCGTATACTATCAGTGTGCCAAACATTGTCACTCACAAAAAAATTAAAAAAACATAAAAGAAAGTTAGTCACCACAGAGATGAGATGTTTGAGAAAGACACTTGAATTGACCAAAAGAGATAGAATCATAAATTATGTCGTAAGAGGGACATTGGGCATTGAATCATTTATGAATTTCATACAGAGACATTAAATGAAGAGGTTTGCTAATTTGGAAAGAATACAACGCGATTCTTGAACATACAAAACATGCATTAAAATAGGAGATGAAAGAAAAGACCGTGGTTGACCCAGAGTAAGATGGACTAACAACATCCGAGAAACGCTACAACATCAATTGGCAATGGTTGATGCTGTCAGAAGGGCAAGAGCTAGAACTTTGCATCTCCCTCGACATCTGAAGGGGTATTGGTGGAAGTGAACATAACAGACAGAAACAAGTTGTCACTAATGTTGCTACATTATACTCATCATGCATACATTGTGTAATGTGTAACACCTCTAATTTTATTATATTATTCTGCCCAGGGAAACACGAAGAATCAAGTATGCCTAATTAGCTAAAGCTATTAGTCTATACCGCTGCAAGATTTTCATTATATTTTCTATAGATGGTATACTTGAACTTTACCGAGTTATGAATCCAGATTGTTGCCACATATGGTATTGAAGTGGTAGCCTCATAATTGTAACCTTATTCTAAGTCTCATTAATTGTGCGACCCATTTCATGTTTATGTACTTGTTTAAAGGGAGTGATTAAATTTTAAAAATTATTTAATTATTTGTTCATTTTGTTTTTCTATTTACTGCTGTTGTTATTATTTTTTATGTATGTATTTATAACAACACCTCTAATCTGTTAGATCTTGTTTTTATTAGCCTAGGATAATAACCATAATTGTCAGTGATAACAGAAGGATGATATAAGGATAGTATTATCGTGTGATGTGATACTGTCATTTGTATACATCAGCTTATGGCGGCATAATAAAACAGCGTTAACTTTCTGTTATTTTAGTTCAATTTCCCTATTGAATTTAACTCCTACTGTATGAAAATACTTTTTCAAGTACTTTAAGTTCTGAAACGTTTGACCTTCCCATACTCCACTAGAAAATACATTGTTTCAGATTAAATTGACTGTAAGTTAATTCAAACCTCGACACTTTGTTATCTATCTATCTATCTATTGACCTTTCGAGCCGTAACCGGCCCATAGGGCGTAGACCAAGATACACCTTCTCCTATATGAATTTTTGTTCTAGCAGTTTTCTTTTAAAGATATTTTATCAAATCTCGCCATCTGTCTCTGTTCTGTGCAAGCAGTTCTATCTCATTGAGGGAGCCGATTCCTGCTGCTCTTGCCTCTCTCATCAATGTTCTTCTCAGTGTCTCCCTGGGTCTTCCTCTTTTTCTTTTACCTGTTGTTTCCCATATGAGGGCTTGCTTTGCTATTCGATTATTATCTCTTCTCATCACATGTCCAACGTATGACCATCGTCTTTTCTTTATTACTGAAGATATTAGTGGTTGATTGGCGATTTCTCTAATTTCCTCGTTTGTTTTGAATTCGTTCCATTCTATACCAAGTATTTTCCTTAGACATTTATTTTCGAATGCGTTCAACTTTGTTTCTATATCTCTTGTTGTTTTCCAGCTTTCACACGCATACGTAAGGTTGATAGTACATTTGATTTGAATAGCCTAAGTTTTGTGTTTGTGCTAATGAGTTTTGATTTCCACAACTTTTCAAGGCTTCTGAAAGACATTGCTGCTTTAGCCAGTCTGATTCTAATTTCTTTGCTCGTATCCCCTTCTCGATCATGTGACTTCCAAGATAGATGAAGTGATCGATCTCTTCTACTGGTTTGTTTTCCATGTATATTTTGTCACTTGTTGGAATTAAACTTTTCATGACTTTAGTCTTTTCATGATTGACCTCAAGCCAATTTTGCTGGCTATTGATGATAGTTCATTTGTGTTTTCCTGCATCGTTTTTATCTGATTGCTGATGAGAACTATGTCATCAGCAAAGTCCAGGTCCTCCAAATGGTCTCCTTGTATCCATTCGATGCCTTTATTACCAGTGCAGCATTTCTTCATTATGAAGTCCATAACAATTCCAAATAACAAGGGCGATAAAATACATCCTTGTTTAACCCCAGTTTCTATTGGGAAACATTCGCTCAGTCCTTCCTCTGTTCGAACTGCACATGTGTAACCATCATACATGTCTTTGATAATATATATTTGATAATATAACTTTGTTATAGTTAGCACAAAATTTGCAGCTACGCATATGCTGCTTTAAATCCTTACACTGCAACAAATTTGCATAAAGCAACATTGTGAATGAAGAAAACGGACGTTTCCTGTTTGTAACTTTATCTTTGTCATCGTTCTATTGGCGTTTATAAACATCGTTGCAATATATTTCACTGTGGTCCACTGCCCCTCTATATACGTCTATAAAATCTAAGATTATTTAAAGTCCTCTCAAAAGATGTGAATTAATCTACTACTGGATTGTACAAAACAGATACATAAGATCTACATTTTCTGGATATTGACCTCATTGGCAAACATCACTATTCTCAAGTCTAAATTTATTAAACATGTGTTGCTTTAGTCTGTTTTGCCAATAATTGATTGTGAAAAGAAACATTTTGATATTCACTAAAAAGACTGTAAATGACGCTCACTAACTATTCTGCGGAAATATTGACGGGTCTCAACGAGAATGTTAATTTTGTGAATCACGCACAAAACACAATTACTAGGATATCATCATCATCAAGTACCGGGCCTACTGGCTTAGGTGATCATGTCTCTCCACAACTTTCGATCTCGACAGTTCTTTATCATTTCTCTTGTTAACCTTCTGCCAAACCATTCTCTTATGCTGTCTGGTATTTTCTCTCTTTGCTTCCCTCTATCTCTTCGTTCTTCAATTTTTCCAGTTGTTACAATATATTCCAGTTGTTCTCTTCTCATTACATGGCCACAAAATGATTGTTTCTTCCTAATATTTTAAAATAGCTCTCTTTTTGCTTTCACCTATTTCAGAACATTTTCATTACTCTTCTTAGCTGTCCATGGTATTCTCAACATTCTTCTGTAAAACCACATTTTCTACAGCCGCCAGTGATCTTCTTGTCTGTTGTCCTATTGTCCATGATTCACATCATGCCTAACTCGTTTGTTTCTCTATTGCCTAACTCGTTTATTTATCTACTCCCTAACTCGTTTATTTCTCTATTCCCTAATTCGTTTATTTCTCTACGCCTTAACTCGTTTATTTCTCTACGCACTAACTCGTTTATTTCGCTATTGCCTAACTCGTTTATTTCTCTATTGCCTAACTCGTTTATTTATCTACTCCCTAACTCGTTTATTTCTCTATTGCCTAACTCGTTTATTTCTTTACTCCCTAACTCATTTATTTCTCTACTGCCTAACTCGTTTATTTCTCTACTCCCTAGCTAATTTATTTTTCTACTCTCTAACTAATTTATTTCTCTATTGCTTAACACGTTTATTTCTCTACTCCCTAACTCGTTTATTTCTCTACTCCCTAACTCGTTTATTTCTCTACTCCCTAACTCGTTTAGTTCTCTACCCCATAACTCATGTTTTTCTCTACTCCCTAACTCGTTTATTTCTCTATTGCCTAACTCATTTATTTTTCTACTCCCTAACTCGTTTATTTCTCTACTCCCTAACTCGTTTATTTCTCCACTGCCTAACTCGTTTATTTCTCTACTCACTAACTCGTTTATTTCTCTCGTCCCTAACTCGTTTATTTCTCTATTGCATAACTCGTTTATTTCTCTACTGTCTAACTCATTTATTTTTCTACTCACTAACTCATTTATTTCTCTCGTCCCTAACTCGTTTATTTCTCTATTGTTTAACTCGTTTATTTCTCTACTGCCTAACTCGTTTATTTCTCTACTGTCTAACTCATTTATTTTTCTACTCACTAACTCATTTATTTCTCTAGTCCCTAACTCGTTTATTTCTCTATTGCTGAACTCGTTTATTTCTCTACTGTCTAACTCGTTTATTTCTCTGCTTAACTCGTTTATTTCTCTGCCTAGCTTGTTTATTTATCTACTCCCTAACTCGTTTATTTCTCTATTGTCTAGCTCGTTTATTTATCTACTGCCTAACTCGTTTAATTCTCTATTGTCTAGCTCGTTTATTTATCTACTGCCTAACTCGTTTAATTCTCTACTGCCTGATTTCTCTCTTTCTCTATTGCTTGACTTGTTTACTTTTTCTTCAACCTAACTCATTTATCTTTCTATCGAGTGACTCGACTACTTCTCTACTGCCTGACTCGTCTATCTTTCTACTGCTTGATTCATCTATTTCTCTACTGCCTGACTCGTTTCTTTCTCTACTGCCTGACTCGTCTACTTCTTCTCTATTGCCTGACTCGTTTGTTTTATCTGCTGCCTGACTCGTCTACTTCTCTACTGCCTGACTTGTTTATTTCTCTACTGCATTTGTTCCTCTATTGTCTTACTCGTTTGTTTCTCTATTGACTGACTAGTGTACTTCTATACTGCTTGACTCGTCTACTTTTCTACTGTCTAATTCTTCTATTTCTCTACCGCTTAACTCATCTATATCTCTACTGCCTGACTTGTCGATTTCTTTATTGCCTGACTCTTTCTAACACCAACTTCATTAAAAATTGCTTTTCTCAAACTTCATAACTGTCTCTGCCTCATACTTAAGCGTCCAACTTAACCCTAAACTGTTTCCCGCTAAACACTCCCAACTTCGCCACTTTGACTGAAGACCCGTTATATCTACTAACCAATGATTTTGGCAAAACAATAAATACTAATCCATAACAAGATATAAGAGCTGTAAACATAGTTTATCACACTTATATTAATACAGAATGGAACACCAATAACTGGTAGTAATTTGGTGCATCAAAAATTACTTGGTTTCAGGCTCGCTTTCCAAAAACAATGTACGCTGAAGATAAAACAAATAAAGGTCTACAAACAAACATGAGAGATTCAGTTTGTAGAAAATAATGAATAAATTAAGAAAGCTTCTAGCGAGAAACTGAAGCAGCTGCGCAAAGTCAACCTCCTCTTTTGTACGCGTTACAATTTTCGCAGCAATAACTATTGGAGAGACGAGATAAAGCGCAGCAACCACACATGTTACTGTTAGTTGGGTGTGATCTGGCTACATAGTAGCCCCTCTTGGCGGTGTAGAAAGGGATGATTGAAGGTTGGCCGCTCGTGCATCTGTAAAGAAGAAAGGAAATATTAGGGTATGAATATGTTGGTAATAAGGAGTGGGTTTACTTCACTACAAAAACAAGATTCGTTTGATTGGGTACATTTTAACTATTTTTTTTTTTGCATTAAAATGTTTGTTTTCTTAATTCTATTAAACATTTTGTTGTTCATCAAGTCGCAAATTGATGTGCATTATGCTCCGCATTTAATAATGAAAATAATAGCACTTACTTCTCAAATAATGTAAATATTATGTGGGAACTGCTGACAGCCAGTGCTCTTACGTGGATGTGAATTACTGGAGAACTAAATAAAGGGAAACAACACATCGAGGAAACCTTATTTATAATCGTCTGCCTGTGGAGAACTATCACACTATTTTGGCTCTAAAAGCAAGAAGTTACGAAAAGCTCACTGGCGTCATCAAGAAGGAACACACACAGACATACACACACACGCAAACACACACACACACGTAAGGACACACACGCACGCACAAACATTCAGGATCAATGAAAACAGGGAGACGCTGAAGTTGATAAGTTATATTCTCAGAAGGGATTCAAAAACAATCACAAGAACTGCCGTGCAGTGGCTCCCAAAAGGAAGGAGGGGAGGGTGTGAAAACAGCAAACTAAAGATTAACATGAATGCAGAGGTGGAGCTAGATATAAACATTATGGGTCAGAATTAGGGAAATCTGCGAATGATGGTCATCGACCGAGAAAAACTGAGGACATTTGTTGTTGCTAGATGCTGCATACCTGATATATATGGACTATTCTCTTTTATCTGTTTGTGTCAAATAAAAAGAAGTTAACTGTCCACTTACCAACAAACACTGTAGTTTGGTACTACAAGATTAAGTTACCATATACCTACGTCACTTTGTATGTTATACGACTAATTTCACCCTAATACAGAATTTGACTTATTTTTTGTAAACAGTAACAAATAAAATCTTCACTTTAACAGAGTGGAAAAAATTTAATTAATAAAAAAAGAAAGAAAAGATTCTGAATAGTATAGAAACGGACACAACCCAGTTTGACTTCAATAGATTATATATGTAATAAATAGAAAGTGTCGCGTCACGACGCGCGGTGCATAAGTCATACGAAATATAGTGTTAGTGCTCATATTTCATTTTATCCATTTTCGGCCTGTTATTTTTTGGGAAAGGTGGCCAGTATTACGCTTGAGACTCTTTTCTTTCCTTGAAAAGCAAGTAAGCACTTAAGGCTGGAAAACGTCTATTATATGTCCTGGTAATACGATACATGATGATGATGATAATAGTTATACCAACGATGATAATGATAATGATATATCTCGACAAAATTGTGGAGTCGTCTTTTTGCCCAACGTGAATGACTGAAGAAGAAGGCAAGTGAAAGTGACAAAAACACTCTAAGTGGTGGGCGGGTAATCATGGCATTTAATGCTCTGGACAGGATGGAGACCAGTCAATTTCCGGGATACTCGTTCTCGCATCCAAATGAGCATTTAGACAGTGTAGAGACGGAACCTAATTTGAACTTTGTAGCATTAACACTTTGTTGTCGTCCAGATGTGGCTTCAGAACGGAGATTACGGGAAATTTTCTTGATAGATTATTTCCGGCTGACCACGTTCAGTCTGATACATCGTGGACTACAAAATGAAGGTCTTTCCAAACGAATAACAAAGCGGACCTAGACAATGACAGATAAGGATTTGTTTGTTGTTGTGGTGTTTTGTTGTTGAAAAATTGTGCCAAGAGAAGTCCTACTTTCTCGCTACAATAAATGCATTCGATTCAAGTTTTGCTGTTTGATTCAATTGTTGTTTGTGAACGCACGATTTGTTATCAGCGATCACTATCAAAGAGTTTCTCTTTTGATATTCGTACATTTTGAGAGATTTGTGGTTATCTATGGTCCATGGCATAATTTTCATATCTCAAGTGTAGCTCTGTACACCTTAAACTTTTATTTTCTTACTTTATTTTTACTATTGCTTTTAATGTTGAAAATGACAATTCCTTATGAACGTATGTTCATGTGTGTATGTATGGTAAATATTTTAGCTAATGAGTTGTTAAAAGTGGATGAAAGATTTATTGAATTCTGGTTGATGAAATGGCTTACTATTGCATGTTCTACATTAAGATTTGCACATTTAAATTGATTTTTGTGTGAATCTGAATACTTGAAAACATTGACAACAACAAATATCAAGGCTACCATTTCGTTAAACCTTTCCCATGTGAATTCTCAGAATATTTTGCTCACAAAATGAGCAACCAAAAATGTATGGGGCAATAAAAATTAAATTCACAAACAACGATAATTGGCAGCAAAGGGCTAAGAAAGCATTGAACGAGAAATTGTAAGCAGAAGCTGATATATTAAAACCATACAAGGAAGGAATATAATAGAATCTAAGTAAAGATAACCAGGCACTGAAAACTAAAGGATGAGATACAACGGCCGAGTCAGATATTTAAAGCCCTATGTGCTCTCCTCTCCTCCTCCCCCTCTCCAAAAAAACCCTGCAAGGTGTCTCAGCCACTGTATGCTGTTTCGGTCCTGGTTAAAGGACCAGTTAAAGTATCAACAGCCCAAAGTTAAACTGTTCATATGTGAAAACATTGATAACAATGATGATTCTATTTGGATTATACGTTCTGCACCTAATAAAACTTCAAGAAAACAAATTGAGATATGGAATGCTGAAAGGCAATGCAAGCAAACAAGATTGTCGCAGATGTACCATCAAGACATTAAATGGAAACTATTTGAACATCCATTATTAACAAACGTCTACGCCTGAACATTAAAGTTCCTTTGTTAACAAACGTCTACGTCTGAACATTAAAGTTCCTTTGTTAACAAACGTCTACGCCTGAACATTAAAGTTCCTTTGTTAACAAACGTCTACGTCTGAACATTAAAGTTCCTTTGTTAACAAACGTCTACGCCTGAACATTAAAGTTCCTTTGTTAACAAACGTCTACGTCTGAACATTAAAGTTCCTTTGTTAACAAACGTCTACGCCTGAACATTAAAGTTCCTTTGTTAACAAACGTCTACGTCTGAACATTAAAGTTCCTTTGTTAACAAACGTCTACGTCTGAACATTAAAGTTCCTTTGTTAACAAACGTCTACGCCTGAACATTAAAGTTCCTTTGTTAACAAACGTCTACGCCTGAACATTAACGTTCCTTTGTTAACAAACGTCTACGCCTGAACATTAAAGTTCCTTTGTTAACAAACGTCTGCGTCTGAATATTAAAGTTCCTTTGTTAACAAACGTCTGTGTCTGAATATTAAAGTTCCTTTGTTAACAAACGTCTGCGTCTGAATATTAAAGTTCCTTTGTTAACAAACGTCTGCGTCTGAATATTAAAGTTCCTTTGTTAACAAACGTCTACGCCTGAATATTAAAGTTCCTTTGTTAACAAACGTCTACATCTGAACATTAAAGTTCCTTTGTTAACAAACGTCTACATCTGAACATTAAAGTTCCTTAGCAAACTTTTGCGTCTGAATATTAAAGTTCCTTTGTTACCAAACTTCAGTGTGAAAACGGCATAATTTGACTGAGAATTACAACAATATCTGAAGCTTTAACTAATTTAAACATAAACACAATTACACATACACACTTTTGATACATATGGTGAGGCTACATAATTATCGGTACGATTGGTAATGCAAATTTGATTCTTCATAATATATTATCAACCCACAATGAAAATGAAACTATGCACATGGTACAACCAGCAGCATTAAGCTTAGTGTAAACACCACTTGCCTTGTACAAGCCTGAGAGTCGAAATTCATGACGCAGCTTCTACAGTCCTCATCTAGTTCTGACTGACGTTTGTCAGTGTAGTCGATGTTGTCGTCATAAAATGCTGGAAGACCATTTAGGGAATGGACATAGGGTATCAGGCATACAGCGCACAGGAACAGCTCCAGACTCAGCTGCTGCCATGACCTGGGGAGCCAAGAACAATACAAAAGGTTTTAAATGCTGACGTCTTTTTCATGTCTTATAAATAACAGTATAATTCGAACAACTTAGCAATGTGTCGTTATATATGTATGTAAGTGCTGCATCTCAAGTGTTTTCTATCAGAGTGCCCTTCCAGATTTTGGTTGTTTCAGGTACGTCTGTACAGCTATAGATTTGTGTTCCAGTTATCTTTCGTAGCATCCATCGACTTGTCCGACTGGCCGTAATATTTCTGGTGGCATTGATACTGTTGGTACAGATCTTTGAGTTGTGTGGACAAACAGGACTACTCGTGCCACCTTTTAGTTGAAGATTGTTCAGGTTTAAAATGGCAAGTAGCCCTATAGCTAGTTCCTCATTGTGTAATGTATGCCAGAGTTGACAACACATTTCCTAAACAAAGCATTCTGAAGTGATATTGTGAAGAGGCTAGTGCTCCTTCTTGTTCTTGTTATCTTGCATAAATCAACGAATAGGGAGTCAATCTTAAAGGTTAACTGCAGTTCTTCGCATGACAATAAAGGAAAGGATTCCCGTAGCATATGCCAAGTCATATGGAAAGTTATATATTAAACTTGACCGGCCATGACATTTGGAGGTAAAGATGTAGGTGTACTTCCGTGTCTCGGAATGAGCCCCTCACCCCCAAGACAAAGCAAAGTAATCAATATAATAAAAGTCGTGAAGCTGAACAACTAATGTCTATGCTACTGTTAGATTGCATTTCAAATCAGAACCGCTCGAAAACATGTTATGAGTATCACACACACACACACACACACACACACACACACACACACACACACGCACACGCACGCACACACACACACACACACACACAAATAAATGAACATTATTATGGAGGGAAACTTCATATCCTGCATCGGGCTGTCTATTGTTCTTTTTTTTCTATTGTTCTTTTTTTTTCTGTTGTTTATTATTTGTGAATTTTTGTCCCGAGTGTTCTAAACATACCTCTTCCCATGAAATGATTCTAAGAGTCTCGAAATAGTTTAATTCATCTTCATCATTGAGTGCCGTTTCTACATCGAAGTTGGGACCATGGAGCGCAATTCAGCTCTGTCTCTTGAATGATAGTGTAGGTTGTCATAGGCTGACTAGTGTAGGCTGTCATAGGCTGACTATTGTAGGTTGTCATAGGCTGACTTGTCCATCTTTGAACGTTACTCGTCCATGTTAGTTTCGGTCTGCCTCTGCCTCTTTTACTTTGTATTTTCCCATCAAAGATTACTTTTAGTAGGTTTCTGTGACTTTTAACATGTCCCCAAAATCTCATGTTTTGTTTGAATTGTGTTTAGAAGTTTTCACTTTTCATGTTTAGTTGTTTTAAGACTTCATTTATTTTATTTTCTTTCCATCCAATTCTTCCTATTCTCTATACATCCATAATTTAAAGGCTTTAATTTTTTATTGTTTTTTTTTAAATAATGTCCATGTTTCTGCACCATACAGGAATGTTGTGAAGATATAACATTTGGTTATTCTGGGTGTTAGACCTAGCGTTATTAAATTATTATTAAGAATATTATCCATCTCATTAAAATTATTATTGTAATTATTACAAGTATAAGTCTCCTGTGTCTTTGGAATTAAGTAAAATCACCTAAATATCAGTAAATGAAACTTAAAGTAATTAAAAAATGGTCCATTGGAGAACTAAAATACCTATAGTATTAATAAGACGCCAGCGTGAAAGAAAGTCATGTAAGCGTCACTCAGCACCAATGAGGAGAATGTTTGTTTTCAGAACCGTTGAGATTGAGTTCAGCCTGCGCGTGATCCATATAATGAAACCAAGACAATCCCTGTTAAACGCATTACAGGCTTACACTATCCCAAGGGTACTAATACTCTTTCTTCAGTTCCCAACACATTCTACAGACGGGAAGTAAGAATGCCTCTGAGCAACTACTGAGTCTAAACTGACACTTCCCGTGACGTCAAATAAAGTTACTTCCGGATTCTAATTTTCCAGATTCAGATGACTGTCTTTTAATACTTTCCACGTGGAATAAAGGGGTTACAACAACAAGAAGTTACCGCAACACGCATTATTTCTACGGGAGAATTGAATATATCAGTCGTATATGTTGTATATCCATTATAGTATGTCTCTCGCTTCACCTGGGCAGAACTAAATCTGCCACGTGAAAAGTATCATCTCATAAAATATAAGCGTTTATTGAATAAATAACATCAAATAGTGGGCATTATAGTTGTCTTGCAATGAAGTAAAAAAAAAAGTAAAATACCCCCGACACGCCAAGTGGCGTATAGGAAATATGGTGTTAGTGACCATACATTTTACAGACCTTCGGCACCTGATTTTTGGGGTAATGTGGTCGGTATTACGCCCGTGCCGCTTTACTTTCCCAGAAAAAAATAATCCGGTACCCATTAAAGGCTGGGTGAATCGAAAGCCGTCGGTTGGGATCGAACCCTACCTCTTGTCCTTTATAGTCCAGTTCACTAACCACTGAGCTATCGCGGCTCCCGTCTTGCAATGAAGCAAACTCATTATGATTTATTTTTTTTTAACGATATCTTTAAGTTTGTTGTTCATAGGCGCTCCTTCAACAATTACATATCTTCCCTGTCCTCCCGTTAAAAGACTTCAGACAGAAAGTTGGTTTGTGTTGTAGTGGTTTGACATAAAACATTATATCTGTGCCTTTACCGCCTGCAATTTTGGGCACAGGGTTTATCATTTCCACCTTATCCCTACACGCATTGACCTGGCTTGTTCGTTTACATAATGATATGCTAGACTCACAAAAGAGGAAAATAAGCCGACACAGGTGTAAAATAAGATAAAAGAGAAAGGTTTATAAAAATATGCTCTTTTTTCCATCCACATATTGTGTCCTTCCATCCACAAATTTCCTCTACATATCTTTAGAACCCTTCCCTTTTACTGCATTACACACCTGTTTCCGCCCAGTTGGCCAGCCATATCAATTTCAGTCTTGTGGGTGGCTGATCAAGCTCCGAACCACAGGGAAGTGAATAATTTTCTTTTTTGAGAGTCTAGCATATTATCGCCATGTAGTTAGATGAATGTGTATATCCTTATATATTTGTGTGTTCCAGCTGAAGTCCTTCTTGGCCGAAACGTCATTCTAATTTTGCTTTGTTTCTCACCTACGTAAAGAATACAACTTTTTCCTTTTCTTTAAATGTTCATTATTATCATCAGCTTTACAGCAGCTTCGCATTTCTATGCATCTTGATGCCGTTACCCCTCGTCTCTAATTTAGTCCGGACTTCTACGGGGGGATGCAGTAACATTTTTATCAGTTTCGTTTCACTTACATAGCTCTCGCCGCAACTTTTCAATTCTGCAGTCTCTCAATGTCCTCATAGTGCCCCTACATTTTTGTTGTTGTATATCTCTGTTGGCCTTGCTTCAAGTTTGACATTGAAGCTCATCATGGGTGTTGCACTCCTGAAGAATGTGTTTCGAAGCCAGGTCCCCTATCACAGTAACATTCATTTGTGAAGGTTATTCCTAGACAGTAGAAACCTAGCGCTAACAGTCAACAATGAGCTTCTGATAGCTTTCACGACATGGACTCTACGATGCCCTTTGTTTGTTTTTGAAAGTTCAAACAAATGAATACGGCAAACTTGCTTTTACCTATAGTTTATAATAATTATAACTTTTATTTATACAACACTTTTTTATATTGGTAATAAATAACAGCTGCGTTATCATTTGTTTAAAGAATTCAAGCATAACGTTAGTCATAAATAAGATGTTTGATGAGTTGGTGTTCCTAACAATCATATGGAGGCTGCGAAATTTGAATTACTCAGCCTGACACACTGATCGTTGTATACTTTTGCATAGAGTTTTCATTACCACGTAAGTAAAGTAAAAAAGTAAAGTACCCCCGTCACGCCAAGTGGCGTATAGGGAATATGGTGTTAGTGACCATAAATTTTACAGACCTTCGGCACATGATATTTGGGGTAATGTGGTCGGTATTACGCCCGTGCCGGTTCACTTTCCCAGAAAAAAATCCGGTACCAATTAAAGGCTGGGTGAACCCGGAAGCCGTCGGTTGGGATCGAACCCTACCCCTTGTCCTTTATCATTACCACGTAGAATACGATTATTTTTGTGAAATTGTTTAACCTTTTTCGGGTAATGAATATGCGAAAGTGCAATTGGTGTTTTAATCTGGTTCACTGATCCAGGTCTACTAGTAACGTATAGTCGCAGACCATTGCAAATTTAGTCGCAACAGCTTGGTCCGTTCAAAATAAAATTATTATATAATGGTAATAAATAATCTTACATATAAATTATAATATAGAGCCATGTCGTGTGAAACGCCCATTGATTTAAACTATTTAACTCCGCGTGCGTGGATTCAGCAATTCTATATATATCTATCTATTGACCTTTCGAGCCGTTGCCGGCCCATATGGCGTAGACCAAGATACACCATCTCATATCTGAATTTTTGTTCTAGCAGTTTTCTTTTAAAGATATTTTATCAAATCTCGCCATTTGTCTCTGTTCTGTGCAAGCAGCTCTATCTCATTGAGGGAGCCGAATCCTGTTGCTCTTGCCTCTCTCATCAATGTTCTTCTCAGTGTCTCCCTGGGTCTTCCTCTTTTTCTCTTACCTGTTGTTTCCCATATGAGGGCCTGCTTTGCTATTCGGTTATTATCTCTTCTCATCACATGTCCAACATATGACCATCGTCTTTTCTTTAATACTGATTGGCGATTTCTCTAATTTCCTCGTTTGTTTTGAATTCATTCAGCAATTACTACATGTTATTTTTCTTTAATTTCCTTTATCCCCTTCCATGTGTTGACAGCTTGTCAAATCATTGGACATCTATCACCACTATTGTTCACCAAGGAAATAACTCTATAGGCAAAACTGGCACTCTACCATCTTACAATACCATCTTCATCCCACCTTTGTGCTACCAATGCCAGTCCTGGACCTTAGATGCAAGAACAACAAGAAAAATAACCACTGCTGAAGCGGAATGTGTTAGACGAATGACATGAAACAGCATGAAAGATAAGATCATAAATGAAGAACTGAGGGGAAAAAAATGGAATAACCTCAGCCGTAGAATACATAATGAAAGAACATATAAAATGGTTTGGCCACGTGACAAGGCAGAAAGATTTAAAAAAAAAAAAACAAAGAGCCTTCAATACACGTTGCGAGAAAACCAGATCCAAGGGCCGACCACGTAAAAGATGGATTGATGGAATATTAGAAACACTATGAAACATTATATCAGAGGCGAACAGAAGAGCAAAAGACCGTAAATTATATCTCCCCTCAACGCTTAAAGGCAAATGAGGAAGGAAATAAAATGAAGTAGAAGGTGTCGAAAAGATGCAAAGTTTGTCTTTTTTCTCTGATGACTTTAAATTAGCATTTGATTGTGAATAAATTCCTTGCCGTTGTCACTCCATTTTATTTTGAGTCTGTCTCAAGATCTGAATCCTTCTCGTACTACATTATAGAAAGGGAAAGATTACCATTTGTTATAGTGCGGTTTGTGAAACTATAGCTCGTTTCAAATCATTTGCCCAACTTCAAAACGCTATTGCTCAGAAACCGTTTGTTAAATCCTGTTGAAATTTTCCAAATGTTATTAGAATGCAAAAGACCCTTTAAATGTATATTTAACAAATATCTTGCAGCTGCAGTTTTCTTAAAGCGGCGAATTTTTTTGATGTTTGTCAAAATTGTAAATTGTGAACCCTTAAATAATAGAAATTACCGTAGTTGCTGGTCTATGATTAATTTTCACTAGGTAAAGGCGTGGCCGTAATGGGGAAATAACTGAATAAGGAAAAACACCAGGAGAATTATTGTCTTCTCAGTTCGAGGACGGACGATAATATCAAAGTATACCTGTATGTCCAATTTTCATAGTTGTGTGGTCCTGAAAAGGACCGTTTGTTGAACTAATTTAAGGTAATATAGGGGCCAACATTGTGGGGGCTATATACTTTCATTCTGAATCAGACGAGTCTAAAAGATTAATAACTGTTTGGGGTTGAACATTCCACAAACCATCATTTTTCCAATATTCCTCTTCCTGTTTTAAGACGTGGTCTTCACGATATAAAGCCCAATAATCTTTGTCTATATTTAATAAAGCGAGATTAGCAAGAGTCTTTACATCGCATATTTTGAATGTTGTATTTTCATCTGCCACTTGTCCTTTTAATTTTGCCCAGATTAGTTCTATTGGATTTAAATGAGCATGGTAAGGTGGCAGCCTCAAACTTATATGACCGTGCTCTTGGATAATCTTATCTATTTGAAAAATCTTTGTCCTTTGTTTTTGCTTTACTAGAGATAGTAATTCAGGTTTTAAGTACATGTTATTAAATTGTATGTGCTCCTTTGTGAGCCATATCTTAATAGCATCTTTTGTACTGGATGACGTCGGGACTTTATCTTCAAGTGCAACAATGTTGTGGTACGCTACATTGTCCATTATTAGGCAAGATGGTCGATCTAGTGATGGGAGAACAGAATTTTCAATCCAATGTCTAAATATGTGACCATTCATCTCAGAGTGATAATCCCGATTGTCTATGGATTTTGAAAGAAAAATGAGCTCTGCATTCTGTATTAGTCCATGTTGTCGACTACCTGCATGAGCAATTATCAAGCGCTGTCGTTTGCTGCTAGGTATTAATCTCTTAATCTTTCCATCTGATGACTGCCATTCCCTTTGGTTAGTGTGGTGAGCATTGATCCATGTTTCATCCAAGTACACAATATCATAACCTTGCTTGCGCACCTCTTTTACTTCACGTAAGTACTTGCTTCTCATGACTACTATATGTGGCTTCTCACAGATTCTGTTTCGTCCATTGGAATACTTTCTGAATGTAAAGCCTGCAGCTCTCACATTCCTCCATAATGTAGATTTGATATTTCAATACTGTTGTTCTTTTTCAGCGAAATTTTTAATTTTTTTATTGTAACAGTTTCATTCATACCCAACATTTTGCGAATTTCACTTCTTATAAGTTCACTGTCGAAATTATCCAACATTTTTGCTCTTCCTTGTGATTTTGTATATTTGGAACATTGACGGTCACGTGCTTGAATCCAGCGATTAAATGACCGTTTAGATAAATCCAAAATGTGTCTTGTCCTATTCTCAGGGTTTTCTAAAGAATGAAATAATCTTCCTGGTTTAGCCTCTTTGCAAAAATAGTCATACATTTTTATTGCGATGTTTTGTAAACTGCAGAATTTCATTTTAAGACTCATGATAAATGTTATTGTTCCACGTCTCCACCGATGAATGAACGGAAATGGAACACACAATGCCTCGTGTTTTTTACAAGTGTCTAATTGTGTCAGAAAGCCTACGTGGAAAGCGTGCAAAAACGTCAATTGTACCGTGTATGGATTTTTAATCGCTATTTTTAACTTAAAATACTGTAAACATTAAGTTTTGACTACATCAATGGGTCGTTATAAATTTATATAAATCAAATAAGCAACAATAATAACCAAATGTTTTTTTTTAATGAAATTAATTCCCTGTTGGGTTCTAATCATTATAACTTTACATGCAAATTTTGAAAAAATTACAAAAAGAGATTAAAAAGATATCGATTTTAAAAGTTGGGCACATGATTTGAAACGAGCTATAGGTGATCTCGTCCTGATTATTCAGCGTCAAGAACACACCTCCCCCTCCATTTATGGTGGCATTTGAAGTAGAGCCGTCTGTGTATATGTGGGACCAAAAGTTCTGTGGGTAGGTATCGTGTATGTGTTTTTCTGATACGTGTTTTCTTTCTGTGTCTGATTGGGTACCTTTTTCATGATTCCTGTTATATTTTCCTTAAAAGTTCTGGTATTTTATGTTTTCCATGAGGAGACAGATCAGATGGGCCCAAGGGTTTCCATATTGTTTGGGAAAGTACTGGATCTCCAGTAGTTAGTTCGTTGGCAATTGCTGCGAAGTTGCTCCTCTTTAGTCGTACAATTCCGGAATCAGTTATTCTTTGGTGCATGGGGTGGCTAAGGAGCCTTCTATATTTCTCCGCTTGTTGCAATACTTTAGTGACCCGTCTGTCATCTAAGGGTTGTAAACCTGTTACCATTTCTAGAGTCTTGATAGGTGTAGATTTCATAGCACCAGTGATGATACGGGCAGCTTGGTTCTGTGTTCTGTTAATTTTGCTAAGGTGTGATTTGGAAGCCATAGCCCAGGCTGTGACTCCATACTCTAGAACTGGTCTGACTCTACCTACGTATAGTCTTTTCAAAATATTGTTGTCTGCCCCCTGTTCGTTCCTGTGTATATTACTTCATAATATCTGTTCGTTTTCTGACTTTGTTCCTTGCTCTGTCTATCTGATTTTTCTAAGTCATTCTGCGATTCATGGTGACGCCAAGATATGTTGGACTTTGATCAATAGGGAGTGTATGGTCTTTTATCTTCAAGTTTGCAGAGAGTGCGTTTCTTGATAGGCTGAAAATTGTATATGTAGTTTTTTGTTTGTTTCGTTGATTGGTAGAACCAGGTGTTCGTCCATTATATAATGAACCGACATTATGTTTCGTTAGGTCAAGTTAACTTTGAATACCATGAAAGAGTCAATAATGAAATATCCTCTAGTTCGCATTCCATAGTGTTCAGGATTTGAATACAATCATTGACACACAATGATATGATAATTAGAAAGAGAATAAACACAACAATTTGTTGCTATTTAAATACATCAATAGGATGGTCGAGACCCTAACACAAGAAAACGATTTTTAGACAGTAGAAGTGATTTTATTTTCTGTTTATACGTTTTTAACAGATAATAGCCACAGTGGTGAATCTCTTTAATTTCTTGCTCTTAAATGCACCAAACAGTAAAACAGATAAACTTGTGTTTGCAGACCTCTTCATCCAAAGAAAAGGCTTTTAAAGCTATCTCTGTTCCACTCTGTAGAGCATGCTAGCTATTATCGCTGCAGCTCTAGGGCCATAATTAAAGGATCCCGTCACAGTTGACAATGGATTACAGGCGGGAGACAAAAATCATTACAACTAATCAACGGCCAATCCATGGTTAAGCTATAGCAGAAATAAAATAAATCTTAAGATAAACCATTTTGTTTATGCTTAATTCAACTCTCATATTTTAAATTCCTTTCATCACATCTCCTTCCCTCGTTCCCTTCGTTTCCTTTTCATTTTTTTCCTGCCATTTTCTAATCTAATTTTCTTTTCTAAATGATTAATCATCGTGATTTCACTTATTCACTTTAGTTCCCAAGAACAAAGAGAAGAAATTGAAGTTTTCTTGTGATTTCATTATTTTGACCAACAGGGCCAAAGTTTGCTCCAGCTAAATGTCTGATTTGTTTTATTGTGAAAGTTTCCCATGAGGGCTTACCATGTCCATCTCTCCTTACTCTCTTTAATCTCCAGATGGAATTAATGTTATCCCCTCCACTCCAAAAGATTAATTTTGCTTTTACGTCTGGTCATCGGATACAAAGTTTTTGATGGAGGAAGATTCGTATGATAATCTACAAATTGTAACGCTGAATCTGTCTTGTATATCATGTTTCATTGCTCTCTAGACTTGACGATTTATAACGTTGATACAAACATGTGCATGTTTTTTTTTATTGAACGACGTATAAATAATTGCGTGATTGGCGTGTAAAGGTTGTGAAATGCGAAATAAAACTTTAAGCTGCGCTCCCAAGGGATGGGGACGCATTTAGCGTTATCAAATAACAACGATATTCGCTGTCGAAAAAGATATTCTCTACAAGGTCATATAGGTGACAGTTGTATATCTTCTTTTGCTTATTATGGATTGCAGTATACTGTGTTCACTTTCTGCGCGGTTTCGCCTTATGTCTTTTGGCGTGTGCTGAGACTGCTACGATGGGGACTACAGTTACCTTTCTTTGTTTGGGAGATGAGTTGGTAATTACGAATGATTCCACTGGCACGGGCGGTTGAGCAATTATGGATTTTAATTCGTTTGCTGTGATACCGAGGCCTTCCATAACCAATAACCAATAACAATAACATTATATTATATTATATTATATTTATATTATATTATATTATATTATATTATATTATATTATATTATATTATATTATATTATATTATATTATATTATATTATATTATATTATATTATATTATATTATATTATATTATAATATATTATATTATATTATATTATATTATATTATATTATATTATATTATATATATTATTTATATTATATTATATTATATTATATTATATTATATTATATATATTATATTATATTATATTATATTTATATTATATTATATTATATTATATTATATTATATTATATTATATTATATTATATTATATTATATTATATTATATTATATTATATTATATTATATTATATTATATTATATTATATTATATTATATTATATTATATTATATTATATTATATTATATTATATTATATTATATTATATTATATTATATTATATTTATTAATCAGACTTATATAACCCTATGGTAGATTCTTGGATACATGCCGTAATTTAATTGTTTGAAAGTTGAACTACTTCACTGGCATAGTGACGAAATCAAAAAACATAACAATGCCCAAACAACAAAGACAAGGCCAAATAAGTAAATTCGGAATACGTTGCACAAATATTGTCGTGTTCTGATTAAGCTACAACATGTGGTAAGGAGGGCATGAAAGTCTGCTTCAACTAATATTGGAAGGTAACATTCAAAGCAATTATGATTTTTAAAAATGTCAACTATACAGCTTCATTACTTAATTATCATTTAACATCATCATCAAAGAGTGCCATCTCCGCAACGAAGGTTGGCTACCACGGAGCGCCATTCTGCTTTGTCTCTTGCTTTAATGGCGCAGGTTGTCATAGGCTGATTTGTCCATCTTTTGATGTTACTCGTCCATATTAGTCTTGGTCTGCCTCTGCATCTGCCTCTTTTACCTTGCATTTTCTCCTCCAGGATTACTTTTAGTAGGCTGTTGTGTTTTTTAACATGGCCCAAAAATCGCATTTGTCTTGTCTGAATTGTGTTTAGTAGTTCTCTTTTCATTTTTAGTTTTCATTTAATCATTTAACAGCATTAAGGGTAATACTTGTAAAGATAGGAAGAGAGAAATTCCGTAGTCAAAACACAGTAGATACAAATAAGTAATAGACGAGTTTAGTGTTAGGTGTACCAGTGCTAATGTTGATTATTTATCTACTATCTACTAATAGTACAACCAACACAATGTAATAGAATGTGGTGTAGTATTTTTTTTAAGGAATTAACCATCACCACCCCACAGATTAGCACTTCAGGTCATTGAAGCTAGCTTGATAAACTGAGAAAGACTGGTAGTTGCACACCCTTAGCGACCTCACGTTAGCCTGGCCAGAGATGCCCGCTGCATTTCTGATAGCTGGATGGCGGACGGGCTATATAACCGTGACTATTTGATGTTAGAGGTGGAAATCCAAATTATATTTCATCATTAATTGCATATAAATATAACTCTGTTAGCTGGCTGCAAAGCTACCTTCGATCGAATGGTCGAATAACCATAAAAAAATATAACCATAAATAACCATAACCATATATGGTCGAATAACCACAACCATAAAGCAACCCTCGATCATCTGCGCATGGGCAATTACCTATGAGCCGCGTCGAAGCAGTTTTCAACATCATCCTTGACGACAATTCGGTTAAACATAAGATAGAAGACCTCGTCTGAGGTTGAACGGATCTATCTCCAAAATGGGGATATGTCGAGTCAAATGGTATAGATATTGTAGTTTCCGTAAGCAAACCCTTTACGGGTGAATGAAAGACACAATTAATCTAATCTGAGGTGAAAATACAAATCATGAGACGTTTTCTCTTATTTTAAAATTAGCTTTCTTTATAACAAATTTTTTTTTTTTTGGGGGGGGGGGGGGGGGGGGAGGTTCACTAGGGCAGTTTTCTACAAGATATGTAATTCTCTGTTTCGCTCTGTACAATCTCACACGCTTCTGGTCTAAGTATTAACGTTGTCCTAACACTATCCAGAAGATTTCCGTCTATGAATGTACATTACATGCCTCGTGATCGTCATTAGCAAACAAATGAAAGCCGTTAACTACTTGCTGCTGAAATTAGAAAGAGGCTAGAACTAGTACAACATCGATTCTTAACTACACAAGATATCTGTGACAAGACACCTTCATACTTGAGATTGATATTGCTGTTTATGGCTCTTTCAATAACCGAACGTTCTATGCCAGTACCTCCCAGAGCCAGATTATTCTATCATCAATCGTTCATCAAAGCAAAGAGCATCTAATTTGTAAAGGTCAAAAGTTAAAAGCTATCAGGTAAACAGTTTCTGTTCATTGAAGTTCCCGAAGAGGCAAACAAAATGTAGACTTCGGGCACCCTGGGAAGATTAACCACTAACTGAGCAAGGTTGAGATGTTGCTGATGCTCTGAAATAAGTGTAGAACAATAAGTGTAGAACAATAAGTGTAGAACAATAAGTGTAGAACAATAAGTGTAGAACAATGAGCGTAGAACAATAAGTGTAGAACAATAAGTGTAGAACAATGAGTGTAGAACAATGAGTGTAGAACAATAAGTGTAGAACAATAAATGTAGAACAATGACCATACATCATCCTCGGGAATAGCGATACAAGAAACAAAAATGTTCTGCTGTTCCTGAAATGCTCTTAGAATGATAAGATATTGAACTTTGTGAACAATTATGTTTGTTCGTTAGTTCTATTGCATTTAGATATCTAAGAACAATATTGAATGTACCAAATAGAGACAGAAGGAAACAAAGGAGCGAGGGTAATATATTAACATATTAACACAATAAATCAAATGGCTCGGACATGTAACACGATCACCACGCGAGGGCTTTTAACTGCTCAAAAGTAAGAGGACAAAGAATAAAACAAGATGACGATGGATTATTGAAACAC
Source organism: Megaustenia siamemsis (assembly GCA_032433765.1). Lineage (NCBI taxonomy): Eukaryota > Metazoa > Mollusca > Gastropoda > Stylommatophora > Ariophantidae > Megaustenia > Megaustenia siamemsis. The sequence goes on along the minus strand of JAVIAB010000092.1, from coordinate 120,935,321 downwards.
CAAATGTAAAGATTAACAACATGAAGAAGAACGTACGCTAAAGAACCTTAGACCAACCACTTAATTCTCTCTCTACGCTGAAAGGCAGCAGAAAGAGATGTAATAAAGTATTATAACCTTAGTTAACTATTGCTAGCACTTAGGATAAATTATGACAGAATATGATTATTTATTAATGAAAGCAGCAATAGCTATTATGAAATGTTTTAATCCTAGAGCATTTGACGTTGGTTTAGCCTATCTGGCACTCCTAATCATCATGTGCTATACCGGTTGGCGTAGGTAATCATGTCCTTCCACAATCTTCTATCCATAGTGCACTGTATCAGTTCTGATAGTGACTGTTTTCCATGCGATGACACCAAGTAAAAAAAAAAAGTAAAGAGCCCCGGTCACGCCACGTGGTGTATAGGGAATATGGTGTTAGTGACCCGTCACGCCAAGTGGCGTATAGGGAATATGGTGTTAGTGACCCGTCACGCCAAGTGGCGTATAGGGAATATGGTATTAGTGACCCGTCACGCCAAGTGGCGTATAGGGAATATGGTGTTAGTGACCATACATTTTATAGATCTTCAGCAATGGTTTTTGGGGTAATGTGGTCGGTATTACGCCCATGCCTCTTTGCTTGCCCAGAAATCATAAGGTACCCATTTAAGACTGGGTAAACCCGAAAGCCGTCCATGAAGATCGAACCGGACCTCTAGTCGTCTGTAGTCCAGTTCACTAACGACTGAGCTATCGCGGCTCTCACACGAAATAGAACAGAAATATAAAACAGAAGGAAAAATATATAACATTAGCATGACAGTTAATGCTTTAGATATCTACACAATGTGACAGTCTATCCACAGAAAAATTCTTTTTCCTTCTGTTCTCCCAGCTATTACGATAAGTTCTAATTGTTCCCGGCTCATGACATGGACAAAGAAATAAATGCTTCCTTCTGATGTGGGAAAGTAGCATTCTTTATTTCTTTGCGATTTTTTAGAACACCCTCATTACTCTTTTTATCTTCCCTTGGTATCCTCAACATCTTTCCAGAAAAAAAAACAAACAAACAAAAATTTCTGTGGCCTCCAGTAATTTCATCATCATCAAGTATCGGGCCTGCTGGCGTACGTAATTATGTCTCTCCACAACTTTCGATCTCGGCAGCTATTTATCATTTTTGTTGTTGACCTACTGCCAAACCATTCTCTTAAGCTATCTGTTATTTTTCTCTTTCCTTCCCTCTATCTCTTCGTCCCTCAATTTTTCCAGTTGTAACAATATATTCCAGTTTTTCTCTTCTTTTTCTCGGCCAAAAAATAAATGATGATTGTTTCTTCCTAATATTGGAAATTAGCTCTCTTTTTGCTTTGAACTCTCTCAGAACATCTTCATTACTCTTCTTAGCTGTCCATGGTACTCTCAACATTCTTCTGTAAAACTACATTTCTACAGACTCCAGTGATTTTCTTGTCTCTTGTCCTATTGTCCATGATTCGCATCCATATGTTAAGACTGGCTCTACGTAATTTTAAGAACTCTTTTTCTTGTTTCTATTGTCAAAAATGGATTGCATAGTATCTTCCTCATTTTTTGGAAAGCTGCTTTTGCCTGAGCCATTCTGCATCTCACCTCTTTTGTACATCTTCCGTCTGAGGTTAACAAAATTCCCAAATATTTAAATTCATTTACCTGTTTTAATATTGTTCCACTTGTCTTTATTTTGCACTGAGGTGATGTCCTTTACCATTAGCTCTGTCTTTTTGCTATTTAGGTTGAGTCCTTTATTTTTGCTTTCTTTCACTATAATGTCCAACATTTCTTGTACTCTTTTTCACTCTTAGCGATTAAGACTGTATCATCAGCATACCTTAGATTATTTATATTATGACCTCCAATTGTTATTCCAGGTATGCCCCTTATGGATCTTAAATAAATCTCACTATAAATATTAAACAAATCTGGTGACAGCACACAACTTTGTCTAAGAGATTCGTTGCTTGTTGACTGTATGTTCCTTTATGTTGTATGTCACTGATGTTGTATGTGACTGATGGTGTATGTGACTGATGTTGTGTGTCACTGATGTTGTATGTGACTGATGTTGTATGTGACTGATGTTGTATGTGACTGATGTTGTATGTGACTGATGTTGTGTGTCACTGATGTTGTATGTCACTGATGTTGTATGTGACTGATGTTGTGTGTCACTGATGTTGTATGTGACTGATGTTGTGTGTCACTGATGTTGTATGTGACTGATGTTGTATGTCGCTGATGTTGTATGTGACTGATGTTGTGTGTCACTGATGTTGTGTGTAACTGATGTTGTATGTGACTGATGTTGTGTGTCACTGATGTTGTATGTCACTTATGTTGTGTGTCACTGATATTATATATCACTGATTTATTTGTTTTTGCTCAGTATCTTGCTTGTAGATAGTTTTGTTTAGTTTACGGATCATCCTCATATCATTCGGACACGTCTACAAGTGCTCATATCTCCTTCCCAGTATGTCCCTCAGTGTGTGGAGACTGACGGTTCCGGTTCTTTGTTGATTTGTTTTTCTTGTCTGTGTCTCCCTGCATGTGCACATTTGTGATATCCCCAGATTTAACCGGATGCTCACGCACTCTGGGCATGGCTGTAGATTCACGATCATTGACTGGATCACTTGCTCGCTTAAGACTCCATGTCTTCCTCATCTTCTTCATCTTTGCTTCCACTTGAACTTTATAAATATATTTTGTCCGTCCAATTTGTCTTCTCCCCTGTGGATTCCAGAAAAGGGCTTGTCTTGTCATACTCTCAATTGGATTCTGCAGCGTTCCCTGTGCAGCGCCATAGTCTTATTTGTCTTATTTCTCTGTCTGCTGGTATTTGTCCGGTACTTTCCCATGGTTCTAATTTTTACAAACTGCGTTCATCTATCTTATGACTATAGTCTTATTTCTATTGTCAGGCATATCCGATTTGATCTCTCATCAAGTACATTAATTGTTATCTTCTTTTTTGTTAATGTTCATGTGACAGAAGTGCGGCTATCAGTAGAGTCTCGGTCAACAAGTTATTTGGTCAGTGACCACGGAATTCTGTTCCTGTCCTTCTGTGTTATTGAATAATTGACTCGCAGAAGAGAAATGGAACTGGCAGATATCCTTTGCCTTACACCTAATCTTTTTTTTTTTTTTATGGCTTTGCAAGCTGTCCTGTAAGTGTAGAACACTGCCTTTCATTCGTTCATATATCGCGTCAATCATGTTATTACAATTTGTTCTACTAATAATAGTGTGTGTGGGGGGGGGGGGAGATTCTACTACTACTAATAATAGCAATATTTCTACTACAATTAGTATTAAAATAGCAATACTTATACCACAACTAGTATTAAAATAGCAATACTTACACCACAACTAGTATTAAAATAGCAATACTTATACCACAACTAGTATTAAAATAGCAATACTTATACCACAACTAGTATTAAAATAGCAATACTTATACCACAACTAGTATTAAAATAGCAATACTTATACCACAACTAGTATTAAAATAACAATACTTCTACTACAACTAGTGCACAAAATATGCTTGAAAAGTGTTCCTTGTTGCAGTTTCCTCATATTCCAAGTCCGGGTTGTTGCATGAGCTACTGAGTTAAGTGCTCTGTGCACACCGTGAGCTGTGTGTCTCATCTGTTTTGATCATGTTTCGATATTCCGATTGTTTACGATGAATGATGATATCGTATGACAGGGAACAGTTGGCTGTGTTCACTTTCTGCGCGGTTTCGCCTTATGTCTTTTGGCGTGTGCTGAGACTGCTACGATGGGGACTACAGTTACATTTTTATTTGTTTGGGAGATGAGATATTAATTCGGATGATTACGCTGGCACGGGCGGTTGAGCAATTATGGATTTTAATTCGTTTGCGATGATACCGGGGTCTTCCATAACCAAATAACCAATAACCTTGTCTAACACCCTGTTTTATTTGTTGAAACATTCCCAATTGGTTTCCAGTTCTTATGGCAGCTGTTTGTTGCCAGTACATGTTCTTTATTATTCTTAGACCTTTGCTGTCTATGTTTATGCTTTCTAAAATTTTGATAATTTCTTGGTGCTTTACTTTGTCAAATGCCTTGGTGTAATCTATGAAACATAGGTATAGATCTGTTTTCACCTCTATGGCTCTTTCTACTAAAGATCTAATGATATAAATGGCATTGCTTGTTCCTTTATCTCTAACAAAACCACACTGTTCATCGCTAATTTCTAGACTGATTTTGTTTCGCACTCTTCGCACGATGATTCTTAGTAATATCTTAGTCATATGACTCATAAGGCTTATTGTAGGACGATCATCGCATTCAATCGCACCCGATTTCTTTGGTAGGGCTATGAATATTGATTTGAGCATGTCGTCTGGTATATATCCGCTGTTGTAGATATCATTCAATATTTTTGTTATTATTTCTATTCCAAAATCACACATGGCTTCAATCTCTCTTTAGTTATATTATCAGGTCCATTAGCTTTTCCAGCTTTCATATTGCGCAAGGCGTCTCCCACTTCTTCGCTGAGTATTTCTGGTCCTTCTCAATTATCCTTAATATTTACTTCCGTACGTTCATCATTATAAAGATCTTTAATGTATTATGTCCATCGTTCCCTTATGTTTTCTTGATCAATCAACAGTTCTCCTTCCTTTGATCTTAGACATCCAATTTTTTATTGCGTTTTTCTTCCTGTTAATTCCTCAATTTATTTGTATATAGCTTTACCATCTCCTTTTTGTTGCATTCCAATCTCTGTGCATCTCTCTTTTAGCCATGCTTCTTTTGCGTCATTGCATTTTACTACAATTTTTTTATTTAATCTCTTATACTCATCTTTATTTTCTTTATTTCTTCTTCTTGTATCCATTAGCTGCAAAATGTCATCTGTCATCCATTTCTTTCTTGAATTTGTCCTCACTGGTGGTATGAACTCTTTTGATGTTTGTTGCATTGATTCTGTTAGCATTTCCCACTATTCATCAATGCTTTGTATCTTCTCTATTGCATTGTACCGGTTCTGAATTGTGATTTTATATTTGTCTTGCAGCTTCTTGTCTGATTTTAGTAAATCTAAATTTAACTTGATGTTAACTGAGGCTCGTTTTGTTGTTTTTAATTTGACTCTAAGCTTTCCCACAACTGGTACATGGTCACTATTGCAATCTGCCCCTGGTCTAGTTTTCACACACACCAGACTGTTTCTAAATCTATTGCTTAGCATTATATAATCAATTTGATTACGTGCGTTGTCGTCTGGGCTTTTCCATGTCCACAGACGTCTTGGATGTTGCTTAAACCAGGTGTTTCCTATCATCATGTTGTGTGTTCTTGCCCAGTCAATAAGTTTCTCACCTCTTTCATTCCTTTCGCCTAAGCCATAGTGACCAACTACTTCCTCAACTCTTTCCTTTCCTACTTTTTCGTTAAAATCCCCTAGAACTATGGTGTTTTCATGTGGTTTGCATTTATGAAGTGCTTCATTTAACTCGTTGTTAAATCTAAAGGAATTATTTCCTTTAGACTGTCTGCTGTTGGTGCATAAACGTGTATAAGATTTATGTCTATAGGCTTTCCATTCAATTTCACTAAAAGGACTCTGTCAGATATTGGGTAAAAGCCTTTCACTGTTCTTGCTCTTTCTGCATCCAAGACGATACCTACTCCTCTTTGGTGTTCAGTACCTCCAGAATAAATTATTTTATGTTTATCAGAATACACCTCCCCTGATCAGGTGTATCTCATTTCGCAAAGTCCCAGTAATTGTAAACCCATTCTTTTCATTTCTTGTATGATGTTTTCTAGTTTACCCTTCTGCATGAGGGTTCTCACATTCCAAGTACCTATCTTTAGAGTTTGTTTTATCTTTATTTTGCTTACAGTAGCTTGATGACGATCGGGTATCACCTGTAGGGCATGGTGTCCCCTACCGAACGAGGGTTTTCCATTGGAATCCCCCGTAACGTTGTTGTCGTTATTTCTATTGTTGTGGCGATTCATGATTGTACAAAAAAAGTTACGACGGTGGTTTTCTATTTCCTTCCGTCGGTCTGTTTACGGTTGACTCCGCTAGCTTTTGACTAAAAAGTTTCACCCAAAAGTCTCACTCTAGTGGGGTTGTTTTACTTCGGAGTACCCTCCCTTAGCCTTTTACTCTCCCGAGCTTACCTGCAGGGCAGTCACAGGTTGTACTGTTTACTGCATACAGTAGCAGGTAAAATTACCTGACCTGACCAAATTTAGTCAATTAAATTTAATTAGTCAAAATTTATTCAATTTAATCCAGTAATTTACTACGCCCTTAAAAGGGTGTTAAGTGGGCGTAGACACGTTGTGCTGTGTAAAACTGTAATATTTGCGCCTTTCGGCCCAATACGTCTGACTTCAGCATTTTTTACGAGTACCGGATTACCTTCCTTCTCAAATTCGTACACACTTGGCCAGACTAGACTGGTCTTTTCTAACTTCACCGCGAAGAGAAGTAAAATCTATATAGTTCTGGTTCACCTATCATGGATTAAACCATTAGCTATGAGTGTCTAACAGCTTTCAGCATTGTAAAGATGAGTGCCTTTGCTCCTTCAACAACATAGATAAATAAATACTTCCTTGGTTATATAAAAGCATGGAGGGTCAAACGATATATAAATACAAGTCTTCATGTGATAAATTAAAACATAAAAGGTCCAACAATATGAAACGAAACTCTTAACATGAGAAATAAAAGTATAGTAACCCTGACGATTTTGAAAAGCAATTCTAAAATAATAAATAAATACCACAGAAAACTGATGTATACGAAAACGAAATGATCATTAAAAAATACCACTGATAGCCCATTGATATTACTTCGCTAAGTGAGATAAAAACTTAAGGCAAGAAATAAAAGGTTAGGAAAGGTCATAGGTAATAGGATAAACGTAATGCCAATATTTCTGTCTAGAATTCACAAAATTATCAATAACAATACAATTTTACACTGCCCACGGGGATATAACATTCTTCCTGAAAATAGTTTTTACGGTGCTCCGATCTTCTTGTTTCTCAATAATTGACAAACTATACAGATTGGTAAGTGTAAGTAATTTTCTTCCGTCTCTTGAAAGGATTTATTACATATGCTCGTACAGAATTTCAATCTCAAGAAATAGCGTATTTCTTTTTTAAAATTTTAAACGCTTTTGTCGGTGTATCTCAAGTTACTGCTTATGGCTAAGATTACGAAAATAGTAATAGATAAAAGCAAATTTTGAATACATTTTGGACACGCGCAAAAAAAATATGAGCTAGAGCATATTGGTTACAGCCAATCTGGTATTAGTGTATCTCTGTCATCTCATCCTATTAATCGTGATCTAATTTTCCAAGTCTGCCTGTTAGATAACACTATGCTTCGATTAAATATGATTTATTAAGAGATGGACCTGCGAATGCAGAACATAGTAGTAAAGAAAAAGTAAAGTACCCCCGCCACGCCAAGTGGCGTATAGGGAATATGGTGTTAGTGACCATACATTTTACAGACCTTCGGCACCTGATTTTTGGGGTAATGTGGTCAATGTTACGCCCGTGCCGCTTTACTTTCCCAGAAAAAAATAATCCGGTACCCATTAAAGGCTGGGTGAGCCGAAAGCCGTCGGTTGGGATCGAACCCTATCTCTTGTTCTTTGTAGTCCAGTTCACTAACCACTGAGCTATCGCGGCTCCGCAGAACATAATAACTTACATTAATGAATGATGATTAGACATGTAAACTATTTAACGTTAATGCAAAAAGAAAGTTAACATGTAATGTCGGTTTTCAACAAATGTACAACTTTGTGACAGGATGGCAAAAAACTAATCAAGTGTCGATGATCAATCGCGTGAAAAGGCACTCTTATTTTGGTTCCCAGAAGGAGGTAGCTTATTTCTGGGAAAATTGAAAGACGGTCATTTCAACATCGCGTGATGCCAAATGCATTGTCTGTTTGACAGCAAAGGGATGGTATTCTTTGAAATGGTTTTTTAAACAAAATAAATTCCCCATTTTAGGAAAGAGCAATCTATCTAAAATTAAGACTTAAAGTGTTCACTCACGGAATCTTATATCTGGTAAACAATTTGCCCAAAGAGCATCATTCTTTGGTTGATTGATGTCTGTAAGATTATATAATAACCGCTTAGTTCTTTCAGTGAATGTGATCAATTATGTGTATGTTTATTTAAGGATTAAACAGACATAGGACGCGTGCTAAAATAATTATGTTCATGAATCACACAAGGTTTATAAACGGTAAAATTAACACTTTTATACGAGCTCACAGACATACATAACCTAGCAAAGCCAGAATTGTTAATGTTTCTAAGGGTTGTCAAATATACATCATAACAAAGTAACATCAGAAATGTTATGTTTCTAAGAACTGTCAAATATGCATAACCTAGGAACACCAGAATTGTTACGTTTCTAAATCTGTCAAACATACATAATAACCTAGCAACACTTGATTGTTATGTTTCTTGGAGCTGTCAAACATACAAAACCTATCAACACTAGAATTGATAAGTTTATAAGAGCTGTCAAACATACATAGCCTAGCAATAAAATAATTGTTGTTTCTGAGAGCTGTCAAACATACAAAACCTATCAACACCCGAATTGATAAGTTTATAAGAGCTGTCAAACATACATAAACTAGCAATAAAAAAATTGTTGTTTCTGAAAGCTCTCAAACATACATAACCTAGCAATAAAATAATTGTTGTTTCTGAAAGCTGTCAAACATACATAAACTAGCAATAAAATAATTATTGTTTCTGAGAGCTGTCAAACATACATAACCTAGCAATAAAATAATTGTTGTTTCTGAAAGCTGTCAAACATACATAACCTAGCAATAAAATAATTATTGTTTCTGAGAGCTGTCAAACATACATAACCTAGCAATAAAATAATTGTTGTTTCTGAAAGCTCTCAAACATACATAACCTAGCAATAAAGTAATTGTTGTTTCTGAAAGCTGTCAAACATACATAACCTAGCAACAATATAATTACTGTTTCTGAGAACTGCCAAACATACATAACCTAGCAACAATATAATTACTGTTTCTGAGAACTGCCAAACATACATAAACTTGCAACAATATAATTGTTGTTTCTGAGAGCTGTCAAATATACATAACCTAGCAACAATATAATTGCTGCTTCTGAGAACTGCCAAACATGCATAACCTAGCAATAAAATAATTGTTGTTTCTGAAAGCTGTCAAACATACATAACCTAGCAATAAAATAATTGTTGTTTCTGAAAGCTGTCAAACATACATAACCTAGCAACAATATAATTACTGTTTCTGAGAACTGCCAAACATACATAACCTAGCAACAATATAATTACTGTTTCTTTGAACTGCCAAACATACATAAACTTGCAACAATATAATTGTTGTTTCTGAGAGCTGTCAAACATACAAAACCTAGCAAGACCACAATTGTCATACTTCTAACATACATGAATTACAAGCACTATTGCTATTTTTACCAAAAGTAAAGTAAAAGCGATAACACAACAAAACACAAAGTACTCAAAAAACATAAAAGAAATCATTATCATTTCAAATTATGTCTTTATTTGAGACATCAGATCCATCGCAGGACAACAGTAAGAGCCAAAAAAAGAAAAAAAAAAGAAAAAGATATTTCCTTCAGTAGAATATACGTGTGAACAAACCATGAAATATGCAAAAGCTACAAAAAGCTTTACCGTAGATAGTTACAGTGACGAAACACGGCATTACATAACAAGAATTATTAGGTATTAAATCTGGAAGTGTTTTCATAATCATCAAGTACCGGGCTTGCTAGCGTAGGTGATCATGTCTGTCCACAACTTTCGATCTCGACAGTTATTTATCATTTCTGTTCTTGACCTTCTGCCAAGCCATTCTCTTAAGTCAGTTCTCTGGTATTTTTTCTCTTTCCTTCCCTCTATCTCTTCGTCCCTCAATTTTCCCAGTTGTTACAATATATTCCAGTTGTTCTCTTCTCATTGCATGGCCAAAAATGATGATTATTTCTTCCTAATATTGGAAGTTTTTTACTAAAGCAAATACTTTTTTTAAATATGACATTTTGTCTTTAATAGGCAGGAAATAAGTAACAAAGAAAAATTTTTAGCAGAAACATAGAAAAGGTTTCAGAGGAAATTGGTATTCAATGACAGAAAAATTACATATATACAGAGAGAGAGAGAGAGAGAGAGAGAGAGAGAGAGAGAGAGAGAGACAGACAGACAGACAGACAGAGAGAGAAAGAGAGAGAGACAAAGTCAGAAGTAAAGTATATGCTGAGTAAAAAATCCGAACAAAGAGAGAAAGAAGAAAAACTGAGAAGAAAATCTATACAAAGAGAGCAAGAAAGAAAAGGCTGGAGAGAAGATCGGGACACAAATTACCGTTTGGGAGTATAAAGGTACTGGCGGACAAAGCGCATAAGACCAGAGTTCCTAGATTGTGTGTCACTTCTCCCAAAGGTACTGGTGGACAAAGCTCATGTCACAGTTTCTAGATTGTGGGTCAGATTCTCAAAAGTACTGGCGGTAAAAGCGCATAAGACCACAATTTCAAGATTATGTGTCACGACTCCCAAAGTGTCTGGCGGACAAAGCGCATAAGACCAGAGTTCCTAGATTGTGTGTCACAACATTAAAGGGACTGTCAAGTCTTTCCTGGTTGCAAAGGCGGATAGGCAGAGGTAACTTTTAATTTCACAACTATTCTAACAGAAATTCTAGCACGATTGTTTTCACAATTTATCATAGTATATACAGGTAATAACGCTAGAGGAAAAACGTGCATTCTACAATACAATCTTCATCCTAACGTTGTGGTGCCAATACAAGTCCTGGACCCTAGACGCAAGAATAATAAGAAAAAATAACTTCTACTGAGATTAAATGTGTCAGACGAATAACAGGTAACAGCCTGACAGATAAGATCAGAAATGAAGAACTGAAAATAAAAAGCTGGGAATAACAGTTAAAATAGTTTGGTCACGTGATAAGGCAGAAAGATCAAAACACAACACAACGTGCCTTCAATAAACGTTGCGAGAACACCAGACCAAAGGGCCGACCACGAAAAAGATGGATTGACAGAATATTAGAAACACTAGGAAACATAACAGCAGCAGAGGCGAACAGAAGAGCAAAAGACCGCAAACTATATATCCCCTCGACGCTGAAAGGCTAATGAGGAAGGAAAGAAGAAGGTCACCGTATGTAGTCTCTGCAGCGGAAGTTTGATACCTTTAGGTGTCTATTAGACTTATCTTTGGCTGATTTCAGAGCCTACCTCTTCATATTTGAGATTTTGCATGCCTTAGTTTCTATTTTCCCTATACTGTTTCTTCTATAATATGACCTTTAGTGCGTTATGCTTTTTTAAAAATAGAACTACTGCAACTTATTTGTCTTTATACTTCTTCTTTGTCTTCTATCTTCCTCCTATGCCGTTGGAGTCGAGGGGAGATGCAATCTGCGATTCTTTGCTCTTCTGTTGGCCTCTTCTGGTGATACCCCTCCTAGTGACTCTAGTATTCCCTTTATCCATCTCTTTTTCGGTCTTCCTCTTACTCTGGCGTTTTCGTAGCGTTTGTTTATGGCTCTTTGAGTCATTGTTAGTTATTTTTGTCTTGTTATATGACCTAACCATTTTATCTGTTGTTTCTTTATGTATTCGATGGCTGGTTCAATTTCCAGTTTCTTCCTCAGGTCATTGTTTCTTACTCTGTTTCTTGAGTTGTTTCCTGTCATTCTTCTGACACATTTCATTTCGGTGGTCGTTATCTTTCTTATTGTTCTAGAGTAAGAGCACAGAGTTGGTAGAAAAATTGATTTGTAAATTGCCATTTTTGCTTTCGTACTTATTGCTTTGTTTTCCAATAGTGTTTCTATTTGGCCTATAACTTGGCATGCTTTGTTACACCTTATTTCTATTTCTGTCACTTGGTTATTGTCGTGCGTTACGTGCTACCCAGATTGTCTACTTGTTTCAGGGTCGCATTATCTAGTATGATGTTTAGTTTTTCTTTCTTTCTCGCTATTGCCATTACTTCGTTTTATTTATGTTGATCTTCATGTTGAATTGTTTACAAGTGTCGTTTAGCCTGTTGATATGTTCTTGCAGGTCCTCAGTTATTTCATGTATCATAACGTGGTCGTCTGCAAATAGTATTTCATTTATCTCGTCCTCTGTTCTGCTGTTTTCTTGTACGTATATTTCGTTCTCTTTTGTGTTTTCTATTGCTATCATCATTGTTGATATAATTCCTATGTTTGGGCATGCTAATTTGCATATATTGCCCATATATGTGATGAAAAGTAGGGGGGGGGGGGAAGCACGCAGCCCTGTCTTACTCCAGAGTTAATGATGAAAAGTTTAGAGCATCTTGCTGAGGATTTTACTGTGTTGCGACTATTGTCTTTATTGGATTATTTAAGGAATTCTCTTTTCACTTACAATTGTTCTGAAACTTTATTAAATAGAATATACACGAATATGCGTGGACGCGGTAAAGCTGCGAAAACAGAAGAAAACGAGTGAAACATTTAGCTAAGGTTTATGGTAATAAATACGTGTTTGGGTCGCAACGTTGTAACGTTTTTGTCTCGTCCTTTATTACCGTAAACCTTAACTATGCACTTTCCTCGTTTTCCATTGTTCAAGAATGTTCATTCTTTGTTTTCTTCTCTATTCACCCAACTCTTTCTCATACATTTGTAAATCCTTATTTTTAGTGCTTCATTTGTGTTTTCTATAGTCTTGTTCATGTTCTGCGCTTCATATGGCTACAATAACAGTATTAGTAATAGCATTTCACTCATTTTTTTTTTACAGATTTAGTGCTAATTGTTTAGATGATAGAAGGGTTAATGCTGTTAAGTGAACATTTTCTATCCCTTTTCTTCTCTCTACTCTGTTTAGATCTATTTTGGGGGACTGGTTGGTTTCGAAGCAAGACGCCGGTCCTGAGACAGACAGGTTGTGAGTTCAAATTTCGGCTGTCTAGTCGGTTTTTTTTTTTAATTTATTTGTATTTTCTCTATGTGGCAACACCTATCCCTGGTCTCAGCAGCGAGGAACGGATTGAAACGTCAATTGCTCATCGACGGAAAAAAAATATAAAAGTACCTCCGAAGTCAGAGTTATCTGTCAGTGCGGCGAGGGACCACTGTGCACACGACTGCCAATGAAAGACGGATTAACACGCAAAATTCAATTCCTATCCTCTAGGGACTTCGCCAGAGGTAAAGGCTATATATGCATATATATATATATATATATATATATATATATATATATATATATATAAATGACTTATTTAAAAAAAATATTGTAATTAATTATTATAAGACTCATGTTAAATTGCCATTGGTATTATTAAAGGAGCCGGAAAGTTACTTTCCTTATATAAAATGGAGGTCGGCGGTTACCAGACTGTTACCTGTTTATTGTAGGTGTCGTGACTCGAAAATTTATGGGAAAAACTGAAGGAACACCGTTCCATGAAAGACAAGCTCGTTAGTATTATAAGACCTTTGCTAAAGGAGAGATAACTCTGAATACAAACTCTTGCAGGAAAATAATTGAAAACTAAATTCTAGAACACATCAAGATGGATGCGTGCTAAAGGCACGTGCAATAATGTGTAAAATATGTTGCAATGTAACCTGTTAAAGGACGAAGTAAAGAATGCGGAAGGCTATTGAAGAAAACGAGATTCAACCTTTAAAAATGAAAAGCCACATGCTGCGAAAACATTAGCGGAGCTGGACAACGGACATATACATGTCACTTTGTTTTTACGGTTGCTATTTGATCAAGATAACCAGACTCCATCGTTATCTATATCTGTTTTTGCTTTATCCAAACAACAGCATCACGTTATCACACTGTCCGAATTGCATTAATACACATTAAACATTTTTTTATCATAAATTTTACATAAACTTTTACAACTAATGTAATGCAGATAAGCACGAATACAAAATATTATATATATATATATATATATATATATATATATATATATATATATATATATAATATATAACATTTTATAAATATCAAATATCATGCGGTACCGCGGGTAAAGTTCCAGAAAACATAACAAATAAACATAAAATACTTTCAAGTAACAAAACTTATAAAGAGACGAGACAAATTACGACGTTTAACGTCAGGAAAAGCCAAAATTAAAGACGTGGATGATCTGCAAAATTAAAAGATAGGCCGGAAAGTTACGTCATTGAGTTGCAGAAAACAAGCGTCATATTCTTCATATACTTTGTTGCTTTGAGTTTTTAACACCCTGTGATCTTCTGCTTGGATCTTCTGTACACATTTATTTAGGATTTCAATCCTGAACTTTAGAAAAAGAAAACCGAAACAGCAATCTCTCAAGTTAACCTTCTTTCCTTCATAATTTGACTTTCTGAGTCGAAAGGCGCGCGTGTGTGTGTATCTATCTATCTATTGACCTTTCGAGCCGTAGCCGGCCCTTGGGGCATAGACCCAGATACTCTTTCTCTTATGTAAATTTTTATTCTAGCAGTTTACAATCCTTGTAAAGATCTTTTATCAAATCTCGTAATTTGTCTCTGTTCTGTGCAAGCAACTGTATCTCATTGAGGGGGCCGATTCCTGCTGCTCTTGCCTCTCTCATCAATGTTCTTCTCAATATCTCTCTGGGTCTTCCTCTTTTCCTCTTACCTGTTGTTTCCCACATGAGGGCTTGCATTGCTATTCGGTTATTATCTCTCCTCATCACATGTCCAACATACGACCATCGTCTTTCCTTTATTACTGAAGATATTAGTGGTTGATTGGCGATTTCTCTAATTTTCTCGTTTGTTTTGAAATCGTTCCACGCTATACCAAATATTTTCCTTAGACATTTATTTTCGAATGCGTTCAACTTTGTTTCTATATCTCTTGTTTTCCAGCTCTCACGCGCATACGTAAGGGTTGATAGTACATTTGATTTGAATAGACTTAGTTTTGTGTTTGTGCTGATGAGTTTTTATTTCCACAACTTTTCAAAGTTTATGAAAGACATTGCTGCTTTTGCTATTTATAATATGTTGTACATGATATATAACTATTATATTTTGGGAGCCGCGATAGCTCAGTGGTTAGTGAATTAGACTACAAAGGACAAGAGGTAGGGTTCGATCCCAACCGACGGCTCCAGCTTCACCCAGCTTTTAATTTTCTATATTATATTTTGTATTCGTGCTTATCTGCATTACATTAGTTGCAAAATTTGATGTAAAATGTATCATGAAAAAAAATTAGAACGTGTATTAATGCAATGTGTGCTTTGAACGTAGGTCCTTCCCATTCTGAGGCCGACGTCATACCTTTAGACTATCCAGCTCCCCCCCCCCCCTCCTCCCCGCCCCCATTTTGCTTTAGATTAGTTATGTCCGTTATCTTTTATTTTATTGTTAATTATAAACCTAGGGATGGACAGAAATAACATTCTTTTTATTCTTTTTCGTCTTCTTCTTCTTCCTCTTCTTCTATCCTTCCTCTGTTGCCGTTGGCGTCGAGGGGTGAAACAATCTGCGATTCTTTGCTTTGATTCAGAGCCAAAATAATGGAGAAACAATCTTTTTTTTTAATTAGATTATTTAAATAATGGCCTAATTATAGCACCAATATGCAGACGTCATGTCATCAACGTATTTAAATCTGCTTTTTTTGCCATCATCATCTTTCCACTCGTTTATGTTACATTATAAATATAACTCCAGTTATTGATGTAATGTTTTAAATATATGTCATGTATTTTATGCAATGGGAGCCGCGATAGTTCAGTGGTTAGTGAACTGGACTACATAGGACAAGAGGTAGGGTTCGATCCCAATCGACGGCTTCCGGTTCACCCAACCTTTAATGGGTACCGAATTTTTTTCTGGGAAAGTAAATCGGCACGGGCGTAATACCGACCACATTACCCCAAAGACCATGAACCGAAGGTCTGTAAAATTTATGGTCACTAACACCATATTCCCTATACGCCACTTTGCGAGACGAGGGTACTTTACTTTACTTACTTTATCTTATGTCTTAAGGATACATCAAGTTATGTTATAGCATAAGCCTATTATAGGAATCTGTTACTGGTTGGTCTAGAGATAAGGCGTCAGCAACTGGACAGGAAGGTCCCGGGTTCGTTTCCACTAGTTGGAATATTATTTTTTTAAATAAATAAAATTAAATCCATGACTTCATGGTCTCTAGGTTGTAAAATCATATGTCTTTATCTCTATGATAACGGCAATAAACAACAGTTCCCGTGTGCACTCACCAACGTTAAAGAGCCTTTAGCAGTTAAAAATCTAAAAGAGTAAGTTAAAAAATGGTCGCTGTCTGGGCAAAATTGTCAGCAAAGATCTACCTACCCCGATGGATCTAATTTATAAGATGGATCCCATGCCGTGCTACGGAGTTCGTGCATTCGGGTCAGGGTTCTCCGCGGAAATTCTCCATATTTCGAGGAGAAAATCGGAGCACCTGACCTAAGGAATATTTCAGTGTGCAGTGATGATGACCCTTGCATAACATAACATAAAATAACATAACATAACATAACATAACATAAATTTCAAGCTGTTTATGATACGTCCCAAGCAAATGTCATGTTTATATTATGACGTCAGCATTTTCAAAAAATATTATGTCGTCAGCATATGTCAAGTTATGCTTTGTCGGCAACATATTTCACAATTCTTTATTTGTTATGTATTCAAAATAATTCATATTTTTTATGTCTAAACATATTACAAGTTGTTTTAATGCTGTGGTTTCTTATTAATGTCAGGTTTAAAATAGGGGAAACAAAAAAACTATTTAACAGACTGAAAAAAAAAACTATCTATCCGACATATAGCACCATTGCTGATGTATGCTGAGGGGCTCACTATAGAACCAGAGGGATAAAGGCCGCTTGGCCAAAGCAGTCGCCACGATGTGTGAAACTCATGATTTTAATTTCAACCCGGTAGAAAAAACACCTTTCTACTGCAGGTACGAACACCGTACGCCGACTTTTCAGCCAGCGAAACAGTGGTTTATGCCGCGCGGCCACGCGCAACTCTATTCACAGAATAGACACAAATAATTACGGAAAACATCCTTAAATTATAATTTTTAACTTCATTTGATTTGTTCTGCTTTACTTTCTTACTTCCCTATTGGCAAACTTGTAGCTTTAATCTTTTGAGTATTTTGTACATTGTAACATCTTTGAGCTTAAATAGGTATTAAATGAACGAAACTACAGAGTTTTCTCCCCTCTGTTACATACAGATTTATAAATCTCATTATATGTGTTATAAATGAAACGATGTTTGTGGATTGTGCGTGCTCATTAGTTAAACCTGTGAATACGATTCTTGAAGTGTGGTCGATTCAGTTAAAGAAAAGATGAATCAAACCTTTTTTAACCGTAAAGTTTATTTAACAGTTATCAATCCCCGGCCTTACAGATCATTAGTGGGAACTCCATGATTTATTAAACACAGTTTCTAACTAATCAAAGCGGACGATTTGTGAGCATGTGTGTGAGTGCATACAACTGTGTGCGTGTTTGTGTGAATGAGTGTGTTTTAAAACATACCACAGTGCATGTGCTTCCGGGTATGTTTAATTAGAGGAATCAGCCAATTTTACTTCTTTAAAAAAATGTTTTCTGATGCCACTAAAAACGTCTTAACTGAGACGTGAAACACGATGCAGTGTAAATATTATTAGAATAATCTTCCCCTAGTCAAAATAGAAATTCTTTTTTTTCACTAGTAAAGAAAAAATAAGGCAATTATTATTTATTTTTTTAAGCGCACTCGTGATTGTAGAACAGTCTTCTCCTGTGCACCCAGAAATATTTAATAACTGAGAGAAGGAATTAAAACAAAGTGTGTGTATATATATATATATATATATATATATATATATATATATATATATATACATAGGGAGCCGCGAAAGCTCAGTGGAAAGCGGCACGGGCCTAATACCAATCACATTACTACAAAAACCATGTACCGAAGGTCTATAAAAAGTGTGGTCACTAACACCATATTCCCTATACGCCACTTGACGTGACGGGGTGCTTTACGTTTTGTTTTATTTATATATATATTAACAATACAATCGTGACAATTTTTGAAGTGGGAAATCAAGATAGCACACTGATACTCTGGACAAAATCACTAACATAGAATTATGGAAATGTACCAGTCAAACACCAGTGGATAAAGAGATACAGCGAAGACGATGGCGCTGGATAGGACACGCACTACGGAAGCCAACTAAGAGTATTACACAACAGGCCCTTTTTTGGAATCCCCAGGGGAAAAGACAAAGAGGAAGACCAAGGAATTCTCGGAGAAGACAGATAGAAGCAGAGATGAAGATGATGGGGAAGACATGGATCTTAAAAGAATGGCAAAAAAACAGAACGACTTGGAAAGTGTTTCTTGAAGATCTATGCTCCACTGGGAGCTAAAAAGGTAGACGAAGAAGAAGTAGACCCTGATACTCTCGAAAACTGACGCTCTTTGAGAGTGGAGACCAACTGGCAATAGATAGAAATTATGACTAAATAGTACCACGAATTCAAGGCTACTTGTCAGTCCTGTGGAGTATGTGCATATGCTGCGATTTTCCGGTATCATCAAGCACGAGATGGGATTTCTAATGGTCACTTTCCCATACATGTTGGTCCGATGTACGGTAGGAATGAGTGCCTTGAAATTTAATGTCGGAAGAAACACTAATTTCATGCACACACACACAAATTCTCTATATGTGTTGGAGGAAACACTCATTTCAAGCACACACACACCACACAAATTCTCTATAGATGTTAACAGAAAGAATTTCGTCACGAGTATAAATTTCTCTAGAATTGTCTTCGCTTGCGACAGTTGTTAACAGACGTTGAAGAAAATGTGCTCTTGCCTAGAAACCATCAATGTTAAAGTATTTTAACTCCCTTGTCAATAACGATTTATAAGACCGAAGAGTTCAATTTTGAGTGTGATTCTAAGAGTTCTTTTAATGGGTCGATTTGAAATTAGAAAATGAGAAATATGTTTCTTTTTAAACTACAAACTAATGCACAGCACAAAAACTAGTGAGAATTGCAAATTATTAATAAGACGAAGCAGTCAAATGTGTCTACAGTACTAGAAAAATTGAAGCATTTATATAAAATTAATAATACTTTAACAAATATAAAATAAAGTCTTTATATCAAGTAGCTTTTTTTCCAAAGAAGGATATCGCTCTTTTGACTGCCAGTCTAAAATGAATGTTCCTTGTTATTTAGATAAACACAGTTCAGTGAGTGCAGTCTGTCAGAAGTCGTTGATGCTTAAATCACGCTGACTTTCATTTCGTTCTTTTCTCAGCTTTCCAGGAATCTATGACCTCTTATTTGAAGGTTATTATGGCTTTTAATTTGGCCTGATATTAATTTTCTTCCTTTGCTTATTTATATTTACTAGCCAACTTTCGTCTATTTTTTTTATGTTTTTTCCTTAAATGACACATTTTATTGCTGTCTATCCAGGCAATTTGGGGATTCCTCAGAATCATTCCAACTCAAATTATAGATTTATTTTCTCAGAGTTAGTATCTAGGCTGTAAACATCCGTAATTTTCAACTGAAAATAACAGACCGGTAATAAAACAAGCACCTATAAATAACCAAAGTACTTTCGTTCCAAAAAATATCCGTTTTGCCTTTTGAAATTATTAATATGGGTTACCCGTTCTTTTCATCGTCCATCCCTAAAATAATCATAACTTACCTTATGTCACGATTTCCGGCAAGTTATAATATATAGACTATTGAGCCTAACAAACAATTAGAATAGATACTCAACCGTTACCGTTCCATTCTCCTCACTGATCCCACGCGTCTACTTTTATGAGTGATCCCCCGATGTTCGCCTTCAAGCACGACAGGAATTTGGGAGTTATTCTGGTTAGGAGCCATCTCCCTCGCTCCGACCATCAACACTTCGATACGGCCCCTTGTGGTGGAAACTGTATCGCCTATGCCTATTTGCTCCCCACTGAATCTGTCTTATTCCCTAATGGACGGTTCGAGATCAAGCATGGCTTCACATGTGTGTCCCGTAACATCATTTATGCCAATATATGCCAACGATGCCACATGACTTATATTGGCGAGTCTGGAGACGATTAGCGGAAAGAATTTGTGAACATCTACGAGATGATCAACAGAATACTGGTACTCCAGTGTCTTCCCATTTCATCTTCCCAGACCACGAGGGCAAAGAGGACATCCGTATCACTGGTATTGTCCTTTGTCACTCTGGCGCCCGCAGCCGGTTTGCTTTGGAGAATCGCCTCATAGTCCACTTTGGTTCGCTGACCACACGAGGCATGAATGTATCACACTCGTACATATAGTTTCCTTTCGGTTGCTCCTTCCCTTTTGCATAGCCTTCTCTACTGCCCATGTTTGGGCACTTTAGTCTATCTACTATGCCATGCTATTCTTAGTTCTCTTCCACTAGTCCCTACTGAGACATTTCGGTGTTCTCCTATGCCACTTTTTCTGTGTTACTTACCCCTCATTTATTTTTATTGTACCCCACTCTCAGACATCTCACTCTTTCCGCTTTTCCGCGGGGGTCTCGGTAGCCTAGTTGGGAAAACCACTCAACTGGACTACCGACGTTCGGACAACCCGTGTTCGATTCCCTACTGGGAGCAGTGTGAATTGTACTCGTGGTTTGAAAAAAAAAATATACCCCCACGGTCGACCCAGCCGTTGGCAGAAATGGGTACCAGGGTATTACCCTGGGAAGGTGAGGAATGTTACCTCGCATCTGAGTTTCGATGCTTGAGGCGACACTATACAGAAATATCCGAACATTTCTGGATAGGCGGCCGAGCACATATAGGTGTAAACTCGCGTGCTAAGACGCCGGTTCAAGTCTCGTACTTTACCTTTACCTTTACTCTTTCCGCCTTTTGAGTACCTGTTATTCTACTGTTCTATTCTTTCTCCTTTGTGTTTGCACACTAACCCCGGTGTGTACCCTTCTGGTTATGGGGCGTTATGCGCACATTTCTACACTATATGATTGTCCCCCATATGGGTGTGAACATGCATGTATGTGTTAATATGTATGGGTATTGGTATATATATATATATATATATATATATATATATATATATATATATATATTTATATATATATAAGCATGTATGTGTGTGTATGTATGTATGTATATGTATGTATATATATATATATATATATAAGTATGTTGATATGTATAGGTATGTGCATGTCTTTTTTGTACGCGTATATATGTATACACGCATCTGTGTGTGTGTAAACATGTATTTATGGGCCCTTACATACTTTTAGACATTGTCAGTGTCTTTGCAGTCGAGGTAACCTAGACAGCTTTCCTCCACTCGCGTATTTTTAGAACCCTTCACCTGACCAGAGCGTATCAGTACAGCTACACCCGTGTGACTATTTCTTTCCCATTCCTACCACGGTCCACGACACAGGGAAGTCATTTTTCTTGTTTCTTTAACTAGTTTCGATTATTTTGTTTTGGATGTTTCGTTATTAGTTAGCTTGTAGGATTAGTTTTATTTACTTACATATCTGTGTGTGCGTGTTTTTTGTTTGTTCCTGCTGAAGGCCTATTGAGCCGAAATGTTGTTCAAATCTGTGTCGTCTACTAATCACGTAAAGTGATTTTACCGTACCATTTTTTTTCTTCTTTTTTTTCAATTCTCCCTAACAAACAATTAATCTGCTTCCAGTACTACAATGCTAGCGTTGACGGTATCTTGCTCAATTCTAAGATCTATCATTGACATCAGTAGCCTGTTATAGGTGTAGCCTACCGTCTCCAGTTCATGCAAGCCTCTTGATCAGCCACCAATTCAATAACTTTATTGTGTCTAGTTCTGGCTTTCTTAAGGATATGCAGTATTTTATAAAGCAAACCTATTTAATTAATACATAAACGCATTTTACGGTTTGGTTTTTATTATGCAATATTGGTGTTCATCTGGTTTAGATAGCTATACACTCCCACCCCTTCCCCAATTTAAAATAAATTTGTTTTTACTTTACGACAAACAGATCCAGTTGTGTAGCGTGAATTACTACCTGTGTCTGAGGCAAAGTAAGTATGTGGATTAATGCACTCGGGGAAGGTAAATTTGTGGATTAAAGCACTCGGGGAAAGGTAAATGTGTCAATTGAAGCACTCGGGATAAAATAATTTTGTGGATTAATGCACAAGAGGCAAGGTATATTTGTGGATTAAAGCACTCGGCGCAAGGTAATCTGAGGATTAAAGCACTAGAGGCAATGTTAGTTTGTGGATTAAAGCAATCAGGGCAAGGTAAATTTATGGATTAAAGCACTTGGGGAAAAGCAAGTATATGGATTAAAGCACTAGGGGCAAGGTAAATGTGTGGATTAAAACACTTATGACATGGTAAACTTATGGATTAAAGCACTGGGGGTAAGGTAAATTGCGGATTAAATTGTTCTGGACAAGGTAAATTTGTTGATTAAAGCACTCGGGGCATAAAATTATGTGAATAGCCAGCACCCGAAGCAAGAACTTTCTTGCCTTTTGAAATTGTGTGTTCTCAGAAGGGTGTTGAGAGTTTTCTGGATATCCAAAAAGACCAAAGAGGACATTATCGTTTAGGCCAACACAAAAAGAGGGAGCCGCGATAGCTCAGTGGTTAGTAGGTCTGTAAAATATAGGGTCACTAACACCATATTTCCCTATACGCCACTTGGCGTGACGGGGGTCTTTCTTCTTTTCTCTTTTCACTGATACCTAAAAGGTGTCGTGGTTTATATCATTTGTCGTTCTTGTGCTGCTCGAATTGTCTGAATTAGTGATTTTCCTTTGTTGTTACATGTCTCTTTCACTGCATCTATCCATCTTCTTCTGGGTCTTCCTCTTGGTCTTTTTCCATGCATTCTCGAGAAGAACGCCCTTGATGGTGATTGGTGAGGATACATTCTGACCAGGTGGCCAAAACATTTAAGTTGTTGTTGTTCTATATATTATTGGCAGGGTTTTGTTCCTACCATTTTTCTCATGGTTTCATTTGGTATTCTATCTCTTCTTGTGTTGTTTGTTACTTTTCTCAAGCATCGCATCTCACATGTATTGATCTTTCTTAAATGTGATTTAGAAAGGGTCCATGTTTGACTTTCATAGCACAAAGTGACGGGGGTACTTTACTTTTTTATTATGTACTTGATTTTAAGTCCCAGCCTCGTCCAACGTGTGAAAACACATTAAAGTAAACAATAGAGAAGCATTATTTTGGTGATACCTCATGGACCGAGGAAAAAAATATATTTACTCGTAAATTAGCAATAGTTTTAAGGAAAATAACTGTACACAATTTAGTTATTGTATTGAAATACTGTTGTTAAAATATATATTTTTTGTCTCCCTTGAAATTCATAATGGGCGATTTTACAGACTTGCTTTGAAAATTATAATATTATGAATACGTTTATCTTCGGATTATTTTCTTTTAACTTTGCATTCCGTTTTCAACAAAACCTCTCGTTTATTTCAGATAGTTTAATTTAGTAATGAAGCAAGTGCTCAGAATATCTTGACGATTGTCACAACGACAGTGTCTCACTATAGAAAGGCAGTTACAATTCTTTGGACACACAATCGGAATAGAGAATGTGGAGCAATGGTCGTCACACGGAAAAGGTGGGAGAAGAGGAAGAGGGAACACCAAGAATTAAATATCTCACAGAATTGTCTATGCTGCGCAATTGAACAAAACACAGTAGGCATAATCAAACAATCCTCAGAGAGAAATTTAAGAAACCATGTTAACTAAAACAAATTAATTCCTTCTACAAACGTTTAATCACCTTCTTTACTCTGTATAAAATAACATTAAACTGTATTGAGAAGCTAAACTAAAAGAAAGACAAGACAAACTACAACGTTTCGGCAAAAGTCTTCATGGGGTTAAACAAACTATACAAATTAAACACAAACATCTAAGCCAGAAAACAATATATTAGTTATTTTACCTGATTAAGGCATGTGCCAAATTGTTGTAGTATGTCTTGTATTTCTATTATTTTAGCTGCTCAAAAAAAAAAAACGTATGTTATTTTATATATTTTCTGCAGCTATGCTCACAGTATTAAGCATTTTATATATTTTCTGCAGCTATACTCACAGTATTTAATATTTTATATATTTAATATTTGTGCTTATCGGCTTTCCCCTGTGTACAATTTCATGTAACTATTATATTGAACATTTTCCTGCGGTGCAGTAATAACTTCTATGTTAACTATTTTTTTTTTTAAACTAAAAACCATTACTGGGGACAACTCAAACTTCGTTGTAATTTCCTGAGCATAGAAAGTTGGACGTGGATAAAATAAACAAGAATAGAAGGAATCAAGTTTGCGGATCGCTTGGCATTTTAGTGAAACAGAAGAATAACTGAAAAAAATAGGACAGCAAGATATTAACAATCACATTAAATTATCTACTTGCGTACATCGATAGTGACATTTATGATAAAAAGTCATTTTTATTAATTTCGAACCGAATATTTTGTTATTTAGTTCAAACCGAATATTTTGTTATTTAGTTCAAAGCTATTTAATTCTTACTCATTTTCTCTCTCTCTCTCTCTCTCTCTCTCTCTCTCTCTCTCTCTCTCTCTTTCTCTCTCTCTCCCTCCTTCCCTCCCTCTTTCAGTCTCATTAATTTGCTCTACTCTCACAGCAATAGAAATGAATAAAATTCTTGTATAATCTATTTTGTTACTGTTAAACTTTAGAACAGTTTGGCGTCACTATAGGCAAGACATTCGCATATCTTCTACACCACCGTTCCAGCTGTTCCCAAAGTTTAAGTCTGAATCTGCTGAATTGAAAGTGTTGTGTTTATAAAAAAAAAAAAAAAAAAAAAAAAAGATGGAGATGGTCATGAAGAACACATCCGAGTTGCTATAACGGTCGCGCCGGTGAAACAATCCTGTACAGGTGCGGAATCCGAGTCGACTTCAGGGTCGATAAGCGTGATCCAAAAAAGGCTGTTCTAACAAATAAGGTCACGTCTCTACTTCGGTGGAACACACGATCTGACCGTAGTCCAGCACGTGACGAATTCTCAGTCAAAAACAGATAGCACATCCTATCTCAGAGTAACACTAGAGCCGGGTACCAGTCAACCGCAATCAACGGTCGTCGTTTGCAGCACGCAAGTACTCCATGCGCTGGCGCCTTAACCGCGTTGACTCTGTGGTTAGATATATGCGACTGTACCATCGCCGTTTCGCAAACGAAAATCCAAGCCAGAAAGAATAATTTTGACAATACACTATTTTTTAATTATTTATTGTTTTAGAAGTAAAAAATCAGAAGGTGTGAAATATAATGTAACTTCTATCGATCAGTATCCAATAACAAAAGTTAGCAGTTAGAAGCAATATCGAAACACGTAAAATAATATCTCCAAAAATGTCAATCGCAGACAAATTACCAAGATTGAAGTAAACCATGGCATTATGCCACAAATTGGAGGGAGAGAGGGTGCAGATAGAATGCATCACGCCTTGTGATGCATGAAGAATATGGTGGTAGTGCCTCCATAGTTTTTTTCTCCTATATGCATTGGTAATAATTTATACGTAATGCAGGCCAGAATCATTCCCTACTTTCTAAGGTAAATTTATGACACATATTTTCTGACAGTCACACAGTCGAGTGGATCTGGACAAAAAAGGTTTGAACATTTTCAGAACTAAGCCCGAATGCATGTAATCTATAGTGAAAAGCGCTGACCTCTTTGCAGAGCTCTGTCAATGACACTTCATTTGTCTGTGAAATCTGTGAAGCGTACGACGACATAAAACAACATAGATCAGACAAGGATTAATGATCTACTGCAAAAACTCAACACTCACTAGCAGCTACTGATTGTTGACTCTCAAGATGCCATTTAAAATTCAAATAAGCAGGAAAACGTACTAAACTACAAATGTATTTCCAGTGTTAAAACCAAAGTACTAGAATGTATTTGTGGCGTGTGAGTAATATGTTGTTAGTGTCCATGTTTTTCAAATACCATCGATACATTAATTAACCTTGCGCACCACTAATGAGTACTACTCCATGTCGCTTTACTGAGCTAAAGAAAATCTCATGTAGACATTTGTAGAGGCTGGGTTAACCCAAAGCTGTCTCCGTCCAAACAATAAAAGCGTCTTTTTTTAAAGAACTGAACGTGCACGCTATTGATCAGAAGACAATGACACTTACCTAATAAGAAATGCTAAATGTTAAATGTAATGCAAAAATTGAGGCAAAAATGCTGAATTTGAAACATGTAATCGTGTTCACTACAAGGATGATATTAATTAGCAGAAGACACAACATTTCAAGGATTACTTATATAAAATGATTTCTTCTTTCGTTCACTCTCTGCCTTCATCCAACGACTATTCCTCTTCGTCGTATAGATTCCTGCTTAAATTCGTGTTTCCTATCTTTCTTTTAATCCTGTTTTGAGTTGTTTTCATGTAATTACTTTGCTACTTTTCTGTTCTCTTGTATTCTATTTTTTTTTTAAAAGAAACGTAGTCTATAACTCGAAACATTTCTTCTGTGACTTTCATGACCCCATGATCACCTTTCCGCTGTTTGGGATTTGATGCATGAGGTATGTCCTCCAATATAAAAGTCTATGCTAATTCTCAGCTAGAAGTGTCTGCTCTGCTTCTGTAACGTTAGCCTGAACAAAAATAGAGTAGCAGCGGTCAGACTTTAAGCACATCTGCAACATCTTCTAGTGAATGTGAAAGAAAATTTTCTCAGATGAAATTATAGCAACTTCAAAAAAATATCTGTTTATACAGTAGGCAAGCTTCCTTTGTGCTGTTGTTCATCAAAATGTTAAGACCTTCTCTTACTTATACTAACTCGTGCAAATATATGGAATCATGTCTAAAACGAGGACCTCGTTCTACAATTGGTAATAATAGAAAAGATCCACTGTACACGAGTGTACATCGAATAATATGTTAAAAGTGTGGGAGTCACTGTAATAATAATTTAACGGTAGGTACTGTCATCTATTTTCTAAAAAGCAAGCACTGGTTTCATCATCTACTTTATTGCATTGAACGCCTACTTATGCAGAGTGCGAGTGACTTTATCCTCACAGAGTGTATGTGAAGATGATGTAGAGATTACAGAAAATATCCTCAACCAGGTGAACTCTACTGCGTCCTGACAACTGAAGAAAAGGGGAAATAGTGGTTTGGTTACAGCTAGACGTAGCTAGAAAATCACTAAGTCAAAACGACGTTGCCGCTCAAAAGGCCTTCAGCCGGAACTATGAATCACACACACACACAACAAATTTGTAAATAATAAACTAAAACTACGTATCAACTATATAATGAAATATGTTAATCAGAAAGTATTATTAAAAATTAATGAAAAGAAACTTCTTTGCAGCGGTTGTTGTGACCCGGTCAAAAGGCAACATGGGCCTACTGGTCGATTGGGCTGGACAATGGTCTTTCGCCAATAATGCCAGAAGGTGATATAAGAAGCTATCTGGTCTGGTTGTACTTCGCAAAATAGTCTGCATTATATGTTTATTTCAGTTTTTGAATGTTCCAAAATAAATTACAAAAATAATTTTGGTTTGAAAGCCACGACTTATTGGAGATTGTAATTACAAAAACAACTAAATGCGAAAGATTATTACTGACAAGATGGTCACTGAAAAATTAATGAACTGAAATAAAATGCACAGGAAAAACAATTTAAGTATGAACGATGTAAACAACTTTTTGTTTCATTTAAGAGATACATATTAAAGGCACTCGCCGGCAAGATAAAAATGTGGAAGAAATGCAGCCTCGCAGAGTTTACAACAAAAGTTATCGACACAGAAAACGAGATTTACACTATTTACTTGTTTCAAAACCGATACGGCACTTGACTGAAATTCGTTTCGCTGTTCACTAAATTATAAATGCTCTCTACGAGTCTCAAGGAACATTCGAAGACTGCTGTCGTGTGTACCGATTGAACATATAAATTGTTTCATGAATTATTGAAGTGAGATAATGACAAATAAATGAACAGGAAGGCAAGGTCAACAAGCAAACCAAACTGAGAAGCAAAAATCAAGAGACACTCTTCTATCTATCTATCTATCTATCTATCTATCTATCTATCTATCTATCTATCTATCTATCTATCTATCTATCTATCTATCTATCTATCTATCTATCTATCTATCTATCTATCTATCTATCTATCTATCTATCTATCCATCCATCCATCCATCCATCCATCCATCATCCATCTATCTATCTATCTATCTATCTATCTATCTATCTATCTATCTATCTATCTATCTATCTATTTATCTATTTATCTTTCTATTGCCCTTTCCAGCCGTAGCCGGCCCATAGGGCGTAGACCAAGATACTCCTTCTCTTATCTGAATTTTTGTTCTAGCAGTTTTCAATTCTTTTAAAGATATTTTATCAAATCTCGCCATTTGTCTCTGTTCTGTGCAAGCAGCTCTATCTCATTGAGGGAGCCGAATCCTGCTGCTCTTGCCTCCTCAGCAATGTTCTTCTCAGTGTCTCTCTGGGTCTTCCTCTTTTTCTCTTACCTGTTGTTTCCCATATGAGGGCTTGCTTTGCTGTTCGTTTATTATCTCTTCTCATCACATGTCCAACATATGACCATCGTCTTTTCTTTATTACTGAAGATATTAGTGGTTGATTGCGATAGCGATTTCTCTAATTTCCTCGTTTGTTTTGAATTCGTTCCACACTATACCAAGTATTTTCCTTAGACATTTATTTTCGAATGCATTCAAATTTGTTTCAATATATCTTGTTGTTTTCCAGCTTTCACACGCATACGTAAGGGTTGATAGTACATTTGATTTGAATAGTCTAAGTTTTGTGTTTGAGCTGATGAGTTTTGATTTCCACAACTTTTCAAGGCTTCTGAAAGACATTGCTGCTTTAGCTATTCTGATTCTAATTTCTTTGCTTGTATCCCCTTCTCGATCAATGTGACTTCCAAAATAGATAAAGAGATCGATCTCTTCTACTGGTTTGTTTTCCATGTATATTTTGTCGTCTGTTGGAATTAAATTTTCATGACTTTAATCTTTTCATGATTGATCTCAAGCCCAATTTTGCTGGCTATTGTTGATAGTTCATTTGTGTTTTCCTGCATCGTAGAGACACTCTTGGAAGTACAATTATCAATGGTATGCTGTGTATTCGCAACGTAAAAAAACCACTGTTCCTGAATGAAGAAGAACTTGGTGGCTAAACCACTAGAAATGGCTTATACCTAGAAGGATTAAAACAATTAAAAGCAGTAAGTAAGTAAGTAAAGTACCCCCGTCACCCCAAGTGGCGTATAGGGAAATATGATGTTAGTGACCCTATATTTTACAGACCTTCAGCACATGATTTTTGGGGTAATGAACTAACATCAGTGTGAAAGCGTATTGCTCCTTCAAAATCCAATTCTCAAAATTCAATTTCAAAAGAATTTAAAGAAAACATTCGCCCATTGAATATGACATATAATGTTTATGCCATAATTTACCCATTTAATATGGCATATAGTGTTTATGCTATTATCTACCCATTTAATGTGACATATACGAGACACAGTATCCTCAGTGGCAAAGAACACAAGTTCACTAAATGTAGGACAGGAACAATCAGTAGATGAACACAAATGGTTGATGGAACGTGCGGCAGAGTGGATATGGGAATGTTCCAACTGCGATGACGCCACTTCAAACTAAAGACAAAGACATATATATGGAACATCGTGTTATACTATTATGTTTTTATCACACAAATACGTTTTTTGGTGTAGGTAGTAGAGGGGAGATAATAGGGACAGCACTTCACCAGTACTATTTTCTTTCCCTCTCAAAAAAAAAATATCCGGTACCCAGTTCGGTGCCTGGGCGAACTTAGAAGCCATCGGTGGAGATAGAATCTAACATATTTTTTTTATCTGTAAATTAATTCACTAACTGTAAATTAATTCATATGCTGTATCCAGAAATGTGAAAATCAAACACTTCACATGTGATGTACTATATTATTTATGGTTGAGCCAACTTCCCTGCTGAGGACTAGTGATCGGGTTCGATCTTTATAACGGTTTATGGTGAAGGCTATGTATGACAGTGTTCCTTGTTGCAGTTTCCTCATATTCCAAATCCGGCTTGTTGCAGGAGCTACTGAGTTAGGTGCTCTATGCACACTGTGAGCTGTGTGTTTCATCCGTTTTGATCATGTTTCGATATTCCAATTGCTTACGATGAATGATGATATCGTATGGCAGAGAACAGTTGGCTGTGTTCACTTTCTGTGCGGTTTCGCCTTTTGTCTTTTGGCGTGTGCTGAGACTGCTATGAAGGGGACTACAGCTACCTTTCGGATATTTCCACTAGCACGGGCGGTTCAGCAATTATGGATTTTAATTCGTTTGCAGTGACTACCGGGGCCTTCCATAACCAAAGAACCAAACGGTTTGCTAGGTTCTCACACATTAAACTGGTACTGGAGAACCTTCATGGTAAAGAAATACACTTTGGAGTAACGCTGGCAATGTTGCCTTCAGAAGTAGCAAATAAAGAAACAATATAGAACACCAAGACGATAACCTCTTATACCACAGTGACATCATTTCTTTCCTCTCTTCTTTAATTGTAAAAATGTAGGTTAGTTTAATCGACCGATCATCTTTATTTTTCAACGGGCAACTTCCAAATTTTCAGACCCCTCTCCTCAACCTGCCGCGATAGCTCAGTGGCTAGTGAACTGGACTACAAAGGACAAGGGGTAGGGTTCGATCCCAACCGACGGCTTCCGGGTTCACCCAGCCTTAAATGCGTACTGGATTTTTTTCTGGGAAAGTAAAGCAGCACGGGCGTAATACCGACCACATTACCCCAAAAATCATGTGCTAAAGGTCTGTAAAATATAGGGTCACTAACACCATATTTCCCTATACGCCACTTGGTGTGACGGGGGGTACTTTACTTTCTTTTTACTCTCCTCAGCCTGTTACCCAGTATGAAGCGCATCCGCTACACCAACGAATGCACTGAAGACGGCTTCAGACAGATGCACAAACTCCGTAGCACGGGGAAAGATCTTTACAGCTGCTTCCTTATTCGCCTCTAACGACATGCGTGACAGGTGACAGCGCTTTAATTATTTCCTCCCCAACCGTGGCCAAGGCCCGGGAGTTACACTGGTAACTTTTCTGTGACGGCCAATAAATAATACGAATGTTTTACAACATGCTGGTGCAATGTTGCTATGCTAACTTGTTCGTTCATAGACTCTGTGTTAATTTTAGTGTTAACAGAAACTCATCTTGTGTCAGCATCAAAGTGCGAGAAAATCAAACTGATTCTTGGGCGTCAGAGCTATCCTAGTAAACAAACACACGCGGCGAATGGACGAGTTTTTGACTGAACAGCTGCAAACATTAACAGCTCTCGAGTATTTCCTGTCACGTGATGTTTTGCCCGAACGATTTGATAAATGAAAGCCCACTCACAATGACGTCCAACAAAAGTAACGTATCAACAGCCATAAATCACCCGTGCCGTAAAGTGTAATTAAAGAACCCCTAATTAAACATGTATTCTGCTTCCATGCGTTTTCTACGTCACCGGTTTGCTCTTACGGAAACAGAAGCACCTCTTTGTATGGGGTCAAGTGAAGTTTAAAAGCAAATTCGAATCCCTTTTCCGCTATTGCATGTTTAATTCACGGCCTAGTGTTTAACTTTCTGTTAATTTGTTTTCCAAAACAACAGTTACCATGCTTGAAATTTCATTTATGAAATAATGTATAAGTTGCAAGAATTTTTGGCATTAATGTTAGACGACAAATATGGTACTTTGAAAATTCATTCGTTAATCAATGTAAAGGTAAAGGTAAGTACGAGACTTGAACCGGCGTCTTAACACGCTAGTTTCCACCCATATGTGCTCGGCCACCTATCCAGAAATGTTCGGAGATATCTGGATAGTGTCGCTTCAAGCATCGAAACTCACGATGCGAGGCGACATTCCTCACCTTCCCAGGATAATACCCTGGTACCCATTTCTGCCAACGGCTGGGTTGACCGTGGGGGTATTTTTTTTTCCAACCACGAGTACAACTCACACTGCTCCCAGCGGGAATCGAACAAGGGTTGTCCGAATGTCGGTAGTCCAGTCGAGTGGTTTTCCTAACTAGGCTACCGACGCCTCCCCGCCTCGTTAATCGATGTACGAAATTACATTCCAAGCATCATGAAAGTTCGTCAACATGTCCCTTCTTTCCTTCAACCTAAACTATGATAAAGAGTGTGCATGAGCATGGTTCCAGTAGCGTGACATTAAAAAACTTATCATTCTAACTATTAAAATAACTATTATTCTCAATTAACCATTCCTAATCGTGCTACTTTTATTTCCCAAAAATGGCCGCAAGCGCGATGACAAATGTTCGTTTCTACGAGAAAGATTAGAACGAATAATTGCTTATGTATGTTGCTATTTTTTTAAATTATCAATGCCCCACATACAGATGCAACTGAAGCAGATCTGTCATTGCCTATGCTCTCCCTGGAGATTGGTTACAGACGAGTCCATGAGCGTTTAAGATCTCTATATCTTTTTTGGTTTTTATGTTTCAGCTATCAATTACTTTGCAGTGTGAACTGAACGTTGGATTGAGATTAAATTATTTTTTGTTTAATACGGTCTGGCAGCAACAAAAAAATGCTCATACATAGTACTCTACAACGGCCGGACAAAATACTCAGTTTAAATAAATATGATTATAAGCTTAAGGGGTATCAAAAATACAAAAAAGAATGTAATGACAAGGTAGATGACATTAGAGATGGGTAGGTGGTGTGAAGAAAAGAAACAATGAAACTGTATCAATTTAGTGCGTGCTAGAAAACACTGCGAAAGACGTAATGAAGACTTATAACTTCAAAGATGGAAACACACGGTAGGAGTCAGACTTAGCGCACTCCTACTACAGAGTTCTTTATTATTACCATTACTGTTTCACCTATATCATCATCATCAAGTACCGGGCCTGCTGGCGTAGGTGATCAATGTCTCTCCACAACTTTCGAACTCGGCAGCTATTTATCATTTCTGTTGTTGACCTTCTGCCAAGCCATTCTCTTAAGCTGTCTGTTATTTTTTCTCTTTGCTTCCCTCTATCTCTTCGTCCCTCAATTTTTCCAGTTGTTACAATATATTCCAGTTGTTCTCTTCTCATTACATGGCCAAAAATAATGATTGTTTCTTCCTAATATTGGAAATTAGCTCTCTTTTTGCTTTTACCTCTCTCAGAACATCTTCATTCTTCTTCTTAGCTGTCCATGGTACTCTCAACATTCTTCTGTAAAACCACAATTCTACAGACTCCAGTGATTTTCTTGTCTGTTATCCTATTGTCCATGATTCGCATCCATATGTTAAGACTGGCTCTACGTAACATTTAAGAACTCTTATTCTTGTTTCTATTGTCAAAAATTGATTGCATAGTATCTTCTTCATTTTTTGGAAAGCTGCTTATGCCTGAGCCATTCTGCATCTCACCTCTTTTGTACATCTTCCGTCTGAGGTTAACGAGGTTACCAAATATTTAAATTCATTTACTTGTTTTAATATTGTCCCACTGAGAGATAATATCAGAGCAGCCTGAGAGATAATATCAGTAAGGAAGAATCGATAAAAAAAAAAGCTATGAATAATTTCCGTCATATAATAAATAAAGAAACAACAGATAAAATGGTTTGGCCGCGTGTTAAAACAGAAATACCAAATCACAACACAACACGCATTTAATACACGTTGTTAGAATACCAACTCAAAGGTCAATCACGAAAAACTATGGATTGATGCAATATTATAAACACTAGGAAACATAACAGCAGCAGAGGCTCTCAGAAGAGCAAAAGACAACTAATCATTTCTTCTCATGACTCTGATCTGAAAGGCAAATGAGAACGTAAAGAAAAAGGTATGGTCATTCCTTTTTCAAGCAAAATTATTCAAATATGAAAACAGTTTCCACAGAGTTTTGAATATTAACGTGGTGGATTGGGGTAGAGGGGAGAGATAAACAAAATGAAGCGCAGTAGGAAACTCTAACCATGACCATATTCAACCATTCAGCAGTCAAAATCAATGGGCTGTGCACGTCACGAACACTGAATTAAAATAGACAGTATAGTTAATTAATATAGTTAGTGAATGTAAACCTTTTCTAAATCACAATTAAGAAAGATCAATACTTGTGAGATGCGATGCATGAGAAAAGTAACAAACGGCACAAGAAGAGATAGAATACCAAATGAAAGCATAAGAAAAATGGTAAGAACAAAACCCTGCCAAGAATATACAGAATAACAACAAATTAAATGGTTTGGCCACCTGGTCAGAATGAATCCTCACTAATCACCATCAAGGGCGTTCTTCTCGAGTATGCATGGAAAAAGACCAAGAGGAAGACCCAGAAAAAGATGGATAGATGCAGTGACATAGACATGTAAAAACAAAGGAAAATCACTAATTCAGACAGTTCGAGCAGCTCAAGAACGGCAAATGACATAACCACGACACATTTTAGGTATCAGTGAAAAGAGAAAAGAAGAAGAGGAAGAAATGAATGTAAGTCATATTATTTATATTTCTTCTGTGTGTGTTATTAACTATTTGAAAAATCATAGACTGCAAAAATTAAAACACATTTACTAACAGTTAGACTACAAGTGATTGATCAAATGGCTTATGAAAACTTCAATAAATACTATGCTTGTTCTGTTCGATGTACAATTTTAATTCAATGTGGTCTAATGTCTGAAACATGTTGGCTGAATCAAGGAGTGTTTATGATTCGTTAACTGGCATGACAATAAACACCGACACAACCTACCGAATGAGAGAAACTGTTAATTAAAGAAAAAAGACTTGCATTACGTCGTTCATCATGTTAACGCTGGTCATGACAATCAGGTGTGGATTTACATTATTTAACACACAACTTGAGGCCTTTTTATCCTAACACCCACTCTTCATCCATTATCTTTAGCCGGCTCCTCCCCTTTTTTGCGGTGATGTTTGGGCAAAATAAATCTCCTCTTCCCGTCTTAACAAATAAATAAAGATAACATAGTAATTATAATAACAGTAATAGTAATAATTGAGCCGCCATAGCTCAGTGGTTAGTAAACTGGACTGTAAAGAACAAGAGGTAGGGTTCGATCCCAACCGACGGCTTCCGGGTTCACCCAATCTTTAATGGGTACCGGATTTTTTTTTCTGGAAAAGTAAAGCGGCACGGGCCTAATACCGACATTACCACAAAAATAATGTGCTGAAGGTCTGTAAAATTTATGATCACTAACACTATATTCCCTATACGTCACTTGGCGTGACGGGGCTCTTTACTTATAGTAGTAAGACAAGACAGAATGCATATTTAATATATCAATGCAGTTATGCCTCAGTATATGATAGATCAAATGTTAGAACTGATATTACTGAACTTCTGGAGCCCTAATTGGTGCTCTAACTCTGTAAGAAACGTTTTTGTTTTATGTTAAAATCCCAGAGTATGGTGTCCACAGTCAACTATAGATTTAATTAAGCTTGTGGGCTGATAGGGAATTCCTAGAAACCTTAAACTAGCAATGTTTTTAACTTTGCGAGCAATTGCGGCATGAGTGACGTAAGCCGTCTATAGCTCCTATAGCTGAAAACGCAATGCTAGTTGGAAGATTTTGTGCTTTTATTTGTTCTACCCGTGGGTTTTACTAATAGTTGGCTGTGCCGCAGCTCACATGAAGATTCCAAGGTTTATATGAAAACGAAAAAAACTACTGTGAATCAAAAGAAAGATATCTTTTTTTTTAATAATACGTTTAGTATAAGGCTTTGATGAGTGTGAAATACCCTTATTTTATCCAGTTTAATGAAGAGCAAAAATACCAGAAAATAAATAATTTTATCGCACAGTTAAGGGAACTTGATCTCTCATGTAATATTTCAATCATTAAAACTAAAAATGTTAAGTGCCCCCGTCATGCCAAGTGACGTATAGGGAATATGATGTTAGTGACCATACATTTTACAGACCTTCAGTACATGATTTTTGGGGTAATGTGGTCGATATTACGCCCATGTCACTTCACTTTCCCAGAAAAAAATCCGGTATCCATTAAAGGCTGGGTAAACCTGGAAGCCGTCGGTTGGGATCGAACCCTACCTCTTGTCATTTGTACTCCAGTTCACTAACCACTGAGCTATCGCGGCTCTCATTTCAATCATTAGTCCCTTACATTTACCGATTGTTGGAACACTTGTTGACGTCTTCATAGTTTTCCTCCAACCTTCACGATTATGAGCTGTGTTTTTTTAATGTTACAAAGATAAATTATGTACATTGTCTGATGTTGTCTTCCCATCACTTTCATGTCTGATTTATCTTCTTCTACCTGGCACAGTATCCTGTAAAATTGTCGTATTAAGATATGTAGATCGTGCTACACGTCCGTACCATCTTAATTGTCTAACTTTTACTGTTTGAAAGGAAGTTTTTTTTTTTATTCGAACTGGGGATCTTCGGGTTGCACGATTCCTCATTGAAGTGATGATCTATTGTTTTACATGAGATATGCACAAGATCTCTCAATACCAGCTAATTTCCAAACCCAATACTTTTCTTTCAAGATCAGCAGTGAATGCCCATGTTTCTGTGTTTTACCAATTGCTAATCAAACATCTTTGCCCTGGTGTTCGGTAGAAAGCATGACTCTTCTTTATCCAGGCCCCGATCAATCTGGTATACAAATTAAATCTGATGTCGTCATGATGAACGTTTCACAGATTTATAAACTTGACGGCGTCCATCTCGTCTCCAAATGAACGTATGGTCTTTGAACATATCTACGTGTTTCTCCGCATCTCCCATTAGTTCCGTACATATATCTTCAAGTCTCGGTTATGAGCTAACATGCGCGCAATGTAGCTGACACCTTATTCACAAAAGTGACACTCTCTTTTCGAAGCAGACTCTCCTAATGGCCATATGTACCGAGTTATCGAGTTATCGTGCCCATCTGCCCGGGTGGTTTAGGTAAATACAAATCATGCTGTCGCCAAATTAGATAACCAGTGTTGTCGTAAGCATAACTTCTTGGATCACTGTACTACATCTATAAAAATTGCATACGTAATTCCCCAAATTAAGCACATGAGTATGCACTCCGCGAATAGAAATACAAGATGAAAGAAAACAACGCACAAACAACTAAAGACATCACTATGAGAGATTGAACAAAAGGGCATGAGAACAAACGCTATTAGGTCATTAATCAGCTAACCGCAATAAAATTCTCTTTATTTTTTTTTTAAAGCGTTTTTGATTGAATCATCTGCAAACGCCGATACGTGTAGCAATAGTTTATTTTTCTAATGTTGTCTATTTTGTATTTTGCAAGTTCATTAACTCTTTTATATCATAAATTTATGTTGAGATTTAATTACGTAAATCCCATTTCGGGTCTCGTGCAACAGTATACATTTTATTGCAGAATTCGTATAAACATTTACCAAAATCAGTCAATTCATGTATTTATATGTTAGATAATAGGATCTTCTAATATTTGTTTTGTTGGGGAAAGTCGCTAACTTCAGATAGAATATTTTTAATGCATTTAAGACCCCGATTAATTCCAAAGACCAAACAATTTGGGAAGCATCGCTTCATCTTTCCAAGACGAATCAGCCAAATTCCTGATGAATCTATAGCATTATGATTTCTCGCTATAATTAACCTTTTAACTATTTTGGAACACACACGTCTTGTTTAATAGACCTTTCTCATTTGTCCCACTTCACCTAGCTGTTTCTATCTATGTTTCTTTAGCCCTTTCTCCAGTTTCATCTTTCTTATTCACGACTGCTGTCTGTTTTTCTTTGTTTCTTGTGAACGTCTTCCTGACAATGTTTTGAGCTGGTTTTTTTCATGAATTGTTGCACTCTTTGTGACGTCTACACGTTTTTTTTTTAATTGTGCTAATGAGGTTCAGCATATTTTCCATTTTACTGAGTAAATCTCAATGTAGCATATTATGTTCCTCCCTCTCTCCTCTCTCTCTCTCTCTGCCCCCCCCCTCTCTCTCTCTCCCTTTCCTTTTCTATCCCTTGTATTTTTTTTCCCACTGTTACTATTTTACTGAAAAACTATTTACTACAGTAACTACTCTCTGTCTACTGTTTCTCCCCTTTCCTCCACGTACTCTTTCTCACATTCCCATTATCCTCTTTCTCTGCCTCTCTCACCGACTTCCCATGCATGTATGTAAACAAATTCTTACAAAACATTAAGTCCAAACTTTCGCAATTTGTATCTATACTTCCGCTGCGTCGATTACATTATTTATTGTCAAATATACCTCGTTTTTTCAAGTCCCACCTCCAGTAATTATAAAAGTAATAATAAATATCTATGTTTCATGTTCAGTTGTCGTTGGATATTTATTTGATTCCCGAATCGAGAGTTCGACATTTGGTTAATTATTTGGTTCCAAAGAAACATATCGAATTGTTTACCACCAACACCGTGTCATTTTATTTTGTTTAAACTGCACCCGATTATTTAAACATTTTCGTCATGAAATAAAAGTTACAACATTTTGATGATTATTTATTCTGTATGTTTAATGTGTGTAGGATCATGGCATTTTTTTAAATTCCTCGCAACCTTTATATACATGTACAATAAATATCAACATAAGTTGAAGCGTAATTCCGCCCTTGTGGTTTTAGAGATTAATCCCGACACAATCATCGATTGTGTTTCTAGCAGGGCACAAACTTAGACAGTTTTAATGTCGCAAATTCAAGCCAAGCTTTGAAAGGTCTTAACAGACAGAGGAAAATATAAAATTGTGAACCTTTGTTGAAGGCCAGAAATACTTATAGAAGGGATGTGTTGTGTTAAAGAAAAGAGATGAAAAAAATAACAGATCGGAAAGACATGGAATGACTTGAATAGAACGACATTAAAACAAGATGGCTTGTCACTTGTGTATTTTTGGAATCCTATCTTCTGAAAGTGAGTTGAAATGAAACAAGAAGACGAAACCTTCAAGACCTTTTATATATTTTTTAGAGATTTCTTTTTCTTCTTTACGTTTTCAACTTCGTGTTGAGTACAGATTTATACTTGTGTGTTCTAGCACACTTTTTAAGCCACACTGTTTGATGCGACTCTCTTAAGATCACTCCATGTTTTCTTCATATTTGGCATCTCTCTTTTCACTTGTCTTTTCCAGGTAAATTTTAATCTTTCCCTTAGTCCACTCTGCTGTGATTTCAAATAGGGCCTTTTGTGCAGCACTCTCAGTTGGCTTTCATACTGTTTTGTCTAATCCAGCGCAATCGTCTTTGAAACATCGCCATCTTGTACTGATCTACTTCCATGGATAAGCAGGAGTAAAGGGCAAAAATATAACTACAGATAAAAATATAACTCAAGATAAAGTGATAACTTTGATTGTATCTTCGATTGGAGACGATGATCACGACAAAGTGAGCTTAATTTAGTTGACTGATCGTCATAAATACACATCTGACAACACTATAAAATTCTGATCGTTTTCAATATACATCTGACAACTCTATAAAATTCTGATCGTTTTCAATACACTTCTGACAATTCTATAAAACGCTTATCCTTTTTAATGCACATCAGACAACTCTATAAAACTCTGATCGTGATCAATACACATTGGACAACTCTATAAAACTCTGATCGTCATCAATACACATCGGACAACTCTATAAAACTCTGATCGTCATCAATGCATATCAGACTCTATAAAACTCTGATCGTCATCAATACACATCGAACAACTCTATAAACACTGATCGTCATCAACGCACATCAGACAACTCTATAAAACTTTGATCGTCATCAATGCACAGACAACTCTATAAAACTCTGATCGTCAACAATGCACATCTGACAATTCTATAAAACGCTTATCCTTTTTAATGCACATCAGACAACTCTATAAAACTCTGATCGTGATCAATACACATTGGACAACTCTATAAAACTCTGATCGTCATCAATACACATCGGACAACTCTATAAAACTCTGATCGTCATCAATGCATATCAGACAACTCTATAAAACTCTGATCGTCAACAATGCACATCTGACAATTCTATAAAACTCTGATCCTTTTCAATGCACATCAGACAACTCTATGAAACTCTGATCGTTTGCAATACACATCTGACAATTCTATAAAACTCTGATCGTCATCAATGCACATCAGACAACTCTATAAAACTCTGATCGTCATCAATGCACATCAGACAACTCTATAAAACTCTGATCGTCATCAATACACATCGACAACTCTATAAAACTCTGATCGTCATCAATGCATATCAGACAACTCTATAAAACTCTGATCGTCATCAATGCACATCAGACAATTCTATAAAACTCTGATCGTAATCAATACACATCAGACAACTCTATAAAACTCTGATCGTCATCAATACACATCAGACAACTCTATAAAACTCTGATCGTCATCAATACACATCAGACAATTCTATAAAACTCTGATCGTCATCAATACACATCAGACAACTCTATAAAACTCTGATCGTCATCAATACACATCGGACAACTCTATAAAACTCTGATCGTCATCAATACACATCAGACAACTCTATAAAACTCTGATCGTCATCAATACACATCGGACAACTCTATAAAACTCTGATCGTCTCCCCAGCACCTTCCTCAGCGTGCAGCACCACTAGTGAAAGTACCGACAATTATTTCGGCTCTGATCACGAACTCCACAGCACCGACGAAGACTTTGAAAAGAGATGGAGTAATTGGGTAGACTGTATTTTTTAGCAATGTATGACCGTGTAGTGGCGTTATAATGGCTTACTACTTTCGATTTTTAACTAACAAGTGTTCTTTAAAGTACGCATAGTGTATATGTGACCTCCTGTTTGTCATCACTATCCGAGAGGGCTAATGATAGGATCTCACTACCCAGAGACCGGGCAAGATTCGAACCCGGGACATTCCTACCTAGAAGCCGACATCTTACCACTAGACTGCTCATTCCACTATCGCCAAGTGAGACATTAAATGTTTAGTGTTTCTTTCCTTCTTGTATCCTACTGCTTGTGTTTTCGCATAAAAGAGAAATGAGTAACTTTCTGGTCTTCTTTAGCTGTATAGCTTGAACTGCCGTAAGTTGGATTTATTTAAAATGTCTAATTTTATATATCCATCTTTGTCCGTGTTTCCTTGCTACACGAGAACATTCGACAGCAGAGAAAAAGAGAAAACTAGGCACAGGCTTTGATCACAATTTGAATGTGGTCGAATTTATAATATTTCATGAAACTACAATCCTTAGATTGTGAGAATTTGCAATCTATTGTAAATGAGATGAATAGAACAATAAAGGTGAGCCTAATCAACGAGCTGTCTTTAAAAAAATCATATTCATTAATACTGCTGAATGCATTTGGATTGGTTACCCTTGGGGCTGCCACCGGAAGAAAAGATATTAAGCATTTTATGAATTAATTTAAAAGTGTAAATATTGCCGAGAATTGGAAGCCTGTGCCATATCGAATTAAATTATCATTTAATGAGCAAATATTATTGTAAAACTTGTTAATATGTTATCTTTCTTCTCTTAACGTTATCGGTAGTACACATTTCCCTTGATTAATTCAAAATGATTCAACTTCGATGGCCTGTTTCATAATCAGCTAATTCTGATCCTATTCAACAGAATAGTTCAATTGATGTTTTTATACCATGGAAAGAGAGTGTTGTATCTTAGGATATACTTGCTTGCTTGCGTTCGCCCGATGACTTAAAGAGTGTACCTCGTCATCATCCACCCTTAAAAGGACGTTAAGTAGGCGTGTCTGCGTTGTGTTGTGGTTTACTGTATAACTGTGATATTTGCGCCTTCGGCCCAACACATCCGACTTCAGCATGACATTTTTGAGTAACGGGTTGTCTTCCCTCTTCGATCCCTACTCGCTTGGCCATACTAGACAGGTTAGTCTGTTACTAGAGGCACCACGGCGAGGTGGAGCAGAGTCTGGATAGTTCTGGTTCACCGATCCTGGCGCAAGCCATCAGCTGTGAATCGCTGACAACTTCCAGCTCTGGTGCTGGGAGGCGCGCTTTCGCCTCCTCGTCTTAGGATATTACCAGTAATACATCAGTGATTTGTGTCATTATTTAATGTGCACACCTTCCTTGTGTTTACAACGAAACAATAGATGTACAAAACAGAGCAACAGCGAGAAGACAAATTACATCGTTTTCCTGTAGCTGAAATCCTTCGCAGTATCAGATTCTATCACATGTTTACAGTTACACGCATCGAGCCTTTGAGACGCTCAAAGCTACCAGCAGGTTGAGAGTTACTACTGAGGAACCATTTTTTACAAGTGGTATGTTGAAGCAAAGTATTGCAGCCCAACAAATGATATTTAAAAAAAAATAATAGATATCTCAAAGCAGAGTAGAGTTGCCTAACAATGTAGTATCTTAAAGTAGAGTTGAGTTGCCTAACAATGTAGTATCTTGAAGCAGAGTAGAGTTGCCCAATAAATGTGATATCTTAAAGTAGAGTTGAGTTGCCTAGCAATGTAGTATCTTAAATTAGAGTTGAGTTGCCTAACAATGTAATATCTAGGAGCAGAGTATAGTTGCCCAATAAATGTGATATCTTAAAGTAGAGTTCAGTTGCCTAACAATGTAGTATCTTGGAGCAGAGTAGAGTTGCCCAATAAATGTGATATTTTAAAGTAGAGTTGAGTTGCCTAACAATATAGTATCTTGAAGCAGAGTAGAGTTGCCCACGAATGTGATATCTTAAAGCAGAGTAGAGTTGCCTAACAATGTAGTATCTTGAAGCAGAGTAGATTTGCCCAAAAAATGTGATATCTTAAAGCAGAGTAGAGTTGCCTAACATTGTAGTATCTTAAAGCAGAGTAGAGTTGCCTAACATTGTAGTATCTTAAAGCAGAGTAGAGTTGCCTAACAATTTAGTATCTTAAAGCAGAGTAGAGTTGCCTAACATTGTAGTATCTTAAAGCAGAGTAGAGTTGCCCACGAATGTGATATCTTAATGTAGAGTTGAGTTGCTAAACAATTTAGTATCTTGAAGCAGAGTAGAGTTGCCGAATAAATGTGATATCTTAAAGTAGAGTTGATTTGCTTAACAATGTAGTATCTTGAAGCAGAGTAGAGTTGCCCAATAAATGTGATATCTTAATGCAGAGTTGAGTTGCCTAACAATGTAGTATCTTAAAGCAAGAGTAGAGTTGCCTAACAATGTAGTATCTTGAAGCAGATTAGAGTTGCCTAACAATGTAGTATCTTGAAGCAGAGTAGAGTTGCCTAACAATGTAGTATCTAGGAGCAGAGTAGAGTTGCCTAATAAATGTGATATCTTAAAGCAGATTATAGTTGCCAAACAATGTTTATCTTTGGGCTGAATGTATCTCCCCACCAATGTGGTATATTTGAGTAGTGTAGGTGCCTACCATTGTTTTATCTTGGAGCAGAGTATACTTGCCCACCAATAATGTATCTTTGAGAAGAATGTAGTTGCACACCAATATTGTATTTTGGAGCAGAATATAATTGCCCAGCAATATGGTATCTCGAAGCGTAATATAGTTGCCCACTAAAGTTGTGTCTTGAAGCAGATAAAGTTATCCACTATTGTTGTATCTTAAAGCAGAGTATAGTTGCCCACTAAAGTTGTATCTTGAAGCAGAGTAAAGTTATCCACTGTTGCTGTATCTTGAAGCAGAGTATAGTTACCCACCAATGTGGTATGTTGGAACAAAATGTTTTTGCCCACCAATATAGTATCTTGGAACAGAATGTTTTTGCCACCAATGTGGTATCTTGGAGCCGAGTAGCGTCCCAACAGTGCCGTATCTTGAAGCAGAGTATAATTACCCACCAATGTAGTATCTTGAAGCAGAGTACAGTTTCCCACCAATTTGGTATCTTGGAATCAAGTAACGTCCCACCAGTATAGTATCTTGGAACCAGGTAGCGTCCCACCAGTGTGGTATCTTGAAGCAGAGTACAGTTCCCCGCCAGTGTGGTATCTTGGAACTAAGTAGCGTCCCATCAGTGTGGCATTTTGGAACCAAGTAGCGTCCCACCAGTGTGGTATCTTGAAGCAGAGTATAATTCCCCACCAATATTCCATATCGATGTGATAATTATTTTCCTGTGATATAACTTTAAAATAAATAAAATCCCATTCAGGAAAAATATCATACCAGATAT
The DNA here is from genome assembly GCA_032433765.1 of Megaustenia siamemsis. Taxonomy (NCBI): domain Eukaryota; kingdom Metazoa; phylum Mollusca; class Gastropoda; order Stylommatophora; family Ariophantidae; genus Megaustenia; species Megaustenia siamemsis. The sequence goes on along the minus strand of JAVIAB010000092.1, from coordinate 120,890,707 downwards.
CATGGAGCCAATTACATGCTGTCGGATCATTGTGTCCTATAACCATTTTTGATTAACTTCCCGCTAAAATTTCTAATGCTTGGTTCCAGTTATTAAATAAATTAAAGTTCAATGCAGTAGGAAGTCGACGTCTGGAAGTCATGACCAACCTCCTCTAGAGTTTCAAGGAACTAAAGGTTTGAAACAGTTAATCGACGGGTCAACGACTGATGATCAGGTTGTCTCCTGCTGCAAAGCTCTGCATAAAGAATTTCCTTCAAATTGTTCTTGTTATTAGAGAAAGGTCGTTATTTCCTGAAATTTGATTTATAAAGTTTTGAAAGCGCTCTGACTCAGCTTCTCAGCTCGTTAATCAACTATTACAATTAATTATTATCATTCAGTCTTTTTATGTTTTGTAATTATTCAAAGATCATCCAATATTTGCAACTTCAAAGAAAAAATGAGAAAGTCTTAAAATATAATACGCTTCCTAGAAAATTATTTCATGTCGTATTTTTTCAGCATTTGGTTATATTAACTGACACAACAGGGCACGGTGAAGTTAACAGATTCGGATATGCCTTTAGTACAAAGATAATGCGCGGCTATGTAGGACGTGGCAAAAAGTAAGCGCTCGGATACGCACATGACATTAGTGCGGCTTTAATATCACTAAGGGATTACAAACGTGTGTGGAATGAATAACAAACGTGTCCCAGGAGACATGACCCTCGTTGTGTCGACGATTTTGTGATCAAGTTAGCGCCGATAAACGTGACACTGTTGTTGTCTGACGCAGGGATTCTTATGTACGGAAATGTGATAACTCTCCAACCCTGATTTCCACAAATCTCGTTCTAACGATTCGATTGTCCATCACAACGACCTCGTTCGATTCACTGTTATTAAGTGCTAAAAGTTTCATTCAATTCACCATAAAGTAAGCGCCTCTTCGTTTTATTAATATTATTTCCTCTTTCATCACTACTTTTGTCGTCATTTCGGAATAAGGTTGTTTCCATTGTTCCTTAAAAAGAGATCTACACCTTTCTCTTGAACAAACTTGTTAATATGATTTGCTACTTGTTCAAAAGTTCATTTCATCTCAAAACTTGTTACAAATCCTTTCTTTCAAACTGTTCATCCTCGCCAGCATTTTCAGAGTGGTAACGACTTTCTACGTTAGTTTCACTTTACATTGAATTTCTTTCATCAACGTCTCTTCCCATAATGTATTCTCTAAACACAAATACAGCCTCCTCCTTCGCAATACCTTCTTCGTATCTACCGTCAAGACGCACTTATTCCATCTACCAATTTATTTATTTTTAGTTATGTTTAGCAGAGCATAGTCACTCTCAACCATCATCATTCACAACATCAATACATTGATTGTATTGTACGACACTTCTGTACTATTCGTTCCGACCAGCCCTCTTATTTCGTATCCTTTGATTGCCTTTGAGAGTGAGGAAAACTTGCAGAATTTGCCTGTAAGTTGCCGCCTCCATAATAACAGTCGGAATTACCGTAACTGGACTTGTCCATGTATACTTCTGCAGACTGACTTTGCAACCTTAATTACAAAGCATTTTGCAATAGGGAAGAATTATGTTGAATGAGTTGTTTTTATTATTATTATTATTATTATATATATATATATCAGAGTAATACGTTACTAGAGATATGGCTGAGCCAGTATGGTGTACCTGTGAGGTGTAGTCTTTCCGTCGGGCATTAGTCAATCTCACTCTACTTGAACTCTGACATTTGGTGTGTTAAATTGATGTAATACTTTAATATTTCTGATACCATAGTAGCCTCATCTGCAATTAGAATATCTGGACGCATAAACCAGCTGCCTTGTGATATATATATTTATATTTTTTGTTTGTTTTTATTTATGTCGTTTGTCTCCCTTGGATCATGCGTTTGGTCGCAACGTCAACACTGTCCATTATTCACAGTAAATATATCATATCGTATATCATATCATATCATATCATATCATATCATATCATATCATATCATATCTGTTTGCGTATTTTTTTTCACTTACTCTATCTCACTCTATCTCTAATGCAGTTACGCATACAATTGTGACCAAAGCCACAACTTTGAGATGGTTCTAGATAACGATGAATATAGGAGCCCTCTTTAAATTTGGCTGCGTCGCCTACTGGTACACAGACTTGAGCTTCCAGCTAGACAACCCTGAAAGAAATATGGCAGGTTGCTTTTTTTATTATTCGACATCTATAAACTTATTTGTGTAATTATTGAATTGATTATGCATATTTAGATATATAATTTAATAATTAATACAAACAATATAGCATTTTTTCCATTCGGGAGCATCTAGCAGAAAGCTCATACGTGCGGCCAGTGGACGATACCGCTCATTTTGAAGAGCGCTAATTTATAAGTCGTTGTTTAGAATCTCACAGAAGCCATACAATTTTGTTTGTGTGTGTGTGTGTGTGTGTATGAAAATCAGTATATTAATCATATTCAAACGAAAACCAATATTTTCTTTAGTTTTTTTTCGATAACTAGTACAATGACTACATTAAATTAACCGTGACTTCGGATACATTTATTGAATAATAATGGAGAAATAACTTGTGATCGCTTTTTCAATTGAAATATTAGCGGGCGATAAGAGATGTGACATTTTACGAGGGCCGGCTTAATAAATGCAGTTAAATGTGAAGAACTAAGAAGAGATATAATGCACACCTCCGCTACACAATGCATAAAGAGGTAATACATTAAACAGCTTTACCAGCTAACAAAACATAAACAACTAAACACAATGCTGCCAACAAAAGCTGCTAAAACAGATCAACTTCGAAAATGATATATAGACGGAATACCAGGAATACTCATAAAAGTGACAGCACTCGGGGGTTTCTTCACTTATCGCTTAAAGACATATGAGTAAAGGAAGGAGAAGATGGTAAACAAAATGTTACCATCACAAATACTGCAGACATGGGAGGTCAGTTGAAACAAGTTGATGAGCGCCAATCTAAATCAACTGCTTATAATCGAATCAACGTGAAAAGGCTATGCAGCTGTCCTACTTTTAGCCTATTGTTTTCGACTTTCAGTTGGCAAGAGCTCATTAACGTGTCCACGTGATCTCCTATTTTTGGACTATTGTTTTCGACTTTCAATTGGCAAGAGCTCATTAAGGTGCCCACGTGACCTCCTAGTTTTGGTCTATTGTTTTCGACTTTCAGTTGGCAAGAGCTCATTAACGTGTCCACGTGACCTCCTAGTTTTGGCCTATTGTTTTCGACTTTCAGTTGGCAAGAGCTCATTAACGTGTCCACGTGACCTCCTAGTTTTGGCCTATTGTTTTCGACTTTCGATTGGCAAGAGCTCATTAAGGTGCCCACGTAAACTTATTATTTTCTTGGAGAGTGCTAGATGTCTAATCTCACTACCAAGGCCCGTAAAGTCATGGAGAAACCACGGATTCTAAATGAAAAATTCACACCGCATATGGCGAGCTTCGAAACCGGTCTCTTCCTGTCCAGAGCTGACGTTTTACCCATAGACTACCTATCTCCTCGATATGTAGAATGCAAACTTTTATTCTGTCACTTTTGTTATTTTCTTCAACACATTTTTGATGTTATTATAGTAACAAAAATGTTACTAAAAGTTATACAGCAAAGGATTCAGAATAAATTAATACTGAATTAGATGAGCAACAATTTGGATTCAGGAAAAACAGTGAAACAAAAGAAGCCATATTCAGCATGAGGACATTGATTGAAAAATACATAGAAGTAAACAAACCAATATATGCCTGCTTCATAGACAACACCAAAGCTTTGATAGAATACACCATAATCAACTTATAGACTGCCTAAAAGATATAAATCTGGACGATACAGACATAGGACTAATATGTAATTTGTACTGGGAGCAAACAGCAATAATAAAATATAGCAAGGAGAACTCTACACCCATTGATATAAAAGAGGAGTAAAACAATGATGTATCCTATCTTGTTCAATGCGTCTTCATGATGTTGAGCAAAAGACTGGTACCTCGGTGTCTGCCCATTTCTACTCCCCCGGCCATAGTGGTAAACCTGACATGCAAGTTACTGGCAATGCATCGTGTCACTCCAGTAATCGGATCTGGTTCGCCCTTGAGAATCGCCTCATTGCCCAGTTGGGTTCGCTGTCTCTCCCCCCCCCCCCCCCCCATGGCAATAACATATCGCTCTCATACACATAGGACACCTACTACACATTTTTTTACTCACATGCGCTACCGAACCTATTCATGTATGTATATTTATCTGATATGTATTGGCACATTTAGACACCTTCGGGTTTTCTTTAGACCTACTTGGCCGAAACGTCGATTTTTGTTTTGTTAATTACCACGAAAAGCTGTTGTTATCATACCACTTTTTTTCTCTCTTTTTTTTTTCAAATAGTTGCTCTATGGTAGCCAACTTTCGATGCGGAGACGGCACTCAATGATGATGAACATTAAAAATATTTTCTTCTTATCTTCTTAGCGTTTCCCTGGTTAGGTGGGCGTGGGTGCGTTATGTCGCTAGTTTGCGACAACGCCGCGATATTTGCGCCTTACGACTCGGCTCATTCTTCAACGGCATGGGTGGATTTTCTTAACAAATCTGCATAGTCAGCGGCCGGGCTTTACATATCGACTTTAAACTTTCAAGATTTCCTTTACTGTGCGAGAAATCCATGGAATTTGAAGTGCAAAATGTCCACCTCCTGTGGTAGGATTTAAACCCGGGACTTTCCCGCCGAGAGGCCAACGTTTTACCTCTAGATCAGCGTTCCTCAACATTTTGTAACCCTTGGCGAATCAATTCCGAGGAAGAATTATGTTTACAGCACTCGAAAAAAATGAAAAATAATCAACAACAGAAAAAAAAAACAATGAACAATATATGGTCTGAAGCAGGATCGAACCCATACTCCTTGGCACAGCGCCTTGCCATGAAAAGCCAAACGCTAGGGAACACTGCCAACTCGGCTAACAAAAAACCCATGTAACCCATGGCCCATTCCGCCCTTGTTATCTTCCCGTGCCCCCCTCCCTCTTTGAACTTTCATCTACATTGTTTATATATATATATATATATAATATGCACAATTACCCCCAAAAGCATGTGCCGAAGGTCTGTAAAATTTATGGTAAATATAAATAGCATCTAGATGCTATTTATAGTTCTCCTCGCGTCCCCAATGAGACACTTCGGTGTTTTCCTCTATACCTTTTTTCTGTGCTCCTTACCTCTCATTTGTTTTTATTGTACCCCACTCTCAGACATCTCACTCTTACTTCCTTTTGAGCACCTGTTAGTCTACTGTTCTTTTCTTTCTCCTTTGTGTTTGCACACTGACCCCGGTGTGAACTCCTCTGGTTCTGTGTGCATTTGCGCACATTTCTGCACATTCACGACAGCCACACTCAGGTTACCATTTCCTTTTCATTTTGACCTCGCCCTGATACACAGGATAGACATTTTTATTTTCTTTTACATATTTCGATTATTTTTGTTTTGGATGTTTCGTTATTAGTTTTACTTACATATGCGTGAGTGTGTGTGTGTGTGTTTTTTGTTCCTGCTGAAGGCCTATTGGGCCGAAACGTCGTTTAATATGTGTCGTCCACTAATCACGTAAAGCTTCTAACATACCATTTTTTTCTATTTTTTAATTTTTCCTTAGATTTGACCAACAGGTAAGCCTAATTTATACTCCTTAGAAGTTCGTACACAACACTTTGCAAATTACTAAAGAGCAGAGGACATCAAGGTTAAAGCAGTGATCGAGTTGAGGGGGGACGGGGTGGTGGTGAGAGAAGTAGGAAAGAAAAAAGAATGTTTCTGCAGACATCAAAGACGATCCGACCATCCAGGATTGTCACTTTTCAAACCCACCAAATACTTCTGATATGGGGTTGTCGGAGGCACCGCTAATGAAACAATTCACTGAGTGGATAATAGTGATATCTGCGGTTGTATTCCAAAAACATTTGTATTTATATACATGGTTATCTAATCTCGTGCCGTGGGGCCACCCACCCCCACTCCCCAGCCTCTTGCGACGGCTCTCTAATTATGAAATTTTTTTGCTGTGGACTCCCTAAAATATCCTGTGGCTCTCCGGGGTCATATGGCTCCCGGTTATGAACCGGTGTTCTAGACCACACATATATCTATGATATAAACGACAATTAAAGGAAACAAAACAAATGTAAAAAATTGGAAGTCTATAGAGTTAACTAGATGCAAAAAAATAATCATTTAGAAAATAGTTAATAATAATAATATTATTAGTAAAATAGCATAAACTGTTTCTTTATAAAGAAGTAGTTCGTAACATAAAATTATATGATAAATGGTGTACTTTTGTAAATTTCGAGTTGACTGATGCATTTTTCAAAGTTCGTCAATATTTGTTTACAAAGACGTTGCAAACAACAAAATAACGATTTGAAAATTTTGACTTTTTGCTTTGTGAAAGACAAGTTTAATGCGATTATCAATCTATCGTGCGGCAAACCATACAAGTTACTTTCTGTGGTGCATAACTATCTGGGTAATTAGAAATTTTGTGATGTGTATCATGCCAGACTTTTCTGTAAACCTATTTTCAGAGGTTCGGTAAATCTTGGTGTTGTGACTGTTGAAGAATACCCTTTCCGGAGAATACCCTCACTGAATAATACCCTCACTGGAGAATACCCTTTCCGGAGAATACCCTCACTGAATAATACCCTCACTGGAGAATACCCTTTCCGGAGAATACCCTCACTGAATAATACCCTCACTGGAGAATACCCTTTCCGGAGAATACCCTCACTGAATAATACCCTAACTGGAGAATAACCTTTCCGGAGAATACCCTCACTGAAAAATAGCCTCTCTGCATATGGAATTTAAATCTGAACCATCATTTCAGCAAACTAGTGCATTAATCACATCGACCACAACATTATGGTAGACAACACTGATAAGGTAGCGCGTGTTTTACCCTGGGGTATAAGATCACGTGTCATTTCTATTCTAGGAATTTTTCTGTTTCATTTTGGTCACATTTCCAGGACATTGGTTGCGTATTTTAGCCACCATGTCAAATTTAGGTTCTTTAGAAGGTCATGGTAACCTGTAACTAACGGCAGTAGTCACTTCAGGGCTCAGAAACTGTATCTTCATTCTCCGTGACACTTCAATCGAAACCACTCTAAAATTGAGTACATGACGTGCATAGTTATGAAATATAACAAGAGCAACAAAAACACCCCTACCTACTTTCAGTAAGTTGATGCTCTATTCCCGATCTGCATTTAGCGTCATACTTTAACTTGAGATTGTATTGTTTACTGATCTCTCCATGTACATTAGTTATGCATTATAAAAGTACATTTTAGAAAATGGATAGCCAAGGTAATTAAACCAATCATTTGCCAATTTCATTCGATTCCCAGTGGATTTTCTGTTGTTGTTTTTTTATTAAGTTAAGCTCCAATCTCAGAAAATAACTAAAGAAATAGAAAATAAATTGGATGCATTCGAAAACAAATGTCCCAGGAAAATACTTTTTTTATAATACGGTGCGAATTTAATAAATAGTGCAGAAATTAGAGAAATGATAAAACATTCAAAATACCATCTATAATGAAGAGAAGGAGGAGGTCATATGTTGACCATGTGATGAGAAGAGACAACAAGAGAATCTCACAGCAGACCCTCAAATGGAAACCTGAGAGTTAAAAAAATGAGGCCGACCTAGAGAGACTAAAAAGAACACTGAGGCGAGAGGTACAACAGCAAACATGAGCTCTCTTGCCATAATTTAACAACTCCCCAAGAACAGAATGGTGTGACGAGATACAATGTTGGTCCTGTCAAAGGTCTGAAGCCTGAAAACAAAGATCGTTGAAAACAAAGATCCTAGGATCTCTGCCATGTGTCTTCCTTGGCTAGAGAGGATAATAGACATACAGTCAGGCAGGCAGATAGACAGACAGACATACAGACAGACAGACAGACATATAGATAGATAGATAGATAGATAGATAGATAGATAGATAGATAGATAGATAGATAGATAGATAGATAGATAGATAGATAGATAGATAGATAGATAGATAGATAGATAGATAGATAGATAGATAGATAGATAGATAGATAGATAGATAGATAGATAGATAGATAGACAAACAAGCAGGCAGGTAGGTAGGTAGTTAGGTAAGTATAGGTAGGTAGGTATAGGTAGGTAGGTAGGTAGGTAGGTAGGTAGGTAGGTAGGTAGGCAGGTAGGCAGGTAGGTAGGTAGGTATGTAGGTATGTATGTATGTATGTAGGTAGGTATGTAGGTAGGTAGGTAGGTAGGTAGGTAGGTAGGTAGGTAGGTAGGTAGGTAGGTAGGTAGGTAGGTAGGTAGGTAGGTAGGTAGGTATATTCAGTCTCTACATTACATTACAAGAGCTTTGACCTTGGAGGGCCATCATTTTCATACCTCAGTGATTATTCTGGAAAGCCCTGTAAAATGATTGCGCGCGTGATAGATATAATACATTTATATGTTTAGAAAGCCGTTATCTGTCATGCTTATTGAACAGGGTCTACTGTGGTTTAGAGGTCTAGCTAGTCTAGTTTATTTGTCTGTTGTTATGATGGTATTGTTATTATTATTTAAAATATATATTTAATTAAGACAATCATCCACATCTGGTGCCTACCAGAGACTGGAGAGTAAAGATCTTATGTTCAATGCTGTCGCCACGTGATGTTCGATCACAATTTTTATTGATCGTTGTTTTTATTTTTGATAAAACTAATTGCTTATCTAGTAGCTAAAATGCATTATTCAATGGCACAAAGGCTGTATCTCTCCCTTCCCATGAAAAAAGTGAAGCTTTGAGGTGATTGCGACATTCATGAGAATCATCAATGTGGACGTTTGAATACATAAAACCAAGAAGAAATAGTTATTTTCTTTACCTTAATAAGTTTTAATTAAACTAATTTAATGTATTTATTTTCTGAAGCTGAATTATTATCCCTTACATTTAATTAATAATTCTTAGACTTACGTAGTGTCTTTTTTTATTTTGTTTTGCTTTGTTCTATCTCATTGTCCATTGGATTAAAGATTTGGGAAATATAAGTGAAAAATGTATAACAGTGTGCCACACGTATCAAACAATTAAATTATTAGTTTTCTTACATGAGATTGATTGTTTGTATTAATCGATTTTAGCAAAATGAATAGCAGGAAAACAAGTACAAATATAGGACATTGTAATGTAAGCCCAAACATTTTACGAAAAAGAATTGATACAGTAAAAGGAGGTGAAAATATAGATATCCATTAGTGCAGGCTCATAGACCATGCTATTCAGTTCAAGTGTTTTGAATAACTTAAAAAAGTAGTTTTCAATGCGTTGTTTATAAACGAATCGACTCAAATACTATATTAGCAATAATAAGAGCTATGTTAACGTTTTGTTACCATGGGCACGTTATCATGATGTACTAATTAAAGCTCATAATCTTACCAGTTAGCACGCAATACAAATTTATCCTCGTTATCAGTGACATTAAAACTGCGAGAGAGAAAAGTAAGATACTAGAGGCAAGAGAGTAGGTTGCGAAAAGAGCGTGAAAGAACGGACAGGTCTTGGTTTCACTGACTCATATATATAAACTGTGAGAGAAAAGTAAGATACTAGAGGTAAAAGAGGAGGTTGCGAAAAGAGCGTGAAAGAACGGACAGGCCTTGGTTTCATTGACTCAGAGACTTAAACTGTGAGAGAGAAAAGTAAGATACCAGAGACAAAATTGGAGGTTGCGAAATGAGCGTGAAAGAGCGGACAGGTCTTGGTTTCACTGACTTAGAGACTTAAACTGTGAAACTGAGAATGATAACGGTTGCTGGTTGCAGATGTCCGCGTTGCAACAGTCCGCGGGGAAATATTTTAAATAATTGAAAGAAAAATCGCATAACAATCAATTTCTTATTTTTGTTCTTTTCGCCAATAGTTTTAAAATATTTTTTTAGTTAATTAATTATGACAATTTTAAAAAAGTAATAATTCTAAATACGGCAACACACGAAACAGAATATCACGAACAGCAAGCAGCTATCATAATAGCAGGCAAAACATCACATTGGTTTGAAATACAAAAATGGGTGAGGTCGGGATGCATTCTCTCTTCATACCAGTTCAACATCATGCTGAGAACATGAGAAATGTCAGAAACGAGACTGTGAAGTTAGACCCTTTCACAATAAATGATAACACAATTCCAGACATCAAATGCGCTTATGACACAGTCATCCTCTCAAACAGTGCAGAAGAATTAAAAGAGACAATTGAGTATGTTAAAAAAAACACAGTGAAGAGCAAAACATCACTAAATATGCAGAAAACTAAGATAATGTCCACTGACAAAACAAAAAGCCAAACCAAAATCACTATCAACAGTGAAGAACTTGAAATTATAACAAACTGTGAATATCTGGGATCTGTAGTAACTAACTGTGGAGACTGCCAGAAAGTGATCAAAAGAAGATTAACAATAGCAACACACAAGAAAATGCTATGAAAAACATTTAATACAACACCACCAAGGCAGTAAAATTAAATTACTGAGAGCGTGTATCTTCCCGATAGCAAAATATGGTTGCGAATCACAGACTATCTCGCAAACAGAAAGGAAGAAAATTGATTCATTCGAAATAAAATGCTACAGGAATACCCTAAGATACCTTGGAAAATGAAAAAGTGTAATGAAAACACACTAAAAGATTTAAACATTAAAAAGAACTGACTTATAAACACCATCCTACAGAGAAAATTAAAATTCTTTGGCCACGTCAAATGACACAGCGGGCTGGAAAGAACAATAATGAAAAGCATAGTTCCTGGGTGAAGCATCATTGGCAGATCAAGAAGAAGTGGGAAATCGACAATAGACAGAGATTCTTTCAGACTGGCTTTGGTGAAAGCAATGTTCTGTAAAGGACATGCGAAATAATGATGACGACGAAACAGAAAATACAATGTGTGGCCAAGGGAAACGATTGGTCGATAAGACTCCAGAGTTTGATGCAACAGAGGCATACTGCTCTTACCTAAAAAGGAACAAGAGATTATTTTTTCTCTTCATAACAAACTGTAAAAGACACTATTAGATTCAATTAGCTTTAAACGAAAAAAAAAATAATTAGGTAGTCGAAAGGAAGAAGTGCAAACAGAAATAAAAAGTGAACATTTCGTTGAAGTGTATTGAAGTATTGACATGAGTGTGGCAGAATAATTTAATAAATTTTATGTCTCACTGACTTTAAATATTTAAGACGTCAACGGAAACCAAACATAAACCCTTAATTGTATGTGATATATCAATGAGATTATGTGATAGCGAACACAGAGGAATTATGTGCGCTAGTAGCTAGGCAGGAGTTGTAGACAGTTTAACAGCCGTCATTAAGGACAACATCCGACATATGCTTTCAACCTGCAAATTTTGTTTCCTTCACTTGTTTAAAACCGCGGAAAATGGTTGTTCTTTAAATAATTGTGTCCCAACCTAAAACTCTGTCATAACTTCCTCTTTCTAATAATTTTGGAACACACAGTGGCAACATTTTCCGTATCTGTCTATTGTACGAATGACTCAACTTTTTCGTTAACTTGAAAAAAAAAAAAAAAAAAAAAAAAAAAAAAAGTTTGTTATGGGCTTCTGTTTTTCTTTCACTTGTGTGTTATATCAGTACGCCGTTTGTTATTTAAATAAGTGATCTCATTACTTGTTTTGCGGCACTATTTTGTGTGTGTTGAATCTTACTATTAAGTTCAGAAAAAGCGCTTTTTTAGCACAATAAGTATCCCAACGTTGAGCTGTCTATATAAAACTTGTCCGGCATATTTTAGAACTCACTCTAAGATATACACCATCTAAATACAATATGTCAGACGTTTGAAGGAAGATAGCTTCAGCAACAAAGAACGGAAGGGAAGAACTTAGAAAACATTAAGGAAAAAACACTGCTGTAGAATACTTACAAGAAAACATCTTGACCACCCTATCCCTTTAAATAACATCTTGACCACCCTGTCCCTCTAAGATAACATCTTGACCTCCCTTTCCCTTTAAGATAACATCTTGACCACGCAGTCCCTTTAAGATAACATCTTGACCACGCAGTCCCTTTAAGATACCATCTTGACCACGCAGTCCCTTTAAGATACCATCTTGACCACGCAGTCCCTTTAAGATAACATCTTGACCACGCTGTCCCTTTAAGATAACATCTTGACCACGCAGTCCCTTTAAGATAACATCTTGACCACGCTGTCCCTTTAAGATACCATCTTGACCACGCAGTCCCTTTAAGATAACATCTTGACCACCCTGTACATTTAATTAAGATAACCTTCATCACGCTGTCCATTTAAGATAACATCTTGACCACTCTGTCACTTTAAGATAACATCTTGACCACGCTGTCACATTAAGATAACATATTGACCACTCTGTACCTTTAATTAAGTTAGCATATTGACCACTCTGTCCCTCTAAGATAACATCTTGACCACCCTTTCCCTTTAATATAACATCTTGACCACTCTGTCCCTCTAATATAACATTTTGACCACCCTGTCCCTTTACGATAACATCTTGACCAACCTGTCCTTCTAAGGTAACATCTTGATCACCCTCTCCCTCTAAAATAACATCTTGACCACCCTGTACCTTTACAATAACATCTTGACCACCCTGTCCCTCTAAGATAACATCTTAACCACCCTGTCCCTCTAAGATAACATCTTAACCACCCTATCCCTCTAAGATAACATCTTGACCACGCTGTCTCTTTAAGATAACATTTTAACCACCCCGTCCCTTTAAAATAACATCTTAACCACCATGTACCTTTAAAATAACATCTTGACCACCCCGTCCCTCTAAGATAACATCTTAACCACCCTGTACCTTTACGATAACATCTTAACCATCCTGTCTCTCTAAGATAACATCTTGACCACCCTGTCCATCTAAGATAACATCTTAACCACCCTGTACCTTTACGATAACATCTTGACCAACCTGTCCCTCTAAAATAACATCTTGACCACCCTGTCCATCTTAGATAACATCTTAACCACCCTGTACCTTTACGATAACATCTTGACCACCCTGTCCATCTAAGATAACATCTTAACCACCCTGTACCTTTACGATAACATCTTGACCAACCTGTCCCTCTAAAATAACATCTTGACCACCCTGTCCATCTTAGATAACATCTTAACCACCCTGTATCTTTACGATAACATCTTAACCACCCTGTACCTTTACGATAACATCTTGACCACCCTGTCCCTTTAAAATAACATCTTGACCACCCCGTCCCTCTAAGATAACATCTTAACCACCCTGTACCTTTACGATAACATCTGACCACCTTGTCCCTCTAAGATAACATCTTGACCACCCTGTCCCTCTAAGATAACATCTTAACCACCCTGTCCCTCTAAGATAACATCTTAACCACCCTGTCCATCTAAGATAACATCTTAACCACCCTGTCCCTCTAAGATAACATCTTAACCACCCTGTCCCTCTAAGATAACATCTTAACCACCCTGTCCCTTTAAGATAACATCTTAACCACCCTGTCCCTCTAAGATAACATCTTAACCACCCTGTCCCTCTAAGATAACATCTTAACCACCCTGTCCCTCTAAGATAACATCTTAACCACCCTGTCCCTCTAAGATAACATCTTAACCACCCTGTCCCTCTAAGATAACATCTTAACCACCCTGTCCCTCTAAGATAACATCTTAACCACCCTGTCCCTCTAAGGTAACATCTTAACCACCCTGTCCCTCTAAGATAACATCTTAACCACCCTGTCCCTCTAAGATAACATCTTAACCACCCTGTCCATCTAAGATAACATCTTAACCACCCTGTCCCTCTAAGATAACGTCTTAACCACCCTGTCCCTCTAAGATAACATCTTAACCACCCTGTCCATCTAAGATAACATCTTAACCACCCTGTCCATCTAAGATAACATCTTAACCACCCTGTCCATCTAAGATAACATCTTAACCACCCTGTCCATCTAAGATAACATCTTGACCACCCTGTCCAACTAAGATAACATCTTGACCACCCTGTCCAACTAAGATAACATCTTGACCACCCTGTCCCTCTAAGATAACATCTTGACCACCATTCCTTGTAGGGAAGTAAAGAATGCTCGACATGAAATTGCCACATGAAGTCTATGCTTTGTCGTTAATTTCATCATCATCATCATCATCATCATCATCATCATTACTGCACACCGAACGAACCCATAGGTACTCCGACATCCTCTTCCAGAATCTCGAAAAAAGCCCAGAGAATCCTGTCCCCCATGTACGAACTCCGTAGCACGGTGTGAGATCGGCTGTATGGGTAAGTTTCTTTTGGCAATTTTGCCCATTGAGCGGTTGTATATTTGTGGCCTATTCTTTTCGATTGTAACTGCTAAGGGTTCTTTAACGTGAGCGAATACAGACGGGGGTCTCCTGTTTTATTTCCGTTATCTGAAAGAGTTAGACATCGTATCTCACAACCCAAGTGATAAGAAGCTTGCAACGCAACGATGAAATCATGCGGATTAATTATTTTTTTTTAATATTTTTTTTAAATCACCACTGCCTTAGTGGGTTTTGAACCCAGATCCTTCCTGTCCTGATGTCAACGTCGTAGCTCTAGACCACCTATTCCCCAGCCTGTTGTGTTATCATCCATGTTTCTACAAGCCATCAACTCATTTATGGATAGTGTGAAAAATACCATACAACCCCATCCTGCATTCCAAGAGAATATTTCTAGTACCAACCGGTGATACTTAAAGGGTAGGGGGGGGGGGGGAGAAGAATTTGTCTCGATGGAAGTCAAGTTGAACCTCTACCACATAGTCATTAGAAAAACGCACTAATCATTTTGCCAACCTCGGTTTCACCACATTACTGGCTGTCATCCATGAACCATCCGTTTATTCCGCATCAGATCCTTTATTTTTCATTCGCCCACGTTTTGGTCAGAAAACAGCCCAGAGTACGCACAATTTAATGGCTATGAAATCAAAGAATTCCACAATATGAGACAAACACTTGTAGCTATTCCTCTTCCTCGTTCACACAACAGTTACTTCTTTGAGTCGTCAACTTTTAAAATTGTTTTCAATGAACATAATTTAAATCGCGTTCTGGTTGATAACAAGCTGATATATTTACGTCTTTCCTCTCAGAACACGCGACTTCGGTTGAGAATTTTTAGGTACCGGGTTTGACTTCCCTTTTCTTTCCCTTCTAGTTTGGTCATATTATTTATTTTCCTCTGTTACTGTCACTATTAATTCATGTAGAATAGGGTCTTTATCAGTTCTGGTTCGTTGAATTAAATGTCAATAGTCTATTATGAATCGCTAACTGCTCTCAGCTTATGATTTTTTCAGTGTCTTGAGCCTAACTCGAGGAGATTGATAAATAAGTTTCTAATTAACCAAATGATAAATTAAAAAAATTAAATCTGTTTACTTTCTGTAGTCGTTAATTTGCATTTCTCAACGTACATTTGGAGTCCGGTTGTAGGACGTGATTTAACTGTAGTAAACGTTTCATAGATGACCCCTTGCGTTTGAGTAGCGAACTATAACTGACCAACACTCTAGTCTACATCTACGCAGTGATCATGAAGACAAGGGAATGAATTAAAGAGGAAAACGTCCAAAACACACCCTATGACGTACTCGGATATTTTACGCCTAATTGGCTTGCACCGTGTAATAAGCGTTTTTTTCGGGGCAAGCCACTAAGATGAGAATTGAGCATAAAATCGATTAAAATTGAGCTTCCCATTGTTTCACATCGAACTGCTTTTACTTCTTTTCTTTCCAGTCATTTATTTCTTCTTTAAAAGAACTGGACTCTTTCAATACATCATTGTTTTCAAATTGTTTGAGGTCTGTGCAAAGTGGGTGAGGGGTTAAGACCGCATGCCTCAAGGCAGACGCAACGTTGTAAACAGGTCCTAGTTTGTATAACTCTTCACACAGAATCAACTTTTGTACTCTACAAGAACCGAACGCACGTTCTGTAATTAAAAAAAAACTGGTCGAACCATCTCCATCTATAGAAGTAAGTCTGAGGGCTGGAAGGGTAAACCCTAAAGTTGTTAGCTGTATGAGCTATTTACTGCTGACGTCACTCTACCCACAACCGTTTAGCTGTCGTAACTTTGTCTTCCTATTGATTCAACAGATAAAGACTAGAGTTTGAGATCCATGAACAACACAATATCCTGTTCATCTAAATCAAAACTCAACACAAGCAACAATTGCGAAAACACAAAGAAGAAATCAGGATAAAGATCCGCTTCAGGTGGAGGAAGAATCTCCTCTAGGAAGAAATAAGACGCGTACTTGAAAGGCACACCTGCCTAGAAGCTATGGATAGCCGACTTTCTTCTTTCATCCAGGATTACACCTGGATACAGCTGGATACAATTTTAGGGGCATAAATAATTTAAGAGCTCATGTCTTTGGGTTATCTCACAAAAGTACATTTTAAAAAAACATATAAGAAAATAATGCCACAAAAAAATCCTTAAGATACCTTGCATAATAAAAAAGAGCAAGGATGACTTATTAAAAGATTTAAACATTAAAAAGAACTGGTTTATTAACATCATTATGCCGAGGAAATTAAAATTGCTGCGATTGTTGCTATTATTTAATAATATTATTATTGCTGCTACAGTTATTTTATTATTGTAATTGTTATTTTTATAAACAAGCATACGTTTTTTGTCCTGTGGCTTTGTTAATTAGCTATTGCCAGTCTTGAAGAAAAAGAGACCAGAAACATAATTCCTGCGGATGCAATGACGAACATAACAGACTCAAATGAATTACTATATCCCCACTCTTCCGAAAGGTATTCAAGGAAGGACAACTACTACTTTATTGAAAATAAGATAGTCGTACAAGTCAATAGCTACTGGGAAATTCTCAAACAATTTTTAAACAGCAACTGAGGCCCTCAGAGATGCTGCAATACTGGCTACTCAACATAAAAATAACATGCACAATAAATTGGTTATTCTGACTGATGCACTGTTAGTACTATCAGCTCTAAAAGGCCCCAAGAACAATGAACTAGATGACTTGAGAACAGCCATGGACCAACTATGCAATAACTTCCAGAGAGTAGTCATTCAGTGGATACCATCACACTGTAATATACACGGGAACGAACGCGCGGACAAATTAGCTAAAGAGGGAGGGAGATTACTACAAGAGAACCATCCGCTCAGTTATGATGAAGCCAAATCCATACTCAATGGTTAGTTCCGTGAGAAATGAAAACGAGAACACCCAAAGCATAACGAGAGTGACGGATATCACCAACTATCAAGGAGGGATCAAGTCATTATACTTCGCCTACGCACTGGCCACAATAGAATGAGAAATCACATGTTCACCAAATTCAAAATAGGTATAACCAGCTTATGCCATTGTAAAAAAAAGTAAAGTGCCCCCGTCACGCCATGTGGCGTATAGGGAATATGGTGTTAATGACCATACATTTTACAGACCTTCGGCACATGATTTTTTGGGGTAATATGGTCGATATTACGCCCGTGCCGCTTTACTTTCTCAGAAAAAAAATCCGGTACCCATTAAAGGCTGGGTGAACCTGGAAGCCATCGGTTGGGATTGAACCCTACCTCTTGTCCTTTGTAGTCCAGTTCACTAGCCAATGAGCTATAACTGCTCCCCCTATGCCACTGTACACTGGACAATATGACTACAAAACATGTTCTACAGGATTGCCCCCAGTACACAGACCTGAGAAGAGCAATGTGGCCCACACCCACCTCCCTGGAAGAGAAACTATATGGGGCAATCGAATCACTTAAACAGACAGCTGACTTCATGAGAGAGTCTGGAATCGTACTTTGATTGAACCTTGATCGCAGAGAGAGAGAGATAGATTCGAAATAAGTGCGTCCACAGCAATTGTTTGCACATTCCTTTATGCTTCCAATCATCCCCCATATTCTACATGACCGTCTGAAATAAAATAATAGACCGGGTTTATTTGCAAATGCCGGATCAACTGGCTGGTTTTAGAGGCGGTGTATCCTGTATTGACAAGAGACGCTACTCTTAATCCTTGAATAGTCGATTGCAAGAAACTCACCACTTCACTTCAACTTCATCAACTATGGGACTTTAAAGGACTTTGACAGTGTCGACAGAAATATCCTCTGGAATCTTCTATAGAATGCCAATCAGGCTAGTCGGCATTATTAAAAATTCATATAATTGAGTGACATAATAATTCATGTAGTACACTTAGCAGAGACATTCATGGCAAAACCCGGAGTTAGACATTGTGCCTTCTTTCACCTTTCCTATTCCTGCCAGCAATAGACTGAATTATGAAAACGTCACAGAACACTGTGGGGATGGAATTCAATAGACTCCATGGACATAGCTCGAAAACCTCGATTTGGCATTGTTGTTACATAATCAACGTCCGAAAATTATATATTGTGTCAGAAATGCAGCACAGAATGGACCGACACGCTCTCGCTTGGAACAGGGAGAGAAGAAGCAGGAAAGCCCTAAACAGAAGGAGGCGAAACCTTCAAATAAACATTCACAGAGGAAATTCACCAGGAGAAGACTGGAAGAGACAACGAAGAACATATTGTGAATGTCTTATAAGTTCATGGAGGGGTAAAAAAAAACCTCTAACCTAACCTGGTAATATGTTGAAACTGAATGCGTCACAATCCATTAGCTCATAAATACAGCAAGTAGAATGCACCTTTGGAGTTATCAAAAAAGTTGCATGTCGCCTCTATCTCTTTTAGAATGCAAATTTAATGACTTTTTGATTTAAGATTGTTTTACGCTGCATTGCATTGCATAGAACTTGAAATCACTCAGAAATAATCTACTTCCACTGTTGACGGTGTAATTGCAGAAATTGTATTCAATGACATATTTATTTTTTTTAAATAGTACTTGATAAGACCAGCACTTTAATGAAAGAAATGACAACGTTGCCAAATACGCGGTGAGGCATGGGTGCATATATATATATTGTAAGAGTGTCAGGGAGATTGCGTGTAGGCTCTTGCAGGCGTGTTTAAATGATTTGAGCGGCAATCTATTTGTGAAATAATGTGTTGCTATTCCTCGTTGTAGTTATGTTATGTCTGATGAGCAAATGGTCTGTAAACTTTATTGATATTTTAGTGGATATTATTTCTTATTCGTGTGTCGATGTGTTTGACCTATCGTTGATAGGCCAAAGTGTGTTCGCGGTTTGACAGGCAAACATCTCTTTTGACAACAATGGCGCCCATCGGGAATGTCCATCCGGAATGTACAAAGTCTGTGATGGTAGATAGGGCGGAAGAATCAGAAATGATCAACCGTTCAGAAAGCGAAAACAGCAAAATGTATGGTAAACAAGAGGCATAATCAGGACACCAAAGATGAGTATGGCTGACCACGAGGAAGAATATATGAGCCTCACCACGTATTATTGCAAAGAAAGCCACTGAGAGAAATTCTAACTTATGTCAGAGGAAAGATCTACGAATATGTACATGAAATATTAGGACTCTTTACCAAACAAGGAAAACTGGAAATTCTTATTTTAGAAGCAGAACGATTAAACACAGATATTTTAGGCACATCAGAGACAAGATTGAATGAATGTGGGTACATACAGGGAAAAAAATATATACATTTATACATTCAGGCAACTCAATAGAACTGCAAATAGATGTGGGAATACTAATAAAAAAAAGAGCGATACAAAAATATATAAGTGCCCACTGGACATACAAGGCGTGACCGGAGTACTTTACTTTTTTACTGGACATACAATGATAGGATTATACAACTCTCTCTCTCTCTCTCTCTCTCTCTCTCTCTCTCTCTCTCTCTCTCTGCGATCAGGACTCAATCAGAGTAGGACTCCAGACTCTCGCTCCAAGACAGCTGTCTGATTAAGCCTGTTAGATCCACTCCACTTGAATACCTGTTAAAACGTTGCACTGTGTTCTGCGCCAGTGGCCCAGTGCATCCGATTTCAGCCAGCATTTTGTTCAGGTTTGCTTTCCTTAGCCTTTGATTGTAACCAATCTTCCTGCAAGGCAGCAGATGATCTTTTCTGTAGGGGGATTCTGCCCTTAGACGGTCCGTCTTCCCAGGTTTACGAACATCATCTGCCCGAGTCACTAGAGGTGACTAACACAGACATGCGACTTGTAATATGAGGAAACTGCAACAAGGAACACTTTTCATGCACAGCCTCCAACTGTTCCCGCCGCCTATCCCCATTTACCGGTAAGTCACGTCCTATTGAAAATGGTGATCGTCGTAGCACTCGATGATGTTAGGCCATCGTTGATGACTCCAATTCCGAACATATAGACACACAGTCAGTCGTCAAATTATCACCGTCGCACATCAAACAGAAGACCGTAAGATTTGCGCACGACCGGTTTAGGGAACCATTACGATGACGTAGCACACAACAATGTCGCCGAACACATAATCTCGCTCCTTTCAGATTTATGTCTGATTACTCTAGTGTAAGCAGCCTACGATGAACAAAACACGAAGCAAATTCCCCAAAGAGACAAAACTGCGGCTGACGAAGTAGTTTACATTAATGTGTAACATGGAAATAACTTGCGTCACAGAATTCCAACAACGGTCATGAATCGCACCAATGTGACGTAAAGCGCAGATCAAGTCTAGACGGTGGAAGGTCTCACTCACAACACTTGATTTGTCAAAAACGGACTGTTGTCGGCCTACTACCTCGCTTTAGCGACCCAGATGTATCAAGTATATCATCATTTTGACTTTAGCGCAGAAAAGTGCAACGACGATCCGAAAATAATCAGACCCTGGGTGCATTTTCTGCAGCGATCGAGAGGACGTGGACTAGATCCGCCATCTTGGAGACGGAAGTCTCAAAATGTAGGCAAAACCGTTCGAAATAGCAATAATACAGACATATGTACGTTTTCAAGGCTTTACATATGAACAAAAAGAGGCATTATATGAAGATATAAATAAAGTTATGAAGCAAGTGAAATCGTCAATCGTATTGATTGAAAAGGGTGATAGGAATATTAAAGTTGGAAAAAGTAAAGTAGATATAAGACTAAATATGTACACTCTCTCTCTCTCTCTATCTCTCTCTCTCTCTCTATATATATATATATATATATATATATATATATATATATATATATATATACTTTTTATATAAGTATATAGGAAATTATGGTTCATGAAAAATAAATGAATGAGGAGAAAGATTAATACAATATTTTAAAGAAAACATGCTGATAGTATGCATCACCTATTTTGCTTTGAGCAGGAGAAAAGGAAACTATGCACACGGAACAGCCATGGAGATAGGAAGAGGAACCAAATAGACTACATAGCGATGAAGGATAGGTTCCGTAACAGCGTCAAGAAAGCCAAAACCTATCCTGGAGCAGGTATTAACTAAGACTACAGTCCTGTAACGATTAAAATGAAAGTCAAACTAAAGAGAAAAAAAAAACCAAAAGACTAATTAATCAACAATGCCGCTAGACATGACAACGTTAAATAAAAAAAAATAAAAGTTAATGATACTTATATAATACAAGTAAAAAACACATATTAAAAAACCCGATAGAAGGAGCAATTGAGCAGTATGGAAGAGAAAATTCAGATGAAAAAATATGCAACGCAATGGCAATGCTTAAAGAAAAGCATACAAGAAAATTGCGACATCTTACTCAAAAAGGAAAAGAACAGAAAACAAAAGTGGATGGCAACCTTCACCATCAAAGCAAGAGACAGATCGGAATAGCGCTCCATGGTAGCCGACCTTGGATGCGAAGACGGCAGTCAATGATGATGTATGATATATATATATATATATATATATATATATATATATATATATATATATATATATATATACTTGGCCATAGCAACTGATAACTGGGCATAGTGTGATCATCATCATGAAACTCAATTAGCTCTTTATAAATAAATAAAAAACCTGCACAAGTATATCACGTGACGCCTGTACTTGACATAGAGTTTACCTCTCCAGTCCCCGAAGTTAACGAATGGGCACATCCCCTACCCCTTGAAATGGTACAAAAGCAACAAATAGTTTAAATTTATTAATCTGTTGTGTTGAAGTATATTTGAATTAACTCAGAATGCAATTGTCCCGCCCTGTGGCCATATAAGTCGTTGCACCAAGTGAGAAAACGTGACTGAAGGGCGCGTGAACATAGATTACGAAAACATAGACCTAGATTTAATGTTAAATTTGCGATGTGCAAACGATAAATAAGCAGAACGTTTCTCATTCTTATGTATAAAATAAATACAACGTCTTTGTTCCCTAGCAAAATTTTTTTTGAAGCTCTCAGACAAAAGGTGTGCATTAGATGTTGACATAAATGTCCATGATGATGCAGACCTGAAACTGCAACACTAAATTGAACAGAAAAAGGAAAGAGCCCCGTCATTTCTCGTAGCGTAAAGGCAATATGGTGATAGTGCCCATATTGTTACATTCTATAGACTTTCAGCATGATTTTTGGGATAATACACCGTTTTTCTTTCACAGAAAAAAAAATATGGTACCTATTTAATTCTGTAAAAAGTAAAGTAAAGTACCCCCGTCACGCCAACTGGCGTATAGGGAAATATGGTGTTAGTGACCCTATATTTTACAGACCTTCAGCACATGATTTTTGGGGTAATGTGGTCGGTATTACGCCCGTGCTGCTTTACTTTCCCAGAAAAAAACCCAGTACCCATTTAAGGCTGGGTGAACCCGGAAGCCGTCGGTTGGGATCGAACCCTACCCCTTGTCCTTTTGTAGTCCAGTTCACTAACCACTGAGCTATCGCGGCTCCCTATTTAATTCTGGGTGAACCTGAAAGTTGTTGCTCAGGGTTGAACTTGACCTCTCGTCCTTAATAGAGAAGTTCTTTAACTGTTGAGCTATCGTTGTTCCATTTAAATGAAAATGGTGAACTAAATATGTGTACATCCAGCAAGCTCCTGGAACCATCAGTATACATATTTTTATTTATTTCATGAATGTGATTGAGTATTACCTGGTTGATTTGGAGGCTTTGATTTCAACTAATAATAATAAATTGTTTTAAAGGGAAAAAAAAGTAAAAATTATCCTGTAACAGCGGGTATTGTAATAAAAACTGAAAATGTGCACATCATAACGAAAATAATATTCTCTTTCCCGGATATTAAAAACCGTGTATGGCATAACGACGCTGTCTGTATCGATTATCATAATTTGCCTTCAATTATCTTAGCGCTAGTGATGCGAATTATCCTCCATCGTACGGGCATTATTTTTGGGAAAGTGACATTTTAAGAAATAATGGATTGCAATTTATAATTAGTGCAACTTCAATATAAATTAATGGCTTTGCTAGACCACGCAACTTATAAAGGATTTAGTAATATGATTACAGTGTAAACTAATAAGAACAAAAATCAATTAATAAAGATATGGTAGGTTAAGGCGCAGAAGTAATTGCTGAGACAGAATAGATTAAACTGAGCTGGTGAGCAAGGAAGAGTTAAACGAAATTCTTTCGTTAACTCTTCAACTCCGGAACTAGGATTTTTTGGACGAATGAAAGGATTTGTCAAACTACACCGAACTGGTACAATTAATCGCTGTGTACTGATGAACGTGTTACGGGAGAGGATTAGGGCACCTATAGATGTGTCCGGAATACGGTGATGATGATAATATTTTAATATAAAATAGCATGACAGAATTAGGGGCCAGAACTCCGACCAGTAAACTAACCGGTTAGCAACTAACTGCTGACTTCATGCGTAGGTTGTGGCGAGCAGAGCTGACCTAGGTCCTACTCCACCTCCCAGTGGTGCCCATGGACACAGGCAAATAAGATCAACCGGGTAGGAATGGAAGAGGGGATGAAACCCAGTATCTAAAAATGTCATGTCAAAGATCGATATGCTGGGCCAAAATAGAGGTAAATATCACAGCTTGCTGTAAAATATCAACACACTCTATCCTGCTGAAGTCCTCTCAAGGGCTGACAATGAAGTGGACGTAGCGTCGGGTGAACGCTGAAGAAGTACACAATTGAGCAAAGTCTCTTTTGCTTTAAGGCATGTACGTCCAATCACTGTTATATTTTATAAAATTAATTGTATTTACTTTGCAAATCGTTATATATATTTAATTTTATTATTACTGTGTCAGGTTGTAATTGAAACCTATAACTTATGGGACTATTTGTACACGATAGCGTTGTGTTAATTTCATTGCTTTAATGTTGTACAATTCAACAGAATGTATATACGACCTTTAGTGTCTTGACATAGTCGTTTGTGGTAAACAATCATGATTTGTCAGTAGTCTAGTAATATGTTAATCACAGTTGTTTGTCGTTGGTAGTAAACAATCATGATTTGTCAGTAGTCTAGTAATATGTTAATCACAGTTGTTTGTCGTTGGTAGTAAACAATCATGATTTGTCAGTAGTCTAGTAATATGTTAATCACAGTTGTTTGTCGTTGGTGGTAAACAATTATGATTTGTCAGTAGTCTAGTAATATGTTAATCACAGTTGTTTGTCGTTGGTGGTAAACAATCATGATTTGTCAGTAGTCTAGTAATATGTTAATCACAGCTGTTTGTCGTTGGTGGTAAACAATCATGATTAGTGGTCTAGTAATATGTTAATCACAGTTGTTTGTCGTTGGTGGTAAACAATCATGATTTGTCAGTAGTCTAGTAATATGTTAATCACAGTTGTTTGTCGTTGGTGGTAAACAATCATGATTAGTAGTCTAGTAATATGTTAATCACAGCTGTTTGTCGTTGGTGGTAAACAATCATGATTTGTCAGTAGTCTAGTAATATGTTAATCACAGCTGTTTGTCGTTGGTGGTAAACGATCATGATTTGTCAGTAGTCTAGTAATATGTTAATCACAGCTGTTTGTCGTTGGTGGTAAACGATCATGATTAGTGGTCTAGTAATATGTTAATCACAGCTGTTTGTCGTTGGTGGTAAACAATCATGATTTGTTAGTAGTCTAGTAATATGTTAATCACAGCTGTTTGTCGTTGGTGGTAAACAATCATGATTAGTAGTCTAGTAATATGTTAATCACAGCTGTTTGTCGTTGATATTATATTTGATTTACTTATTTGTCTCTGTTCATGAACACAAAATACACATGCTTTTTCTATTATACATTCGAAGTGATTACAACAAGTTGTATCTTAAAATATAACAAAACTCGTGTGGTTACAAATTGAATATTGTAGCTCCAGAAACTTTCAGATTTGCTAAGCTTTGATCTTATTATTAAGAGTATTAGCTACTAAAACATTATTCAAACATATATATTTATTTTAGCTTTAAAATATCACGTTTTGTGCCCGGTGTCACAAAATGAAATCACTTCCATAAAATATAAATTTTAAGAGTGAGTAGAATGTGTTAGACTCATGGCATCTTCACGTATATGTTGCTATACACAAGCAAGATAAGAAATAAAATACCACTCTGAGATGAAAACAAATAGATGTGTAGTATTTAGTGGCTTATATGCTTTACTGAGCTGCTTCTTACGTGTACGAATTTGTCAATATTGGATAGACAAATCCTACCTTATCTCCTTTCTTCTGCGCCTTCTGACTTCTGATTTTAACATAACTTCTTCCTCGAATGTTGCTGTGCCGTTTTTTCACTTTCTCTGTGTGCTATGATCTGATTCCATTTATTCAAGCTTCTTTCCTTGATAGAGACTTCTCTCATGCAAGCTCTGCAAACATCATTACACCTCTACAGTGGTGTGCCCTTTGGTTTCCTCTTTTTCGCAAATTCACCATACCATAATTCCCTGGTTGTACGTTTGTTGCAGATTATTCTCACTTGACACATTCATCTTAATCTCCCATTCCAAGCGGTTTACATTATGGACGATAATTTTGCCAGTTTTAAGACGTTTGAGTTGGTTACTTTATTTTATCGGGTACAAATAATAATACATAAATATTATTATATGGGGAACTTCCGAGGCGATAATAGGGAATAATAGAACAAAAAACAATCATTTGGCAGTGTGCCAAGCGTTCGGCTTCTCGTTAGGCTGCGTGGCAGTGTGCCAAGCGTTCGGCTTCTCGTGGCAAGGCGCGGTGCCACTGAGTACGGGTTCGATCCCACTTCGGACCATATATTGTTCTTCGTTTTTTTCTATTGTTGTTTGTCTGTCAATTTTTCCGAGTGCTAACACATACTTCTTTGTTCTATTATTCCTTAATATATTTTTCATGTGATGCTAATTAACTTTCAAACAAGAAATTTTTGATTTCCTGTCAATATGGCGAATAGGCGGCAAGAACCATTGAGGCTCAGTCTGAAATGTGTTACTTGTTGCTGTTTCCTCATATTCCAAGTTCGGTTTTAGCTACTGAGTTTAGTGATCTGTGCACACCGTGAACTATGTTTTTCATCCGGATCGTGTTTTGATATTTCGATTGCTTACAATGAATGATGATATCGTATGACGATGGACAGTTCAGCTGCATTCACTTTCGGTGCGGTTACGCCTTATATCTTTTGGCGTGTGCTGTATCTGCTATGATGAGGATTACAGCTGCCTTTCTTTGTTTGGATCATTCGATGAGATTAGTTTTAATTCATTTAATTTCACTGGCACGGGCGGTTGAATAATTATGGATTTTAATTTGACTGCAGTGATACCGGGACCTTCGACTAACCATAGCCATAACCAAACATTAAAAATTATTTACTGCTATGTAGGGTCAGTCTTGGCGTATGAAAGTGAATTCTGGGCAAAAGGACAACAAACAAGAAAATCGTTAGAAGCCACAGAAAAGTGGTTTTATAGAAGAGTGTTGAGAATACTCAGGACAGCTAAAAAAGAGTAATGAGGATGTTATAAAAAAGAGACCAAAACAAAAATAAAACCAATTTTAGATATCAGAAGGAATCAATCATCATTTTTAGCCATGTAGCGTGTTGAGAACAGATGGAATACATTATGATAAGATGAACAATCGATATAAGGAGAGACAAATGAAAGCTGAGATAGAAAGTTGTGGAGAGGCATGATCACCTGCAACAGCAGGGTTAGTACTTGATGATGAAGACGATAATGAGGTGGAGGAGGAGGAGAAGAATGAGGAAGATGATGATAATGATCTTACAAAGGTAACGCATGAAAACTGCTGAAACATCTCTTTTACTCTGCATGAGCTGTCCAATTTTGGATCAATTTAGAAGTGGACAGCAGAATTCAGTAGCTTAGATAAAATCTCTGCCCCAAGTGTTAGTTTTGTGTTGGCCTACATTCATTGTTCAAGTTTACCAAATGTTCAAGGTACCTTTCCTGTACAGATATTTACCTCTTCATCGGGAGACCACGTGACCGCAGAGTGCCAGGTTGGTGAACTTCCCATCCTAAGGCAGTCGATGATGTATGATCTACCTTCTGGCATTTCCAGCAATTCAATTTTGGTTCCGAACGTAATGACGTCATCCCTTCTTCTGAACTCATCAAAGATGTGCCGAGAACAGGCTAGTGCATTTTGGCCACAAGACTATCTCCATATTTACCGCCCAGGCATTAGTAGGCAAAGGAGCCTCAGTGGCTGAGAGGTTTGTCTGATCGCTTCCTGACTAGAGAAATCCTGGTTCGATCCCCAGTAGTGGCGGAATTTTTCGGACTGACAAAGCTCCGGGGTTCATCCAGCCTCTAAAAATGGGTACCAGAGATTTTTCTGGGAAATAAGGCGGCCTGGTGTGATACCGATCACATCACCCAAAAATGTGCCGTGGTCATAGAAAAATATGGTTACTAACACCATATTCTCCATATGCCTAGCAAGGCGTGGAGGGAACCTTTACTTGTTTACATAGTAGGCAAACACAGCTGCAGTCTCGTTAAGACACAGTAAGAAGAAAGTCTTTATTCTTTCAAATGGATAATTATAGAGTTCAAGACTTAAAAAAAAAATAAATAAACGGATAGAACTACATTAAAGTTTCTCAAGCATTTTTTTTCGATTTGCGAATCATGTTATAATATGCCAAGTATTCTGCTGACACTTGACCCCTTCCCCTTCAAACTATATTTGTCTAAACAGACATGCCTGATAAAGATTATTTCACTGTCCTTAGCTCCGGTATTGAAACTCTTTATGTTATTCGAAGTTAAATCTGGTGTTGCCGTATTGTAATGTTATGGACTACTAATGTCTCTTTTTATGCTTTCAGTATATGGCATTTACATGTGTCTTTCCTAGATGTAAAGAATGTCATGTAAATATATCGTTATGTCTAAAAAGAGAGTAAACGGAGTGATTTGATGAGCTTGATAAAAAAAGTGGAGGCCAGCTCTGTACGCATGCAATGGGTAGAGTCATTGCAGCAGTCAAAAATACGAAAGGTCACCTTTGTCTACGTCCTTGGACATGCGAGAGTACGAGGAAATGAAAGAATGGACAGGTTGGCTAGCTGCGCTGTCATTGAGGACGGTCAACCGTTTGGATCAGGCGGACATCATCAATGTCCTTCGAGATGTGGGAAGGACACAGGACCTCGACAACAATGAGTCCACGTCACTCCTTCGGATGAAAGAGATGTGAGTTAAGATGGGCACAGCAAGAAACGAAAAACTTAGTGGGCGTGTAAGAAGACTTATGAACCAACACAGAACTGGAGTCGTAAGTCGCTGGACACTGCAGGACATTCTGAGGCGGGGATCTGAGCACATATGGACATTTTCTGAGTGCAAGGACTATGACCAGCAAATAACTCAATAACTCAAGAGAATAAACTTCGCCATATTAAATTACTGCTGTGGAAGTCAGGAAGACCAATAATACCTTGCAATGTTAATACCTTTCCTAACTCGTTCTACTCCTCTCTTCCTCTTTATCTGACTCTATTTCTATTTCTATCTCTCTTCGCGTTCATTTATAATTTGCAAGTTACTCTATGTATGCAATGTCGCCATGACGAAGCTTGCAGTTCTCTACAGAGCCTATTTGTGTTTCACAGTTTTTGTTGCCAGTCTCTATTCTCTGTCGTTGGGCCATGTTCACGTCAAAGTTCAGCGTGGGTGCTGCATTCTTAAAGATGTTCAGGCAGTCTGGGCCCCCATTCGCTGTGGTAATCATCATCGTCGCATATTCCAATTCATGGCTCAGGAATCAACGGTGGACTGTTTTGAGATGTTAAATAATTATCATGGAGTGCCTTGGCAGCTGACACAATGGGTATGCTTGTTGTTTATGTGTTACCTATGTTTCCAGCCTCTCTGTAGTTCACTTAATGTGGGTATATTGGACTACTTAACTCTGCGAACCAGGTATCAGTTCCTACAGTGAGTCGATAGAAGAGCATCACGCCGAGACAGAAACATCGTTTGTGTGTGATCGTCATTCTGCCAGTTAAACATCACATTAATGACGCTCTTCATATTTACAGATGATGTTTAAATAGATCTCTTCGACCACCATTGTTCTGTTTTAACTTCTCTATTTTTCATATTCGCATTCATCTATTTTAGTATAATCATAATTGTCTATCTCTATCTATAGATCTTTCGAGCCGGAGCTGGCCCATAGAGCGTAGACCAAGATACTCCTTCTCTTATCTGAATTTTTGTTCTAGCAATTTTCAATTCTTTTAAAGAAATTTTATAAAATTTCGCCATTTGTCTCTGTTATGTGCAAGCTGCTCTATCTCATTTAGGGAGCCGATTCCTGCTGCTTTTGCCTCTCTCTCATCAATGTTCTTCTCAGTGTCTCTCTGGTTCATCCTCTTTTTCTCTTACCTGTTGTTTCCCACATGAGAGCTTGCTTTGCTATTTGGTTATTATCTCTTCTCATCACATGTCCAACATATGACCATCGTCTTTTCTTTATTACTGAAGATATTAGTGGTTGATTGGCGATTTCTCTAATTTCCTCGTTTGTTTTGAATTCGTTCCACGCTATACCAAGTATTTTCCTTAGACATTTATTTTCGAATGCGTTCAACTTTGTTTCTATATCTCTAGTTGTTTTCCAGCTTTCACACGCATACGTAAGGGTTGATAGTACATTTGATTTGAATAGTCTAAGTTTTATGTTTGTGCTGATGAGTTTTGATTTTCATAACTTTTCAAGGTTTATGAAAGACATTGCTGCTTTAGCTATTCTGATTCTAATTTCTTTGCTTGTATCCCCTTCTCGATCAATGTGACTTCCAAGATAGATAAAATGATCGATCTCTTCCACTGGTTTGTTTTCCATGTATATTTGGTCGTCTGTTGGAATTAAGCTTTCCATGACTTTAGTCTTTTCATGATTGATCTCATGCCCAATTTTGCTGGCAATTTGTCATAGTTCATTTTTCGATGTTGATGATTTTGTTCAATCATAATTGTACTCAATTAATAATCTTCAAAAATTTGCGATGAAAGCGCCACAATTATTCAAAGAACATATTTTTGTCTGTGTACTTAACCCGTTAAATTATATTTTTACTCCGTCGCCAGACCTGTCACATCTGGAGACATATGTCTGTAATATATTTTAGCTAAAAGCATTGGCTTCTAATTTTATCAGCGAAAATGCATATGAAAAGTCTAGTTTCCTTTCACAGTTTTTATTTGCGATCTAAATTATACCCGACTTCTCCATGTCCGTCTTCTTTCGGATTTATTAACTAATGTTCACTGGCCAGATTTTTCGCATCGCGTGTTCTGTTCTATTTTCCATCAGATATTTATTTATTTATGATAATCTCATACTGTTTTATTCTTTAATGGCGAATGCAACTGTGCTGAGATTATGATTGTATTATTTAATCAGTTTTAAGGTTTCAGTCTATTCAACTTTGTGCGTTCCAAATGAATCGTATCAACAGTGTTTCCATTTGTGTTTACTTTGGCCGAACTCTGAACAATTTTGAAAATAATTCATGTTTACCAAAGATATTGGTAATGTGTTTATGTTAACATACATTACTCACATAAGCTTTCCACAATAATATCAACATTTCATTTTTTTAAAAATAAGTTAAATTAAATTACACTATTTAAACACAAATAAAATACATTTATTTTCATCGCTGTCATCGTTTTTTTTTTTAATATATGAACATGAAGATGGAAGGACCGCATTTAGGAAAAAAAACACAACGCTGAAACTTAAACATTTGCTTTAAACTGTCTCACTGTAGATATGCAGATGCCAAAGGACAAACACACCTCCTCCCACAATCAATCCTTTATATGTACTTTGTTTCTTAAAAACGCCCCTCCCTTAATAATCTTGGGGCAGGGGTAAAATTCTGCAGTCTCGATATCCGATAGGCAACGCCCCTTCTTCATAAGTACATCATTCTAACTGAAATATTCGTCAGCTTGCATTGACAAGAAAACCCACCCTCTGTTACAGTGGTTTCGCAGAAAACTGTGGAAGTAAAGGTAAAGGTAAAGTACGAGACTTGAATCCAGCGTTTTATCACGCGAGTTTCCACCCATATGTGCTCGGCTGCCTATCCAGAAATGTTCTGAGATTTCTGGATAGTGTCGCTTCAAGCATCGAAACTCACAATGCGAGGCGATATTCCTCACCTTCCCAGAGTACTACCCTGGTACCCATTTCTGCCAGCCCCGGGTCGACGCAGGAGTATTTTGTTTTCCGACCACGAGTACAATTCACGCTGCTTACAGAGGAAATCGAACACGGGTTGTCCGAACGTCGGTAGCTTAGTCGGGTGGTTTTCGTAACTAGGCTACCGAGGTCCTCAACTAGGTTACCGAGGTCCCCAACTAGGCTACCGAGGTCCCCAACTAGGCTAGGCCGAGGTCCCCAACTAGGCTACCGAGGTCCCCAACTAGGCTTCTGTGGTCCCCGACTAGGCTACCGAGGTTCCCAATCAGGCTACCAAAGTCCTCAACTAGGCTACTGTGGTCTCTAACTAGGCTACCGAGGTCCCCAACTAGGCTACCGTGGTCCCCAACTAGGCTACTGTGGTCCCCAACAAAGCTTCTGTGGTCCCCAATTAGGCTACTGTGGTCACCAACTAGGCTACTGTGGTCCCCAACTAGGCTACTGTTGTTCCCAATTAGGCTACTGTGGTCCCCAACTAGGCTACTGTGGTCCCCAACTAGGCTACTGTGGTCCCCAACTAGGCTACTCTAGTCCCCAACTAGTCTACTGTGGTCCCCAACTAGGCTACTGTGGTCCCCAACTAGGCTACCGTGGTCCCAAACTAGGCTACCGTGGTCCCCAACTAGGTTACCGTGGTCCCCAACTAGGCTACTGTGGTCCCCAACTAGGCTACTGTGGTCCACAAGTAGGCTACTGTGGTCCCCAACTAGGCTACTGTGGTCCCCAACTAGGATGCTGTGGTCCCCAACTAGGCTACCGTGGTCCCCAACTAGGCTACTGTGGTCCCCATCTCACTGGGGATGTTAAGAAAGGTAAAGAATGACCCTAGCATGTAATTGTGCAACGAAGTGAAGTATTAAAATGAACTTCCGTTTTCAAGATGGCGGAACTAAGTCACGTTCTCTCTATCGCTGCAGAAATTGCTTTGGAACCTTATAAATTTCGGGTTTCCGTTACAATTTTCTGCATTCCAGTCGAAATGATGTTCTATTTGTCATATCTGCGCCATTGAATTGGCGTTGCATGCACGGCAATACTTCGTTTTGACAAATCAAGTGTTGTGAATGCGCCTTCCACCATCTAATGTTGATCTGCGTTTTACGTCACACTGAGTGCTGTTCAATGACCGGTTGATGGAGATGCTTGCCGCAAGTTATTTACAATTTCCAACGCATTAATGTGGTGGGCTCCGTCAAATCAGCCGAAGTTTTATCTCTTTGGGAAGTTCGCACCATGTTTCGTTCGTTGTAGACTGCATTCACTAGAGTAATCATGAATACATGGGCGCAGCCATATTGTGCGTGCTACATCATCATATTGTTTCATCGTGCGTCCCAAGACCGACCATACGCTAATCTTGCGATCTGTTGTTTGGTGTGCAACGGGGATAATCTGACGACGTACTGTGTTTTGTATGTTCGGAGTTGGAGTCAAACACGATGTCCTAACATCATCAAGCGCCATACATTTAAATACTATGACGATCATCATTTTCAGGAGGACGTGATCTTCCGGGCAATGTGGTGGATAGGCGGCAGGAACCAGTGAAGGCTTTGTCTGAAAAGTGTTCCTTGTTGCAGTTTCCTCATATTCCAAGTCCGGCTTGTTGCAGGAGCTACTGAGTTAGGTGCTCTGTGCACACCGTGAGCTGTGTGTTTCATCCGTTTTGATCATGTTCCGATATTCCAATTGCTTACGATGAATGCTGATATCGTATGGCAGGGAACAGTTGGCTGTGTTAACTTCAGTGCGGTTTCGCCTTATGTCTTTTGGCGTGTGCTGAGACTGCTACGATGGGGACTACAGCTACCTTTCTTTGTTTGGGAGATGAGTTAGCAATTCGGATGATTCCACTGGCACGGGCGGTTGAGCAATTATGGATTTTAATTCGTTTGCAGTAATACCGGGGCCTTCCATAACCATAAACCATAAACCATTAAAATGAACTGTAGAAGGTTATAATGAGTGAAGGGGGGATGGGGTGGTGGAGCACAATTGTTATTTCTTAAAGTCGCTGCCTTACTGCTCTAATATTACTATACCACTACTCTATCTATCGCTGCCTTACTGCTCTAATATTACTATACCACTACTCTATCTAAAGCTGCCTTACTGCTCTAATATTACTATACCACTACTTTATCTAAAGCTGCATTACTACTCTAATATTACTATACCACTACTCTATCTATCGCTGCCTTACTGCTCTAATATTGCTATACCACTACTCTATCGCTGCCATACTGTTCTAATATTACTATACCACTACTCATCTATCGCTGCCTTACTTCTCTAATATTACTATACCACTACTCTATCGCTGCCTTACTGCTCTAATATTACTATACCACTACTCTATCGCTGCCTTACTGCTCTAATATTACTATACCACTACTTTATCGCTGTCATGCTACCTCTTTACTGTCATAACACTACATTATTACAAGCATGCTACTAATTAGTCACTTTGACACTACTGTTATAATACCTCCATATAAGTATGTTGTTATGTACTGTAACCCAGTACTCAATAATTCCCCTACATAAGTTGGATTTTTTGTGTACCGAAAAGCACAAGTAATGTAGCTTGCTGTAAACCATAACATACCTCACAGCCGTTTGTCACTGATATTTTAGTTCCTTTGCTCACGTCTTTCATTTCAGAAATATAAAACGCGTATGCTTCTATAAACAGGTGCGTTGATTTGAAAAGTTTGTATTTGAAATTTTGCAAATAACTGTGGTGAAAAGTTGAACATTTCACACAAGAGTGTCTCAGATTTGTGATCCTTTCTTTGTTTCTTCTTTTGAACATTATTTCAAATCATTCATACAAAAACTACTTAGGTTACAAATTTCACTGTTTTCTTTTCTATGTTTAATTTTTATAAATTGATAATACTTCCAAAAAGTATCAATTTTAAGAATCTGTGGAATATAACAAACTCAGGACACCTTTATCTGTAAATGCCGCTCAGTTTAAAAAATCTTAGCTAAAATGGCAATCAATGTAAATAGCTGTGAACTCCGACCCCTAACCTTCTTTTAGGGCGACGACGAAGGGAGTAACCGTTGTCGAGTGTCGGAACGAAAGAAAATTACTTCTATATTAGTATCATTGCTACTATTATCTCATTGCAATACTACTCCATCACTGCTATACTATTATTTTATCATTGCTACATTACTACTTTATCACTGCTATATTACCACTTTCTATCATTATTCTCTAGGGAGGTCAAGTCTGACAAATGTCTGCTTCATTTTCGTGCACGGGCACGCGGGTGTAAGAGGTAGTGAGCGTACTGACAGGTTTGACTGACGCTGAGTGCCGAAGGGCAATGTACCGTTCAGACATTTTGAATGCCCCCAGGGACGCTGGACTAAAAACCGATTCAAAAACATGACACCGAATCCGCAGCTATGAAGAGAATACAGGAATATCATGTCAAAATGGGAGATGCCGGATCGGAGCGCCACGCCTGAAGGCAAAGAAGACTCAAAAAATAATGGGCTCATTAGTTACTGCGCGTTGAGGGATATACTTCGGAGGAAATCTGAGCGCTTATAGATTTGTCCGATGTGCAATTTGGATGATCTGTCGACTAAACTAAATTAAACTGTCACTGTTTACTTTATCATTGTCATATTATTACTCTATGTCTACCATATTACTACAGCAGTTTCACTAGTGTGTGGCGGGCCTCGTTTATACAGGGGAGAGTGCTGAGAAGAAAATCTGAGTATTATGGTATTGTCTGTTATGCAAGATTCGACTAAACTAAATTAAACCCCCTAAAACGATGCGATCTGTAATACGAGAAAGCTTTAAAACTTCATTCTCTTAAGACATTATACTGCTGATTATATCCTTTACCCTTCGATCTAGATAGTGATGACAATAGGACTTTTACTTTCTTTAACTGATAAGCAAACATAAGCAACACACTGAAAGCATAACAAATATATATATTTATATGATTATAATCATCTTGAAGTATTGTATGTCTATTCTACTGTTGCCTTTCTGTTACCATCCGTACCGGGACATAGACCATCAATAAAAACTCCCCAATGATTTATGTTTCCTCTATTAGTTTCTAGATTAATCTTTACGATCTCCCTCTCATTTTCTCATCTCCACGTATTTCCACGAGCCGCAATAGCTCAGTGGTTAGTGAACTGGACTATAAAGGACAAGAGGTAGGGTTTGATTCCAATCGACGGCTTCCGGGTTCACCCAGCCTTTAATGGGTACCGGATTTCTTCTGGGAAAGTAAAGCGGCACGGGCGTAATACCGACCACATTACCCCAAAAATGTGCCAAAGGTCTACAAAAATTATGGTCAGTAACACCATATTCTCTATACCCACTTGACGTGACGGGGCACTTTACTTTTACTTACGTATTTCCACGTTTTTCCTTTTTCCACTTTCCCTATGGGTTCCAGCTGAGAGCTTCCATGATAAAATAGTTGTTGTTGTGCATCCTCCCTCCCTCTTTCCTTTTCTAATTTCTTCAACTGTGAATTTGTTCACCTCAAATTAACACACGTGTTATCGTATGTGGTTTCTTTCACAACTCCCTGTAGCAACAACTGCTCCTTATCGGTTTTCTTGTTGACTGCCTACAATGCCATTCTCTTTAGCTGTGATCTCTACTACCCTTCATTTATTTTTCTCGAATTTGCCATCCGTCACAACATATTCTAGCTGCTTCTTTCTTATTGTCTATCCATAAAATAATGATGATAATGATTTATCCTGATTTTTATAATGAACTTTATGACATTATGAACAAAATGCGATTATAAATGTATCAGGTTCAAAGCAACACCCACACATTAACACAAACTTATTTCTGTTAAATATCTTTTAACCTTATCTTCAAATGTTTTTTTTTCTAAAATATTAATTTGTAATTACATTCATTCTCTTGTGCTCGTATACCATATTTTTTATCGTTTTAAAAATCTCTTTCATGTGCCCCAAGTCTTCACTTCAAGCGCAAAAATATAATCGTGTAATATTTCTGGCAATTGAAATTTTTTTATCTAAAAGCAAAACACTTTTTGTTCTTGATTAATTTCAACTAAAAAAGCTTTTAAGTTTTCAAGTTCAACTGAAATAGCCAGTTTTTTTTTTTATATTTTTTTTTCCTTCTTTTCTTTCAACAGAGTACTTCAAATCTCACACCCACTCTTTGTATGTCTCCAGCTATTTATATCTTAAATGCAAGTACATATGTGTGCGTTTGTGTGCGTGTGTTGATGAAAATATAAACACACTCATACACAAATACATATAACCATACAAACGTATTTATCAGATCTTTCTCGTATTTAAAGATTGTTGCATACAGTTTATTTTCAACCTTGGGTAAACATTGCCAGAGACTGTTTTGACTATCAACTTCTCTCGCGGCTTATTCTACCAATACTTGAGTAGCAGTTGACACGGGGTAGGCATAAACAAGGATACATTGTTTTGTTGTAAAATTTCTCCTCCTTTGACTTGAAACTTTTATCCTGTAACCTTCACTTCAAATAATTATGTTAAATAAAATGGTTTATTATTAATTAGATAATTCTCTATGTGCCAGATTTGTCTTCCAGACTTTCATTAATTTAATTTCATTCAATCATTTTCACTAATAGAACAATCTCTCAAGGATGCCTTGCCTATATCTTTACATTTTTGTTTTGATTTACGCATGGACCGTATCATCTATTTGAGTTTTGTTTTAATATTTGTTAGGAATACGGTTGTTGTCACACTCCCCTGTCACTTCATTCTTTACATCCTGGGTTTCATAATAAAATTCGGTGAACTGGGTGGCCTAGAGGTAAGATGTCGCCCTCTGGATATGAAGTTCCCGGTTGAAATTCCACCAATGGGAATATTTTTTCAAAAATAAAGAAAATGTAATTCGTGGTTTCATCGTGTCTCCGCCCTCTCCTGGTCTCTGGGCTACAAAAAACATTAAGTTCCTTGTGCACTTGTTTGGCAGTTAAAAACCTTGGCAGTTTGGCAGTTGAAAAGCGGAAAAAGTAGACTAGAGAATGGCTTCTGCCCCGGCAAAATTGTCGGCAAAAAGTCTACTCTCACCAACAAATCTCAGACCGTGCTGCGGAGTTCGTACACGCGGGTCAGGGTTCTTCTCATTCATGATATTTCGAGGGGGAAATAAGAGCACCTATGGGTTCATCAGGTGTGCAGCGACGATAATCCTAACTTAACATAACATTTCATATCATCATGAATGGATCGCTAAAACACTGTGGATCGTCTATGCCGGTTACACTTTTTTTCCACAGCCATCTATATGGTCGCTGGGATATTTTTTGTCCATCCATGAGAACAACTCACACTGCTTCCAGCGGGAATCGAACATGGCTTGTTCGAACGTCAGTAGCCCAGTCGAGTGGGTTTCCCGACTAGACTACCGAAGTCCCCAGAAATATATATACCAATGGAAAAGACAAATAGTATGTGTGTGTGTGTATATATATATATATATATATATACAATGTTAAATTGAACTTTCGATTGTTAAGGCGGCCAAGATGGCCGCTTATTCGAGTCAAATAATCTAATAATCGACTAATGGTAGTTTTGCAGCAATGTAGTCTCAATTATTTCATTCTTGTTGGAATTTTTGTTTCTGGAGACAGCAGTAGTCAGATCGCATTCACCTGACTACAAAATCAACATGGTTTTGTTTCTCGCGAGCTGAGATAGTGCTGTAAACGCCATGTCGTGGAATGTAGTGAAACGGTAACAGGTCTGGGAAGTGTGATCTGTAGTCGACTGCAGATTTGCTATCAGCTGGACTGTTGTCAGATTGAGTGTTTCACGGAAGTGGAAACCTGACTTCATTTGTTAGGACAACAATTCTGGGATACGCCCACTGACAATGAAGTCTGTACCGGAATTTGTGCAAGGCGCATTGAGGTCATGCTGTCCGTAACGGCTGTTACAGCGACCCGGAAGTGTTCATTTTCAGCTGCGCGCCATCTGTATAATTAATGTAGCACACTCAGTAAAACAGTATGGACGTCAAAGCGCGCCATTTTTTTTTCTGAACACAACACGTTCAAATTAACAGTATGAACGATCAGGATAAACACATTGTTGGTTGCTAGAATGAGGGCTGGGCAGATATAGGAATTTCATGCCTGCAGTGAAGCCATTCCGTTCTAAAGTCTAATATAAATACATATATATATATATATATATATATATATATATATATATATATATATATATATATATATCACACATAGGGGTATATATAAATAGTTCGCAACAATAACGAAGATATTAACAAGGAGTGTGCTCAATGTTTTGTTTTCAAGTTATGTAGCTCAGTAGTTGGAGTTTAGTACTGAACTATCTCATATTATTATTATAATAATACGTGAATATATATTGTTGGACAGCTTTTAACTATCTTCTCCCTTTTCTCTCTCTCTCTCTCTCTCTCTCTCATATATATATATATATATATATCATATATAATTATAAGTATATTAATTAACAAGCTGTAAATATCCCAGATACACTACTATCATCCATAGTCGAAAGAAAAGGGATTGAAATCAACAAGGATAAAACAATAAATAATGAAAAATAAAAATACGCAAGAGGGCGATATATATCTTAATCATCAGACATTGGAAATAGAAGACCACTATGTATATATTGGTAGTAATATAGACCAAGAAGGTGAAACAAAGAGAGAGAAATCAGAGGCAGAATAGCAGAAGCAGCAGCGAGTTTTAAAACCTGTTCAAAATAAGGAAATCAAACAGGAAAGAAAACTAATTTAGAATTGTCAACTCAAACGTATTATCAAGACAAACCTATGCATGTAAAGCTAGAAAACAACAAAACAGATTGAGATAAAACTAAACGCATTTGAAGCCAAATACCAAAAAAATAATACGCGGTGTACAATGGAATTAATTCAAGACTTAAAGAGTAAAAATATATTAGAGAAATGGCCATGCAACCAACGATCTTATCTACCAGTAAGAGAAGATGTAGATATCTCGGACATGTGCTAAGAAGAGACAACACAAGAATTTCAAAACTATGGGAAACATCAGGATACAGGAAAAGAGGAAGGCCTGGAGAGATATTGAAAATAACACTTATAAGAGAAACAAAACGTCTTATGCAACAAATCTATGTCAGTAGTGGTAAGAAAGAGAGTTCATCAGTGCTATACAGAGCCAATTCTTACGTATGGAAGCGAATCATGGACAGCAAACAAACAAAGTAAAAGACGATTGAGATGAGATTTCTCAGAAGAATATTGAAAATTCCCTGACAGCTAAATAGACCACTGAGGAAATTCTCAAGGACACCAACAAAAAATGGAAGCTTTTAAGAAACTTCAGAAAGAAACAATCAACATTTTTCGGGCACATCTTAAGAAGAAGAAAGTTGGAATACTTGGTTACAAGTGGCAAAATACACGGAAAGAGAGATCACGGACGACAAACAGAGAAAATACTGGATAGCTTGGTGTCATGGCATGGAAAACATTCAACAATAGAATTGATACGAAGCACTGTAGATAAGAGATTGTCTAAGGACATGGTCTCCTACACCAACTGGTATGGCACATAATGATGATGATGGTGATAATGATGATAATGATGATGATGATGATGATGATGGGAAATAAAGTTGGCAGGAAGGATCAAGATTAAAATATACATATTTATTTGTAATGAAACGTTTATAATATTCATGGATTCTAAATTTTCGCCTATTTTCAGAGCTTATTAATTTTACTGACTCAAACTCTTCAGTTCTAATTGGCGGATTTTACATCCTTTTTTTTTGGTTCAAAAGATTTAAGTAATTTGTTATTGTCGTTGACTATAAAAGAAGAAGCAGTCAATACATGAAACTCATAATAATGTCTTGTAGTGAAACAACAAAACCTTTGATCATTTATTGCACAGTGCAAAAGTCTGGCTCATACTGTGCATAAAGTACCTATGTTTTCCATCAGGTTTTTTTTTCTCTTTCGCTCTCTCTCTCTCTCTCTTTCTCTCGCACTCTCCACCACTCTATCTTTTACTCCCTTTCTCTCTCTTTCTCTCTCTCATTCGCTCTCACTCTTTCCGCTCCCTCTCTCTCCATCTCTCTCTCTCTCTCTCTCTCTCTCTCTCTCTCTCTCTCTCTCTCCTTCTCACTCTTTCTGTCTCGCTGTTCATATTTCCCATTATTTGTCCACTTCATATGTCGTATTCCAATTTCCTGATTCTCTTGTAAGTACATGACCTATCCAACACCAGGGCCCGGCTTCCTGGCGTTCAACTGTAAATGTCATCAGCTACAGAGATAATACTAAAATCAATATCACACATCACGCAAGAATAGTAACTGTATTAAACACTATTATAAATAAACACATCGTTTTTAACTCTTTGAGTACTTAACATTTTGTTGCTATTTTTTTAAAAACTTCATAAATATGAAACTTCTTTTTCTTCTTTTAAGCGTGGATGTGATGTGTGGTTAGTTTACGTCAAAGCCGTAATATCTGCACCTTTCGGCAAGCGACACAATCGTCTTCAGCATGAGTAGATTTGCTTAACCATTTCTGCCCGGACGGCGGTCTTTCTAGGCCTCCTCTTTTCAACATTAAACTGGAAATGATCCTTTAACGTGTGCAAGTGCTCACAGGGTCTCCTGTTTCGCTTCTTGAAAGGGCTAGACATCGGATCTCAATATTCAGAGACCATGGGAGGGTAAAACCACAAGGAAACAGCAGATTCAATTTTTGAAAAATCCCTACCGCCTGTTGTCGTCATCACCAGCATGCAGCATAAAAATAAACAGGACAAATGAAAAACAAGTGCAACGCGCCAAATACTTGGGCACAATAATAACATCGAATGGAAGATGCACCACAGAAATAAAAAGCAGAATAGCTCAAGACAAAATAGCATTTCAGAAAATGAAAACGTCTTATACAACAGATATATGTTAATAGAAGTGAGAAAGAGAGTTCATCGGTGCTATATAGAGCCAATTCTGATCTATGGAAGCGAATCATGGACAGTAAACAAACGAAAAGACGATTCGAGGCCACATAGATTGGATTTCATCTAAAGAATGTTGAAAGTTCCCTGGACAGCTAAAAAGATCAATGAGGAACTTCTCAGAGGCCAACACAAAAAGGGAGCTCCCAAAAAACTTCAGAAAGAAGCAATCAATATTTTTCGGGTACATCATGAGAAGAGGAAAGTTGGAATACTTAGTTACAACTGGCAAAATACAAGGAAAGAGAGATCGCTGACGACAAAGAGAGAATATACTAGATAGCTATGACATGTAAAACAATCAGCAACAGAATTGATACTATGCACTGGGGATAGAAGATTGTAGAAGTACATAATCGCTTGCGCCAATCGGTATGGCACATGATCATGATGTTGTTGTGGGATTCAAACTCGTGATCTTCCGCTCCAGAGATCGACGTCCTACATCTGAATCACACAGTTCCCTGTTGAAACCTTAACGTAGTCTTTGTCCTCCTGGATATAAGGAGGTCGCGGTTTCGAAACCAGGTAAGGTCTAAAAGGATACAATGATTATTATTATGGAGGGAAACTTCCGAGGCGATAGATCAGCGAATCATTTCAGGAGAAGAGGTATGTTTACAACACTAAGAAAAAATCACAAATAATTAACAACAGAAAAAAAAC
Source organism: Megaustenia siamemsis (assembly GCA_032433765.1). Lineage (NCBI taxonomy): Eukaryota > Metazoa > Mollusca > Gastropoda > Stylommatophora > Ariophantidae > Megaustenia > Megaustenia siamemsis. The sequence continues at coordinate 120,848,142 of JAVIAB010000092.1, read as the reverse complement.
AAAGAATAATAGATGGTCCGGAGCAGGATCGAACCCGTACACCTCGGCACAGGAGAACCAAACGCTAAGGCACACGGCAGCTGAGTTGGCCGTGTCTTAAACATACCTCTTCCTCTGAAATTATTCGCTAAAGTCTAAAAGCGAATTATATCGATCCTGGGGAAGGGTAAAATAAAAGCTGACTCGAAAACACTATAATGTTTTCGCACATATAGTTCCCCCCCTCCCTCTTCCACCATAGACAAACCCAGAAACAGGATAAATACCAATAGTGGTCAATGTATGGGATTATGATGATCGTATATTAACACATCTTTCTATAACGTGTGTACAGATCTGTAATTCTGCATTCATTGTCCAAAATGGCGTTATCAATGTTTAGCGTGTCTTGAGCGCTTTTGTCTGGTAGTTTCCATTCTCCCAGGCAGACCACAGTGACTTCGTCTAATAATCAGAAATCAACCTTTGATGCAAACATTTAATTGTTGGCTACATAAGTTTACTTTCCCTGGCCGTTGAGCATACTCTCCGTCAAAGAAAACGAACCATATCTGATGAAGACCTCAATATGTTTCTCAATTGGGTTCTCTGGGAACAGTCTCTGTTAAAAAAAAAAGACTGAGAATGACCATAATCCCCACAATGATGGGGTCTTTTAATATAGAAGACCTAGTATCCAAATACAAATTCCAAAGTCACCAGCAGAACCTCAAATGTCGAGAAAGCCAGACACATCCCTTTCATGTAGTTATGAGCTAAAGGTGCGCATCGGTACAGTGACGTTACATTCGTCGTGACTTACTCTTGAAAGTAAAACTAAAGTCTAGGAAGTCATGTTCCTCAATCACTCGTTTTTCCACACATCATAGTAGTCTATAGCTAATGTTAATGATGAAAAACTATTCGTTTAATTAATTCGTCAGTGATCACTGAGAATAGTGATTGATATCTGGTTACGTAGTGTCTTAACTACAGGGTATCCAGTCTGTGGGTCACGCCCCAAGGGGGTCGTTCAACGTGTTCAGAGGAGGGACTAGCGGAGATTACTTTAAATTATAATCACATTTACAGGAAATTACCCCACAAATGTTGTTATAATTTTCTTTTTAAAATTCAAATGACTATTATAAAAAAGGGGTAGCAGGTTACTTAAATAATAAGGGCGAATAATCTTTGCCTTATAAAAGGTTGAGTCAGAGATTTAGTGACTATTCAAGAGGGTCGCAGGTTACTTTGTTGTTATATTAATCGCTTGAATTGTGGGTGGAAGTGATGGTTTAAAATAACATAGAAGACATAATCTGAGGTTGCACAGCTTATGCTGTGTGAACAAAAAAATATAAAACCCTATGGCAACCAACTTGGCTATAATAAAACGGGGTCGCAGGTCACTATTGCAAAAACGGTATCTCAGATGGAAAAAAAATGTTGGGAAACACTGCTTTAACCTAATAATGTCTGACAGCTCACATATACATAAAAATAGTGCACTAGTGTCTTCTTCTACGATTTATTTTCATCAACAAAAACATTTTTGTTTAAATCTAGCTTTAAAAGCATGAATACACTTCACTGGCTCATCCGCGTTCTGTAGTTAACGAAAAATATAGTTCCCTTTATTATCTAAATATTTATGGAGAAGTTTGTCAGCATCACTCCATGTTGTCCAATTTTTCTAGAGTGAAAAGCTATTGAACAGAAGCTGGTGAAATCCAAAAACGTTGTAGTGGGATCAAGATTTGGTAAAGTTCAAGCACAGTCCAGTATATTTTTATAAGGCCCGGTGGCTAAAATAAATCACCCAATGTGTTTGACGTTTTCAACTTTGTGAACACAGGTAATTGGGAGTAAAATGACGTCAGCCGTCTATAGCTCGCACTTAAATATATACAACTTAAGAGTAGTTGGTTGGTCTACAGATAAGAAGTCGGAAGGTGCCAGGTCCGAAGTTAGGCATTTTTCACTCTAAATCCGTGGTTTCTTCGTGGCTTTACCCTTCCGTGGCTTTACCCTTCCGTGGCTTCTCCGTAGCTTTATCCTTCCGTGATTTCTCCGTAGCTTTACCCTTCCGTGGCTTCTCCGTAGCTTTATCCTTCCGTGATTTCTCCGTAGCTTTACCCTTCCGTGGTCTCTTGGGAGATTTTGTCTAGCTCTCTCTGGAATAACAACAACAACAAAATAGGAGATCTCGTGTGCACTCGTGCATGTTAAAAAATCATTGGCAGTGTACAAGTCGGGAAGAGTATGTAGTCATCGTCCGGACAACATTTGTTAAGCAAATCTATCCACGCCGAAGACGGATATGTCGGGCAGTAAGATGCAGATATCCCGGCTTTGTTGTAAAACTTGCAACACAGTACATCCACGCTCACCCAACAGGTGAACGTAAATAAGAAATGTATGTTTTACCTATATTACCTATCACCTTGTAAGGCAGACATGTTTTAACATACAAAATATATGATTTTTTGGTTGTTGGGCTTTTTTTTTTCGTGACGGCGGTGGGCGTGTGTTTGACGCAATGACACAAGTTAGACGTTGAGTTTAGCTCAATGTGTATGCTAGGGGCTGATAAAAACATTTTACATGATTTTTAAAACAAAATTCTTTACACGTCATTACTGTTTGACGTAAGGTCACCTTTGTCTATGTCCCTGGACATGCGGGAGTACAGGGAAATGAAAGGGCGGACAGGTTGGCTAGCTGCGCTGTCGTTGAGGACGGGCAACCAATGGATCGGGCGGACATCATCAATGCCCTCCGAGATGTGGGAAGCGCACATGATTTCGACAAACACAGATCCACGAAATGGGAGTTAAGTTGGGCACAGCCAGAAATGAGACAGTGGCCGTGTAAGAAGACTTATCAACCAACATAGAACTGGAGTCGTCAGTTGCTGGATACTGAGGGAATTGCTGAGGAGGGGATCTGAGCACCTATGGACATGTTCGGAGTGCAATGATGATGACCCGCAAATAACTCAATAACTCAATACTGGTTGATTGGGTCAAAGACTTCTGACAGCAACATGACTGCCTGCGACCCAAAGCTTTTGGCTTGCTTCAGGATGGTGAAACAGAACTATTCATCCCTACTCCATCTCTTCGTGGTGCCCCTGATAACAGACAAATGAGTCTAGTCTGGCCAAGTGAGGAGTTATCGAAAAGGATGGCAGCCCGGTACTAAAACAAAGTCATGCTGAAGACGGATGCGCTGGGCGAAAGGTGCAAACATTACTGTTTTACTGCAATCGGCAAAACAACGCATTTGTGCCCACGTATATGGGCATAACGTCCTTTAGGGTCAAAGCAAAGAAATGCATAAAAATGCGAAGCTGCAGTAAAGCTGATAAGGAGAAATGACCAAAATATATTTTTAAAAATCGAAAAAAAACTGTATTGTTAAAGTTTTACGTAATAAGTGGACGACACAAATTAGAACAACGTTTCGGCTCAGTAGACCTTCAGCGGGAACAAACATACAACACACACAGATATGTATTTAAAATAAAATAATAATAACGTCCAATTAAGGACGTATAATGAAGAAGTACAACTACTCCTTTAGTCATCGGGTGGAAGCAAAGAAGAAAGTTAGTGTTTGGTAACAATAAACGAGATTTAGGAAAACAGAGTTGAGACATGTTTAATCCTAATAATCTTGCATATAAATAATTATCTATGTCACAAGAAAAAAGAATAATAAATGAAATAGTAAACATATTTTGGATGAAAGCAGAGGTGTTAGTGTGGGTATATCATCTTATTTTTACAACGCATAAACGTTATCTGAGAGCAATGATCAATGCATAGACAATGAAGAGACTAGGAGAGCAAGAGTAATTGTATGAAATTTGAATAGGCACATAACACGTTGTTAACACAAAGTACAGTGGAAATATTTAAATATTATTCTTTTTATTTTTAATAATGTTAAAGTATGTTTGTGTTATATTTCTTTGATAAGCAATAACAAAAATACAATTTATCTAAGTGTTTAAACATATATTATTTCAACTTATGACATTTAAACATATCAAATGTCAACATATAACATTTCAACGCATCACATTTCAACATATCACATTAAATTTTTTGAACAAATACCCACCTGTTGATGAAACACTTTCTCATATTGAAATATAGCACACCTGTCAGATTAAATTTTGTGTTCGTTTCTGAGCGCGTGTTTTCCTTTATCGGTGAGATGTTGACACGACAGCAAACAGTTTTGTTGGTGCAGTTAATATGTTTATCAAAAGTTACTGAATTCGTTAAAGCTGGAGCTGAATTTTGTAAAAGCAGTTGGAGATTTCTGAACAAAAAATGAGGTACACTTTCTAAGTCTCTCTATGCACGGCTTCAAGTTCTCTGAATCTCCTAATAGTCAGCGTGGCGATAAACAATCTAATGTCCCAGAACTCTGTGCTTTTATTTTACTCGTAATGTCATTACCAATCCTGGAAATAATGACTTGGTTGAGTATATCTGAAAAGCAGCCCCCACACTAGAGTTAAAGCACTAATGCTTTAGAACAACTGAGGAAATATAGGGGGCGACACGTACTCGCTGTTTATTTTTCTTTGAAATTTTGTAATTAATATCTAATTTTATGATGGATTATAAAAACTGCCAAGAGAAAAATTGCAGGGCCTGGCGTATCAATGTGGAGGCGAGCGGTTACTGAAGTGGAATCGTTGAGGAACAAACCGGGATGGTCAGTCAGCACGAGCAAGCGGTGGGCGAGTAGTAACAAGCTGCGTGCCAGGAAAACGTTTTGTTCTGCAGTTCGCAACTATGGATCAGGAGAGAGTAACGGTATTAGCGCCCACGTTTTTTGCTTAAAATAAGTTCTTCATTAATTTGTGGTTTTAAAAATGTGTAACCAAAAATGTTGCTACTTTTGTCTTATCCGACTTGTTTTAATGTAACCCTTGGACAACCCAAATATTCTAATTAAATTAAAACAAGAAATAATTTGCCCAAATTGTTTTCTGTATACTATTTCAATGTATAACAGTTTTGAAGTTAAATCTTATGTAAAATATTTAATTGCAAATCCTATGTGTAGTCTTAACATATGGATGTGAATCATGGAAAATATGACAATGGACAAGAAAATCACTGGTGGCTGTAGAAATGTAATTTTACAGAAGAACGTTGAAAATACTATGGACAGCTAAGAAGCGTAATGGAGACATTCTGAAAGAGACCAAATCAAAAAGACAGCTAATTTTCAATATCAGGAAGAAACTATCATCATTTTTTGGCCATGTAATGAAAAGGGAGCAGCTGGGACAGCGATTGTTTTCTCTTTTCTTTTTCTACATTCGTCCTTTGATTCTTCAACCTCAACGCCCACTCTTAAACCTAAAAAGGGCGTTAAGTACGTAGGGAGGTCAAAAAGTAATGCACACCAATTTTTTTCTCGGCTAATAATAAAGATAGGAATATGAAATTTTGCACAGTTGGAATATGACATGTTCCAATTATGTGCACCGAATTGCACAGCATTCTGAAAAATATTACGCAATCTATGAACCGTTAAAATGGAGCTTGTCAACAATGTCCGTTACAAACAGCGAATTGTCATAGAATTTCTGGTTGCGGAAAAAGAAACTGTGGCAAACATTCATAAACGACTGTGTGCAGTGTACAAATGTTCTGCAGTCGATAGGAGCACAGTTAGTCGCTGGGTTCAGAGAATTAAAGCTGCAGAAAGTGTACGAGTGGAGCTGCATGATTTACCGCGTTCTGGACGTGTTGCCTCGGCTACCAGCACAGACATGTTAAACCGGGCTGATGCCATTATTCGTAAGGATAGGCGTATCACTAGTCAGCAATTGGCATTGCAGCTTACAGTCGGCAAGGGAAGTGCAATCGCAATTTTTAAAACTCTCGGATATTCAAAGATTTGCGCTCGATGGGTTCCTCGGTGCCTAACAAATGATCACAGAGTTCAAAGGAAAACATTCTGTTCTGAATTGTTGGAGCGTTTCGGTGTTGAAGGAGAAATGTTTTTGTCAAAAATTGTTACCGGTGACGAAACGTGGGCACATTATTATGAGCCTGAAACAAAAATGCAGTCAATGGAATGGCATCATCCGCAGTCACCAAAAAGAAAAAAATTCAAAACATCTCCATCAGCCGGAAAGGTGATGATCACTGTCTTCTGGGACATTGATGGTGTGATTCTTGTTGATGTAATGACAAGAGGTGAGACAATCAACTCGACAGCTTACATCAATACACTGACAAAACTCAAAAATCGGTTCCACAGAGTTCGGCCTAATAAGCCATCTGCAGATTTGTTGCTTCAACATGACAATGCACGCCCTCACACAAGTCTGGTAACACGGGAAGCAATCAACAAATTTGGTTGGACTGTACTGCCCCATCCTCCTTACAGCCCTGATCTGGCTCCCTCAGATTTCCATCTGTTTGGACCACTCAAAAAATTCCTGCGTGGGACACACTTTGACAATGATGAGGATGTGATCCGTGCAGTTAAAAAATGGCTACGCAGGCAAGACAAAACTTGGTACAAACGAGGCATTCATGACCTAGTTTCGCGTTGGCGTAAGGCAATACGCTTGGACGGAGATTATGTTGAAAAATAGGTAGTGTAAAGGGGATGTTCAGCTACAATCTGTGAAAATTTCACACATTTTGCCCGAATAGTTTCCGAGAAAAAAATTGGTGTGCATTACTTTTTGACCTCCCTTCAGTACATGTGTTTGCATTGTGTCGTAGTTTACAGGAAATCGTAATGTTTATACTATTCTGGTTAACACATTCGACTTCAGCGCGACATTTTTAAGTACCAATTCTGTCTTCCGCTTTCGATCCATTTTTGGTATGTTGCATAGGGTCTTGGTGACTTCATGTTCGTTGATTCCTACTCCGGCAGTCAAAAATGGGTCATTGATAGCTTTCAATCCAAGTGTACTCAGCGTCTTTGACCTGCATTTATTTACCACTGCTTTCAGCGGCTTGGGTTCAACACTTCAAGAGACCGGAACGGGAGATAAAACATTGATCCTTAAACTGATAGTTTTCGACATAAAGATTATTGCAATTAAAGTTCAGTAAAATAGTTCCTTCAGTGATTGCCCTAAATTATTATAATTACATCATAAGATCTTAGTAATTTGAATTGTAAGTCGTGAATAAAACATGGTTAATTAACTTCTACAGTTTTCTTCAGGGAGCCGCGATAGCTAAGTGGTTAGTGAACTGGACTACAAAGGACAAGGGGTAAGGTTCGATCCCAACCGACGGCTTCCGGATCACCCAGCTTTAAATGGATACCGGATTTTTTTGGGAAAGTAAAGCGGCACGGGCGTAATACCAACCACATTACCCCAAAAATCATGTGCTGAAGGTCTGTAAAATATATGGTCACTAACACCATATTTCCTATACGACACGTTGCGTGACGGGGGCTCTTTACTTTTTTTCTTTTACTACAATTTTCTTCAGGTTTTTTCTATAAAGCCGAAGTGCTTTTAAATAGTCTGTAGATTCATTTGCCTCAATTTGACTCTACTTATTTATGTCTCGATAACAATGATAGAACTTTATTATATTAATTGCTCCCCTGTTGTCATAAAAATGTGTAGCTGATTGTCGACATGGCCTACCTTGTTCTCATTCACATATGCAATTGTACTGTTGTAGTAGGTTTGACCTTCATAGACATCGAAGCCTATTTATTAGTAACGGCTCGAATTATTTGAACCATATCACGGCAGACTCGAATAGGCTGGCTGGTTGTACACTGTCGTTTAATCCAATCAGCTGGAATGTTATTGTGTTATATATAAAATAAATACATTATTATAGGAGTCGTGGCCACCGTTGTTTCCTCTGAATATGCCCCACTGACTGTTTTATGTACAGTAGCATTAAAATACCCCACTTCACCGTGAACAAGAAATACCAATAAGTTACTGCTTGGTTACTGAAGAAGCATGAACTGATAAACTTTGGTTCATGAGGTCAGACCGCTAACCACGTCACTCTCATTATATCACCCATGCAGAGACAGATTACAACGCGTACTGGGTCATCTCTTACGTAATTAATTAAACGATTCCCATTCACAAGTTGTGCCGGTAACGCCTTGAGACTTTTTCTTCCTCTGAATAACTTCTAATCTAGGAACGTTATTGCAATTTCTTATCTAAATTTAGCTTGTCCTGAGGCTTTGGTCTTAAGTTCGTGGCTTCCCACGCACATTAAACGACCACTCATGTTCCATTTTGTATATGAAATCAAAACAACTAAAATGGCTTTGTAGAATATTCACGTGACGCACTGATAATGTGGTAATAGCGATATTTATTAGTAATGATTCCGTTTATGGCCTAAAATATTAACAGGTATCTTTTTTTTTCTAATTTATGAGTTGAATTTCATCGAACATTTACTAAATAACTGCAAGTGCCTATATTTCTGAAATTTGTAACTTGAATTTTGAACATATAACGAACAGCCTCGTTATTTCTTCTTATTGTAGTCATCGAAGAGCAAATACTGATCAGATTGCGTTAGTTTCAACAATTTGTATTTTAAACATTTTTGCTTTTTATTTTTGGTCAGGTTAAAAGATGTTCTATCACATATAATATCGTAGGTTTTGAAGCATTAAGCTTGACATTTACTAAGGTAAATTTGGGAGCCTCAGTAGCCTAGTTGCGAAAACCACCCGACTGGACTACCGACGTCCAGACAACCCGTGTTCGATTCCCGCTGGGAGCAGTGTGAATTGTACTCGTGGTTGGAAAAACAAAATTACCCCCACGGTCGACCCAGCCGTTGGCAGAAATGGGTACCACAGTATTACCCTGGGAAGGTGAGGAATGTCGCCTCGTATCTGAGTTTCTATGCTTGAGGCGACACTGTACAGAAATCTCCGAACATTTCTGGATAGGCGGCCGAGCACATATGGGTGTAAACTCGCGTGCTAAGACGCCGGTTCAAATCTCGTACTTTACCTTTATTTACTAAGGTAAAGGCATTTAGTGGCACATGAGTGGAACGGATAAGGGGGATTTCCGACTGCAGTTAAACTGATTCCATGAACAAAAGAGTGGGTGAGGCGGGGACTGTTTTCCTCATTGTTAATACCATCTCTACCATCTGTTCATTTTCACCCGGGTCGACTCTATAGTGTTAGGCTGAGATTGAACCCTGATTGACTCTATTGCCAAACCCTCGCGCCTACGACAGCGCTATAAACGCTCGTTTTCGTTAGTAAGTTCATATTTGAACAGTTGTTCTTTGCTTCAAGTCTATATTTTGTTTTTGCGAGATTATAAATTTGTTTCGAAAAAAAAAAAATTTTCGCCATTATCAGAAAGGACTAGACATCGGATCTCCGCATAAATAGACAAAAGAAGACTAAGGTCACGAAGAAACCATAGATTCGACGCCTACCGCCGGTGGTGCACCTCGAACCCTGTACCTTCCAGTCCAGATACCAACGATTCAACTCAAGACCACCCACTCCTGTGTCTAGTACAGATTTTCAGAGTCTGGACGGTCAAATAAAACTTGACACATCTAGGTATGAATCACAAAAAAAATTTTTATTGTCAATAGGGGCAACCTAACCATTCAGTCATCATGATTATCTGCTATAGGTTTCTGCATTGTCGTAGAAGAAGCATTTTAAAGGTAAATGGTTTACCGTCTCAAGCTACGTCCACAGACAATACACAAAAAAAACCAACCCAATATCGTCAACAGTGAAGAACCTGAAAGTGAAACAAACTATAAATATCTGGGATCTGTAGTAAATAGCAATGGATACTACAAGAAAGAGATCACGAGAATAATAGTAACAGTAAAACAAAAAGTGAACGCTATGAAGAAGAACTCGTAGCACAATAACAGCAAGGCAGTAATATTAAAATTACTGAGGACCTGTTTTTTTTTATTTATCCAGATAGCAACATATAATTGTGAATCTCTCAAACAGCAAGGAAGGAAATCGATTCATTCGAAACAAAATGCTACAGACACTTCCTTTAGATACTTTGGATAATGAAAAAGAGCAACGAAAACATATTAAAAGACATAAACATTAAAGAGAACTGTCTTATAAACAATGTAAATTAAACATAAAATAGTATAAAACAGCTGAACTGATAGAGAAACAAGACAAACTACGACGATTCGACATAAGCGTTCGTAAAGTGTAACACACATCATGTGCCATACCGGTTGGCGTAGGTGATCATGTCGCTCCACAATCTTCTATCTACAGTGCATCGTATCAGTTCTGTTGTTGACTGTTTTCCATGCCATGACACCAAGCTATCCAGGATTTTCTCTCTTTGTCGTCTGCGATCTCTCTTTCCTTTTATTTTGCCAGTTGTAACCAAGTATTCCAACTTTCCTCTTCTCACGATGTGCCAAAAAATGTTGATTGCTTCTTTCTGATGTTTTTTAAGAGCTCCCTTTATGTGTTGGCCTCTTTGAGAACTTCCTCATTGGTCTTTTTAGCTGTCCAGGGAACTTTCAACATTCTTCTGAGAAATCCCATCTCTGTGACCTCTAATCGTCTTTTTATTTGTTTGTCTACTGTCCATGATTCGCTTCCATAGGTCAGAATTGGTTCTATATAGCACCGATGAACTCTCTTTCTCATTTTTATTGACATAGATTTGTTGCATAAGATATTTTTCATTTTCTAAAATGCTATTTTGGCCTGAGCTATTCTGCTTTTTATTTCTGTGGTGCATCTCCCATCTGTTGTTATTATTGTGCCCAAGTATTTGAAACGTTGCACTTGTTTCAGATTTGTCTCGTTATTTTTTTATGCTGCATGATGGTGATGATTGTTTCTTCGATATAACCAATACCTCTGTTTTCTTACTATTCAGACCGAGACCTTTCTTGTTGCTTTCTTTTACTATTATGCCTATCATTTCTTGTAGTTCGTTCTCTGTCTCTGCTATTAAGACTGTGTCATCTGCATATCGCAAATTATTTATGTTGTGACCTTTGACTTCAATTCCTTTTTTGTCTACTATTGATCTCATAATATATATTCGCTGTAAAGTGAAAACAAATCCGGTGACAGAACACATCCTTGTCTGACTCCTTGTTTTATATATTGGAATTGTCCTGTTTGGTTGTTAATTCGTATAGCTGCTGTTTGTTGCCAGTACATGTTTTTTATGATTCGCAGATCCTTGCCATCAATGTTTAATTTCTCCAGCATTTTGATTATTTCCACATGCTTTACTTTGTCAAATGCTTTACTTTGTCAAATGCTTTAGTGTAGTCTATAAAGCACATATATAGATCTTTCTTTACCTCTATAGATCTTTCTATCAACGTTCTTAAGATGTATATTGCATTATTGGTGCCCTTTCCTTCCACAAATCCACATTGTTAGCGGGGTAGAGTTCTGCCCTACCAAAGGAGGAGTAAGACGTCTCCTTTCCTCCGCTAGTCTTCAAGACACCCCTGGGCAAGGTGGAGCTCCCGTTTAGCCCCCCCCCCCCTAATCAGGGTTGTGTGAAGCCATCGGAGCAGGTGGTGGATGGTGTTGTGGGAGCAGCCGACAAGTAGTGCCAGTTATGGTCCCCACACCGCGATGGCAGGCAGAGGATCTCATGTATAGAGACATTGGCTGCGATCTCCGACTAGTACAGTCACTGCCAAGAAGGAAAGGAATGGCAAACTACCTTCTTAAATTGCCTGGAATAATCATGACAAATCCCAACCTTAAGTAACACACAAGCTGTTTTAAAATAATAAACACAGAAATCCAAGCACGAAAGCTAAACATCACATTACCACTGATGTGAAAAATGACCAGGATTTTCGTAGTTGTTGGTCACATTATTAATTGATAATATGGCAGGTAGGATTTAATTGGACCAAAAGGAATCAACCAGTAAAAAATTTAGGAATGGAATTTTATGAGGATAGAAGAAAGAAGGGGTCATAGCTTGTGAGTACCGTCCTACACATGAAATTAAATTATTATGACCACGTCAAAGGACACCGCAGGCTGGAAATAACAATAATGGAAGGCATGGTTCCAGGGCGACGCATCAGGGGAAGACCAAGAAGATAATTTCAAGACATCAAAGAAATGGTGAACATGACAACACAAGAAGTGAGTGGTCTAGCTATAAATTCATTCAGACTATGGTGAATGCAACGTTTTAGCAAAGGACATGGAGCCTGATGATGATGATGATAATGATGATGATGATGATGATGATGATGATGATATGATGATGATGATGATGATGATATTCCGTAATGCAGTAAGAGAGCAAAGAATTAAATTTCAGTGAACTACCACTCATAATTTGGAGGTGATGGGACCAGTGCTCTACCTCGCTGACGTTTATCTTCCCCAACTCATTGAGCTAATTACCTATTACTTTTTCAACCGGGTCGAATGGCAGAGGCAAGCTGGGATTGAACCTACGTTCACTTTATCGTCAAGCCAGCGTGTTCGTGCAACGCCACCGGCGCTCTCTAGTGGACATCGTGCGTGTCCCTAAAAGCCTCAAGATTATATCGGCGGTGATAAAGCTGCTAGAAGGGTCCTTCATGTCGGACTGGTCGAAAGGGCAGAAACCAAAGCAGACATGACGCACGCACGGTACCTTAAATCGTTGGGTTTGGGACAAAAACAGGGAGGTAAATATGACGTAAACAGTTGTTGAAATAGGATGTACCTAACTACCTACTTAATAAAATAATGTAATAGGAATTTTTTTTATGAAAATGAAAGAGATAATATAGCTATGTCAATATTGATGATGGTCTTTGGGAAAGTGATGCCAATGATAATGAGTTTGATAAGGAAACTGAGGATAGTGGCAATAACAATGATGAGGTTAGTGAAGATGATGACAGCGGGGATACTGCTAATATTAGCAACGATCGTGAAAATGGTATGTAAAATGAAAATGGTTATGGTAATGACGGCAAGGAGAGTGTTTGTACTTACCGTGAGACTGGTGATTATGATAACGACAGCAATAAAGATAAGTCGTGAAATATTGAAGATGGTGATGATAATAGAAGTGGTGATGACGATGATTACATTATTGCGATAGCAATAGTGGTGATGATAGTGACAGTAATTGTTATGATGTTGACATTATATCGATAAAAGTATGATGACATAATAGAAAGTACAGGGGATATTGATACTAGAGAGGATTAAAACAATGATAATAGTGATGGTGATAGTAACGAAAATAGTAATGATATTAATGGTGAGAGTAAGTAAATGGAGATATTGATTGTGATAATGATTAATTGGTAGGGAGTTGTGGGAATAGTGACAATTATGAAATGTAAGTTGTCATAATCTTAATGAAGACTCTGTTGGTGATAGTAGGAATAGTTGTGTTGATAACATTCAGAGTAAAGGTAAAGTACGAGACTTGAATCGACGTCTTAGCACGCGAGTTTTCACCTATATGTGCTCGGCTGCCTATCCAGAAGTGTTCGGAGACTTCTGGATTGTTTCGCTTCAAACATCAAAACTTACGATGCGAAGCGGCATTCCTCACCTTCCCAGAGTACTATACCCTAGTACACATTTCTGCCAGCGGCTGGGTCGACCGCGGGGGTATTTTTTTTCAACCACAAGTACAATTCACACTGCTTCCAGCGGGAATCGAACACGGATTGACCGAACGTCGGAAGCCCAGTCGAGTGGTTTTCCCAACTAGGCTACCGAGGACCCCTTTCAGAGTAATGTGGTGTAATGATGTTACATAGAGAACAGTTCCTGCCTCTTTCCCTCTTTCTCTCTCTTATTTCCCACGCGTTGAAGAATAATATTTAGGTCATGTGATGTCTTTACCTAGTCATCAGGGTGAACCTCGCAGTTCTCTCCAGGTCCTCATATTGACCCCACAGTTTTTGTTGCATATCCCTAGACTACCCCACCTCTCTGTTATGGCATTCATGGTGTGGGTTATTCCCATGCAGTAAAGGTGGCTCTGGCACCTACAGTTGCCCGTTCTGAGACGAAAAATGATGGTCCGTCTCTGCCTTGGCAGCTGATAGATAGATAACCTGAGTCCGTTTTTCGTTTATCTGTAGCCTTTTCTTTCAGGTTGCTCTGTTTGATGATGATGATCATCATCATCATGTGCCATACCGGTTGGTCGTGTCCTTCCACAATCTTCTATCCACCGTACATCGTATCAATTCTGTTGTTGACTGTTTCCTTGACATGACACCAAGCTATCTAGTATTTTCTCTCTTTGTCGCCCGCAATCTCTCTTTCCCTGTACTTTGCCAGTTGTAACTAAGTATTCCAACTTCCCTCTTCTCATGATGTTCTCTGTTTGATGATGACATCGCTGTATAGTTCACTGCGTTGGTGTCTTGGGCTTTCCTGCTGCCGGTTTCGGTGACCATATTGTCAGCATTCCCGTAATGAAAAAATATTGATTGCAGAACAACTTGTGCAGACTTGGTTGTTGATATAATTATGAGAAGATGTATTGTATGGTGCTTAGGGATGTCACATATTCCAGGAGTGACGTGCATTCTGTGAAGAACGTGCGTTCTTAGACAGGGTACAAATAATAATACATAAATATTGGCTATTGCAGTAGTGTCTTACACGAAAGGCGATCTCAATGACTATAGCATAGGGTAACGATCACAGACCGGAAATTCCGTAGTGAAAAAATAACGGTCTGTGATCGTTACCCTATGCTATAGTCATTGAGAACGTCATCGTGTAAGACACTACTGCAATAGCCAATTTTTTAGTTGGCTGCGTGGTAGTGTGCCAAGCGTTCGGCTTCTCGTGGCAAGGCGCGGTGCCACTGAGTACGGGTTCGATCCCACTTCGGACTATATATTGTTCTTCGTTTTTTTCTATTGTTGTTTGTCTGTCAATTTTTCCGTTCTTAGACAGGGCAGGGTAGGTTTCTCTGTTTTCTTATTTGAGTATTCTGATGACTTAAGTTAATAATACTACTGCGGGATTAAGATGATGATGGCGATATGCATTCTGATGGTAATGAGAATAATGAGGATAATATTGGTAGCAAACACTGCGGCCAAGATTACAGCAGTGAGATAATTATGATATGGGATATAAATGGGGTGACAGTTATTAAATGGATGCAGCTAATAAACGGGCTACTGACTGCTACTATAATAAGAATAATGGTGAGAAAAGTTAGTTATATGTAAAAAATGAAAATATTAATTGTAATAATTGTGATAATAAGTTGTTTATGATGATAGTCATCATCAATATTATTGTAACAATTTGTCAACGTTGATGTAATCATTCCATCAAATATCTCCTTTCGTCTTATAGCCTCCCCATCCCCCGTAAAAAAATGTTTCAGCATACAAACAACAACTCTCTCTATTCATCCCATTACGTCCAAAAAGGGGTATTTGCATATTTCTTATGTATTAAAGAATATTTCCTTATTCGTGGACAAATCTAAGCTCATATTCAACAGTCTTTATCTTGTTGTCTGGGAAATTCTTATCAATTTTCCATAAAAACGCACTTCGTCCATTCTCATATTTGCCTGTCGATAAAAAACCAAATAAAAGTGTGAAATATCAATGCATAGGCGGAGTTTATATGAGTGTACATAATAGGATCATGTTTCATGAGATGGGCTGTCGATAGAAAAATTAAGTTCGAAATGGAACAAAAAAATAATGGCCATAGTTACGTATATAATAAAGCGACAAGAACAAAACAAAGTCATAGCTATATAGCAAAATATTTAAGAACGAAACGACTAATGAGAAATGCTTAATAATTAACATTAATAGACAACGCAAATTACATCGCCCCTGAATAGAAAAAGGTGCAGAAGAGCCAATGACAGATTAAATGTTATAATTTATGACTGAAAATAGGAAGAAGAAAGATAAAAGAAATTAATTGTAAAGAAAAATGGGAACAAAATGCTAATCATGGTATGTCTATTAAATTATATAGAAAATAAATAATATGCTCATAACAAAGGGACATATCTTTTTCCCTCAAATAACAGAGATGGGAACATATATCTACTGAATGCTTGAGATTAAAAGATAAGAAGAAAGAACATAACATAAATATATTTAGCACTGAAGAGATTAGCGTTATTACAAAGGACGTCAAAAATAAATATCAGCTGATTACATACAGAAGACATTGAATCTGTACGTCACACAAAATATCATGTGGCAGACGAATAAAGCAATGACAAGAAAATTACATTTCCCCTCGTCGCTAAAAGTCAAAAGATGATTGGAAACGAAGACAAATAGGAGTTAATGAAAAATGTGGGCCCTAACATGATTATCCTGATAGATCTTAAGAAGTGAAAGGAATCCTTTATTGTCTTAAACCTCTTTTTGTATTTTAAATCTGTGGTGTGTGTGTGTTTATATATATTTGGGCTGCCTGTCTCGAAGGATAATTTGTTGTGTCTGTGGCGTGCATTCCGGGTATGTTGTGAGCTGTGCTTACTTATCACACGTCATAAAACAAATTACAATGCTTGTTTTCAATTTCTAACTCACCTTATCCACATTTTTTATAATATAACTTTAAAAACATGTGCTGTTCTACCGCTCAGAAAGCTCCGAATTTTTTCGCTTGACTACAGACTACAGACATACTACAGGCTACTGACTACAGACAGACTACAGACTACTGACTACAGACAGACTACTGACTACAGACTATAGACAGATTGCAGACTATAGACAGACTACAGACTACAGACTACTGACTACAAACAGATTACAGACTACTGACTACAGACAGACTACTGACTACATACAGACTACTGACTACAGACAGACTATAGACTACTGACTACAGACAGACTACTGACTACAGACTACAGACAAACTATAGACAGACTACAGACTACTGACTACAGACAGACTATAGACAGAATACAGACTTCTGACTACAGACAGACTACTGACTACAGACAGACTACTGACTACAAGTTAGAAACTACATACTACATACTACAACCTACAGACTACAAACTACAGACTACAGACAGACTACACTTTGTATCGGTGTCGCATGCGTGAATGGCAGACACAGTCATGGACAAAAGATTTTTGAATGACCTTATACACACACTTTTACATCACGAATAAGCGCTGGATTCGTATCTTGTCAGCGGTTACTGACTACACACATTTGAGATTTCAGTTCTTTGAGAGTGTGTAAACATACAGTGTATTTGTTAACTTAACGATGTTTTGTTAAAAAAATTGAGATAGTTACTGATAGTTTTCGTGTTTATGAACTTTGCTTATTTTATTTGTAGGTTTTATTTGTGAGACAACGTCGTGATGTCGTGAATAGTGAGTCACTATGGGTGATTCGTTGTCCCATTGAACAATCTTCAAAATGTACAGGAAAGGTTAAACATAATACAGCGTGAACGCCTATGCCCTGAGATGTCCAAACTTTTTGCACCTCATAAAGACAAATAAAGGGAACATATTCGACATTTTCAAACATCGCAATAACAGGAAGCTCATTGGATTGCGGGAGGTCAACAATTAAATAACTCCTTTGTTGGCGTTGTTTAATATTTTGTAGCGAAGAAACAGTTTGGTTAACAAAAAAATTATTATGATAATCTGAACAATTTGCATATCGCTATATATAATGGAGCAGCGATAGCTCAGTGGCTAGTGAACTGGACTACCACGGACAAGGGGTAGGGTTCGATCCAAACCGACGGCTTCCGGGTTCACCCAGCCTTAAATGGGTACCGGGTTTTTTCTAGGGAAAGTAAAGCAGCACGGGCGTAATACTGACCACATTACCCCAAAAATCATGTGCTGAAGGTCTGTAAAATATAGGGTCACTAACACCATATTCCCTATACGCCACTTGGCGTGACGGGGGTACTTTACTTTTTTACTATTCGAAAATATGAAAATGTTCAGGTACATATTATTAGTTTTCTACAATTGAGGTGAGATTCAGAATGGCTCAGTCAAAAGCAACTTTCCTAAAAATAAGTAACAGACTGAGAAATCCATTTTTGACAATAGAAACCAGAAAAAGAGTTCTTACATGTTATGTAGAACCAATCTTTAGATATAGATATAAATCATGGACAATAGGACAACAGACAAGAAAGACGCTGGAGGTTGTAGAAATGTGGTTTTACAGAAGAATGTTGAAAATACCATGGACAGCTAAGAATGAACGTTCTGAAAGAGGTCAAAGCAAAAAGAGAGCTAAATTTCAATATTAGGAAGAAACAATCATCATGTTATGGTCTTATAATGAGAAGGGAACAGCTGGAATATATTAAGAGATAGAGGGAAGCTAAGAGAAAAGATACCAGACAGCTTAATTAAGAGAATGGCTTGGCAGAAGGTCAACAATAGAAATGATAAATAACTGTCGAGATCGAAAGTTGTGGAGAGACATGATCACCTACGCCATCAGGCAATAACTTGATCATGATGACAAGAATTTAAATCATTTGGATCATGTTGAATAGACTTACAGTTGAATAAGCAACTCCGTTCCAGTGTCGAGCAATACAATGCGTTAGTACTTAAAGGAGTATAGGGAAATGTAAAGAGATTTATTCATGTATGACGCAACTTTCAGTG
Organism: Megaustenia siamemsis; assembly: GCA_032433765.1. NCBI lineage: Eukaryota > Metazoa > Mollusca > Gastropoda > Stylommatophora > Ariophantidae > Megaustenia > Megaustenia siamemsis. The sequence continues at coordinate 120,829,510 of JAVIAB010000092.1, read as the reverse complement.
TAAATCTGCAGACTTCGTACACGCTTCGCGGAACACATTTGTTTTCTTTTAGAAAGAAACAAAACGTCATGATTTATTAACCATGTTTTACGTAATGCTTCAAAATAGTGGCTGGTAAATTTCGGAGCTTACCCATTGAAAAAAAAGACATTCACCGCACGCCACTGAATTGCTGTCTCGTGCGATTATCTCTTCCGATGACGCAAGTCAGTGCAGGCGTATTCTTTTTTTAGGAGGTGCTCTGTTAACACAGTCTCCATCTCAGCTCCTTCTACGTCATTCACAAAAAAAAGAACAAAAGCTCTAATTTCATGTTTCTTTTAAAAATATTTGATGTAGTAGAATCATCACCATCAAGTGCCGGGCCTGCTGGCGTAGGTTATCATGTCTCTCCACAATTTTCAATCTCGACAGTTATTTATCATTTCTGTTGTTGGCCTTCTGCCAAGCCAATCTGATGTAGTAGAAAGGATTGTCCAAATATTGCCTGCCTCTTCCTCCTCCTCTTCGTCTTCTGCTTATTCTTTTCATCTTCATCTTCTTTCAACTCTTTTTGGACATGAATATTTGAGCTCTAGTCATTTTGATGACATTTTCGAACTGGGAAAATGAAAGTCAACATGACTAAGTCAGTCGCTCATTCAAAACGGGTATTTGCGTTTGCGTTATGATTTTCTGCCAAAACCTACGGCGTGGCTGTCACACTTCGCCGTTCGGCAGACTTGAGAAATATTCTGTTATCACAAGGTATTAAACAGCCCGTCTTTTCTTATGCTTAACATACATACATACATTTACACAGGGATTTTTTATTTTTTTTTAAATGTCTCCTTGAATGCTATCATTCCTTCCTACATAATTCCCTTATATATCATTCCTTCTTATATCATTCCTTCCTATATTATTCCCTCCTATATCATTCCTTCTTATATCATTCCTTCCTATATTATTCCCTCCTACATCATTCCTTCCTATATCATTCCCTCCTATATCATTCCTTCATATATCATTCCTTCCTATATTATTCCCTCCTATATCATTCCTTCTTATATCATTCCTTCCTATATCATTCCCTCCTATATCATTCCTTCCTATATTATTCCTTCCTATATTATTCCCTCCTATATCATTCCCTCCAATATCATTCCCTCCTATATCATTCTTCCCTATATCATCCCCTCCTATTTGATTCCTTCCTATATCATTCCCTCATATATCATTCCTTCTTATATCATTCCTTCCTATTTCATTCCTTCCTATATTATTCCCTCCTATATCATTCCTCCTTATATCATTCCTTCCTATATCATTCCCTCCTATATCATTCCTTCCTATATTATTCCTTCCTATATTATTCCTTCTTATATCATTCCTTCCTATATTATTCCTTCCTATATTATTCCCTCCTATATCATTCCCTCCAATATCATTCCCTCCTATATCATTCTTCCGTATATCATCCCCTCCTATTTGATTCCTTCCTATATCATTCCCTCATATATCATTCCTTCTTATATCATTCCTTCCTATTTCATTCCTTCCTATATCATTCATTCCTATATCATTCCTTCTTATATTATTCCTTCCTATATCATTCCTTCCTATATTATTCCCTCCTATATCATTCCTCCTTATATCATTCCTTCCTATATCATTCCCTCCTATATCATTCCTTCCTATATTATTCCTTCCTATATTATTCCTTCTTATATAATTCCTTCCTATATCATTCCTTCCTATATCTTTCCCTCCTATATCATTCCTTCCTATATTATTCCTTCCTATATCATTCCCTCCTATATCATTCCTTCCTATATTATTCCTCCCTATATTATTCCCTCCTATATCATTCCTTCTTATATCATTCCTTCCTATATCATTCCTTCCTATATTATTCCTTCCTATATTATTCCTTCCTATATCATTCCTTCCTATATCATTCCCTCCTATATCATTCCTTCCTATATCATTCCTTCCTATATCATTCCCTCCTATATCATTCCTTCCTATATTATTCCTTCCTATATTATTCCTTTTTATATCATTCCTTCCTATATCATTCCTTCCTATATCATTCCCTCCTATATCATTCCTTCCTATATCATTCCCTCCTATATCATACTTTCTTATATCATTCCTTCCTATATCATTCCCCCCTATATCATTCTTTCCTATATTATTCCTTCCTATATTATTCCCTCCTATATCATTCCTTCTTATATCATTCATTCCTATATCATTCCTTCCTATATTATTCCTTCCCATATCATTCCTTCCTATATTATTCCTTCCTATATTATTCCTTCTTATATCATTTCTTCCTATATCATTCCCTCCTATATCATTCCTTCCTATATTATTCCTTCTTATATTATTCCTTACCATAAACGAGAAAATCGTGCTATACCAGACCTCTGTAACTCTGCTGTGCTTACATTTGACAAGGGAAGTGTAAAAGAACGATTATATTTGTTGACCGATTGTTTGCCCTCATCTCCAAGATCACTGCTAGACTTAAATACCTCTTCAGTTTCTGATAAAAAGGTCCACTATTAATGTTCCTGTCTTTCAAGTAACCACAATTACAATGCAGTCTCTTTGTAATGAGAAAGTGATCGACGCCGTTTTTTTGTTTTTTTGTTGTTCTTATTATTCGGTAATCATGACTCACTCTGGATGCAATTCTAGATTCTTTTGATGAAGTCTTATGTCAATTTCATGTTTATGGTTGCACCATATTGTTTCTCTTTCAGAACAGTTTTTATTGAGCCTGTTCACTAGGGTTAACTGTGTGCAGTATTTTTTTTTGTTCGAGATTAGAGAAATAATAGTGTAGCTTTGACTTTATATTAGTATGAGACGAAGAGGTGGACCGTGTGTAATTTGGAAAAAGCGCAATATGCATCCAGGGAGTGTCGATTAATGGAAACAGTAAATTATTTTCATTACAAATTTTGTGCCAATTCCAACTGGTAAGTATAATTTACAGTTCTTCTTGATTAATAAATGCTAGTCCTGCGATCGTATTTGAGAAATACTTATACATTAATTATATCTAATAGTTATGCTTCAACTTTACCAGTTTAAAAAAAAGCCATAAGTGTATTCTCAATTTCATTTGCTCTTAGTGTCAACAGATTGATACAGCAGTCACTGGACAAATGCACAAGATGTCGTCACGTTCCACTGCAACAAATCCACCAAAACCGTGCTGCCCTTGAGCATCCTTCATGCAATGGCTACCACTGAGAATTTGATAATTTTTCTCCACCTGGTTACCTTTGGTATACAACTGTGTTTTTTTAAATCTCTCTTTCCTTAATGGAATGATTAGCGGTTAATAGTATGGTTCTCGGATCTATTGGAAAGCATGAACAAAGCAACTTTAACTGCGGCCTGTTACAAGTATATGGAAATCGATCTTCTAAACTTTCATATGTGATGGTCTGTTCAAAGCAAACATCACACGTTGAATATGATAAAAGTTGATACAGCGTTTATGCCGAATTTGTGTTACGTGGTTTAATCTAATTATACAAAAGCGGGATAATTGAGGATAAACGGTTTGGGAGGGAGGAGGTGTTTGTTTAAGAATGGTAGAAAGAAGATCGGAACGGCAGCGCTTTTAATCATCGTTCTGATCTATGCCAACTCAACTATCTATCTATCTATTGACCTTTCGAGCCGTAACCGGCCCATAGGGCGTAGACCAAGATACACCTTCTCCTATATGAATTTTTGTTCTAGCAGTTTTCTTTAGAGATATTTTATCAAATCTCGCCATCTGTCTCTGTTCTGTGCAAGCAGTTCTATCTCATTGAGGGAGCCGATTCCTGCTGCTCTTGCCTCTCTCATCAATGTTCTTCTCAGTGTCTCCCTGGGTCTTCCTCTTTTTCTTTTACCTGTTGTTCCCATATGAGGGCTTGCTTTGCTATTCGATTATTATCTCTTCTCATCACATGTCCAACGTATGACCATCGTCTTTTCTTTATTACTGAAGATATTAGTGGTTGATTGGCGATTTCTCTAATTTCCTCGTTTGTTTTGAATTCGTTCCATTCTATACCAAGTATTTTCCTTAGACATTTATTTTCGAATGCGTTCAACTTTGTTTCTATATCTCTTGTTGTTTCCAGCTTTCACACGCATACGTAAGGGTTGATAGTACATTTGATTTGAATAGCCTATTCAACTAAATAATTTAATAACCTAACTCAACTATACAGCTGGTTTTACTATATGTGTATGTTAATGATGGGGAGAATCATAATGATCTTTCAGAAGTGCAAACAGGAAACAATTACTTATGTACGTTTATTCATAATTCAACAGGTGATCATTAAGACTATCAAAGCTTTCTTCAAAAAATTAAAAGAGGCATGCGGCGTAGAAAGTGGACCTAATGACTTGAAAAGTCGCAGAAGATAATGTTTATACGGATATATTGCCCATCCAATTGTTTTAATTAAGAAGATTTGTTTCTAACCATGAATCTATAAAGATTTGTACCTTATGTTTGCTATATCTCTTTTATAAACATTTTATCAGCACACAACTCACAGCCCAGCAACACATGTTTACACAGTTTCCAATTTCCCTGTAATCAACTTCTACCGTGAGAAGCATATCCTATTGGTACACTTAGTGACTTGTACACTTTTGTCATTGATTTCTTTGTTGACTTCAGTGTTTATACTTTACCTTGTCACTCGTACTTTATCGATGAGCTCAATAACCTTCATTAGGAAACACTCTTGGCTTCATTCTTTAACTAAGCTATGCACGAATTTTTAAACGCGCGAACACGCGTACACACACACCTCCTGTTCTCTGAGGGTCGTTCTGTTTTGGTTCGTTAGGAAGAAGAGAGGGAAAGATAAAAATGGCTGGTTGGGAGTGGAGAAAAACAAATTGCTGGGAAAGGTGCACTTCGTCTACTATTTTTTTTTATTAAAAAACGCATGCAACCTCATGAAGTTCAAAGCCCAACGTCTTTGTCATACCTTGAGCCAGTGAAAGGTATCCCACATCAAACACTCTCTTCACGTCGAGCATTAAGTCTGCTGGAGAATGAGGTGCACTGACAGCAGTTTTGCAATGGTTTTAAAAATTCACCCCGAAACTTTCAGTAGGCATAATATGACTTGAGACAAAACACGGGACATAGGGGAAGAGACCGAATGGGTGAAAGTTGTGTAAACTTTCTTTATTCATGAGAAAAATAAAACTTAAAAAATAACTTTTATTACGTAAACACATTGAATTCATCATCATCAAGTACCGGCCTACTGGCGTAGGTCATCATGTCTCTCCACAACTTTCGATCTCGACAGTTCTTTATCATTTCTGTTGTTGACCTTCTGCTAAGCCGTTCTCTTAAGCTGTCTGGTATTTTCTCTCTTTGCTTCCCTCTACCTCTTCGTCCTTTTTTCCAGTTGTTACAATACATTCCTGTTGTTCTCTTCTCATTACATGGCCAAAAAATGATGATTGTTTCTTCCTAATATTGGAAATTAGCTCTCTTTTTGCTGTGACCTCTTTCAGAACATTTTCATTACTCTTCTTAGCTGTCCATGGTATTCTCAACATTCTTCTGTAAAACCACATTTCTACAGACTCCAGTGATTTTCTTGTCTGTTGTCCTATTGTCCATGATTCACATGCATATGTTAAGACGGGCTCTACGTAACATTTAAGTACTCTTTTTCTTGTTTCTATTGTCAAAAATGGATTGCATAGTATCTTCCTCATTTTCTGGAAAGCTGTTTTTTTCCTGAGCTATTCTGCATTTCACCTCTTGTATACAACTTCCGTCTGAGATTAACAAAGTTCCCAAATATTTAAATTCATTTTTCTGTTTTAATATTGCTCCACTTGTCTTTATTTTGCAATGAGGTGATGTCTTTTTCTTTGTTGTTACTATTACCTCTGTATTTTTGCTATTAAGACTGAGTCCTTTATTTTTGCTTTCTTTCACTATAATGTCCAACATTTCTTCTAACTCATTTTCACTCTTATTGAATTAGCCACCATTATTTAATTACAGAACTCATTTCACATTTGATGTACACGTTGAGGTGGACTTTATTTAGATTTGGAAAAAAAGTATCGAGTAACACCACCTCATTAAAGAAAACAAAACTATCATAGTGTGTATCCCATTGGAGTCTGCCGGGAGAACTTAGAGAATTAGAGTTAAGGGCCGCCTGTCCAGTACAGTCGAAAATTGTGGTTCAAGTTATTTCACCTGCGATAGACAACAATTCTTTTACACTGCCATGACTCGAACCCGCGTTGTCCTGTTTTGATGCACAAATTATACTACTCAATGATACACATTATTGTTACCTGTAAGAGTGATATAATATTATCAGTTATACTTTAACTTGACCAATTTATTTAAGTAGATTTATTCATTTTTACAATTGAAAGCGGAACAAAAATTGGTATTTTTTTTATTAAAACGACGGGATTGCATGAAGCCACGAAGATAAGGTACTTTCTCATTGGAAACGGTACGTATGACCTTTTATAGCATGAACTTTCATGTGTCATTCCATTCCGTTCACTATTTTGAAATAATTGCCCCAGTCTCTAGTGCAATGTTACCGTTCAGCCAGGATAGTAAAATAATAAATTTAGAAAACTAGAATTACTTAAATTAAAAATACTTGGACTCAAGAAAGCGCGCCACGACCCCCTTAGAGTTGATACTCACACTTTGGGAACCTCCAACGCGAAACCTTATAATATGACACATTGTATGGAGAACCGTGAAAGTGCTTAAGTGAGGTCCTTGAACAGCGCCACCAAGAGAGCTTGTTGATCCCTGCTGACGTTGAGTAACTCATAAAATTTAGTTTCCTTGAAAAAAATCAAACTATAAATGATATCAGATATAATTGACAGCTAAACACTGTTACATTGCTTGAGCAGCTGTCTCACGTACTGAGTTACCTCGGAGAAACAACCACAGACTAAAAGTAGTTAGTTAGTTAGTTAGTTAGTTAGTTAGTTAGTTAGTTAGTTAGTTAGTTATTTAGTTAGTTAATTAGTTAGTAAGTTAGCTGTTTGGTTGGTTGGTTGGTTGGTTGGTTGGTTGGTTGGTTGGTTGGTTGGTTGGTTGGTTGGTTGGTTGGTTGGTTGGTTGGTTTATACTAGTTAGATTTTTAGTTAATTAGTTCATTTAGTTATCTAGTTAGTTTATTTTTTTATTTACTTTAATTTTTAGTTAGTTTACTTCGTTAGTAAATATATTTAGTAGATAGTTTATTTCGTTAGTCCATTTAGTCAGTTTGGAGACAAATAATAAGAAATTAATATTATTATGGAAGACACAACCGAGGCGCTATATCAGCAAATCAGTTAAGGGAAGAGGTATATGTTAACAACACTTGGGAAAAAAATCACAGATAATGAACAACAGAAAAAAAGGGCAATAGCCGGCCCGAAGCAGCGAACACGCACTCTACAGCACAGAGCCATGCCACGAGAAACAAACACTATAACACACGGCCAACTAAGTTAGCTAAAAAGTAGCTATCATTGAAGATGTCTTTCACGCATGCGTACACATGACTATAGCTAGGGTTACGAACACAGCTCGGGCTGTTTCGTTAATTTATTTATTCATTTAGTTTATTTAGGTAGTTATTAAGTTAGTTAGCTGCCTGACTGGCCGGCTGATTAATTGGTTGGCTTAATGGTCGACAGATCACAACTAGTGACAACAGCATATGTAGTAATAGTTAGTGGAAGGCCTCGGTATCACTGCAAACGAATTAAAATCCATAATTGCTCAACCGCCCGTGCCAGTTGAATCATCCGAATTAACACCTCATCACATTGGAGGATCCAAAAAAAAATGCAGCTGCAGTCTCCACAATAGCAGCTACAGCACAAGCCAAAAGACATAAGGAACCGCATTGAAAGCGTACGCAACCGAATGTCCTTGGTCATACGATATCATCCATTCATCGTAAACAATCGGAATATCAAAACACCGATCCGGATGAAATACACAGCTCATGGTGTGCACAGAGCACTAAACTCAGAAGCGCCGGCAGCTACCCGAACTTTGAAGATGAGAAAACTGCAACAAGGAATACTTTTCAAACAGAGCCTCAACGGTTTCTGTCGCCTATCCACCATATTGACCGGGAGTCTCCAACAACATATGTTCACCTGCTAAAGCAATTAAAAAAGTCATTCTCGAAATGTCATAAAGAGCCGCGGTAGAGAAATTTTCCTGCACCCATCGTTTGATCCGGTGAGACCGGGGTAATTGCCCAAATATTACAAATTTGTTTTAAATCGACAAAGCTTCATACTCATTCGCAGTTTGTTAAACATAGTACTAGATATTTTTCTTCTTTTCTCTTTCTCACTGATACCGAAAAATTGTCGCGGTTTTTATATTTTGTCGTTCTTAAGCTACTCGAACTGTCTGAATTAGTGATTTTCCTTTGTTGTTACATGTCTCTATCACTGCATCTATCCATCTTTTTCTAGGTCTTCCTCTTGGTCTTTTTCCATGCATTCTCGAGAACGCCCTTGATGGTGATTGGTGAGGATTCATTCTGACCAGGTGGCCCAACCATTTGAGTTGTTGTTGTTCTATATAACTATCGTTCTATATGTTCTATAGTACTAGATAAATGTATGTATATACAGTAAGCAGGGCGGGCAGGCGTGATACTCCTCACGTGACACTTAATTGTTTGTAGGGTTGTTGAAAAATATAGACACTACTATCACCGTCTCCTTTAAATTCCACAAGGCATGACAATACTTTCAATAGAAGAAATTTCATTAGCATAGCACTAACATTTGTAGCTTGCACTAAACAAATATAACAGAGTTTTGAACCGATTGTGAAGTTAGACATTAATTTAAGAATACCTTACAATAGAATTAACAAAGAATATGCACTACCTCATAATTTGTTCATTCTGTAAATAACAGAAAGTAAGAAAGAAAGAAAGAAAGAAAGAAAAAGAGAAAGAAAGAAAGAAAATGTATTATTTATCAAACAGATTGAAATTCCCCCCCCCCCCATTTTCTGTAATACTTTGAGCAGGGTATAGAATGGTGTATTTGTGCCCATGTTGTTTCTTTTAAATTTACTTTTGGGTAATGTTGGCACCACGTCAACGCTGTATTTCATTTAAGACAGGGGAACCTAGAAGCCATTTATTGTTATCGAACCAGACGTCTTGTCCTGTGTCCACAAGTTCGTGTACGGAGAAATGAAATTTTGGAAGATGATTGGAGGGACAGTGGTGGAAGATGATTGGAGGGACAGTGGTGGAAGATGGAAGAAAACGTTAATATTGTCCAGCAGAGAATGGAAGTGCGTGACTGTGCTGGCAACACGACGCATTTTTTTTTGCGATGGAAGTCAAATTTAAATTATAAATGAATTTCATTGCCCGTAGTAAAAAGAAATTCAAGTGTTCTTGTGTGTGATTTCGAACGGATTTATTTGTAATCAAATTCGATCGGAAATTATAGTATGAAAAGTAACACAGCAAAAACAGAGGCTATGAGAATAAGCAAATTAAGTCACGCACTAAACATCCTTCTTCTTCTTCTATCCGTCCTCTGTTGCCGTTGGCGTCGAGGGGAGAAACAATCTGCGATTCTTTGCTCTTCTGTTGGCATCTTCTGATGTTATTCATCCTAGTGACTCTAGTATTCCATTTATCCATCTCTTTCTCGGTCTTCCTCTTAATCTGACGTTTTCGTAGCGTTTGTTTATGGCTCTTTGATTCATTGTTAGTTCTTTCTGTCTTGTTATGTGGCCGAACCAATTTATCTGTTGTTTCTTTATGTATTCGATGGCTGGTTCAATTTCGAGTTTCTTCCTCAGGTCAGTGTTTCTTACTCTGTCCCTTAAGCTGTTTCCTGTCATTCTTCTGACACATTTCATTTCGGTGGTCGTTATCTTTCTTATTGTTCTAGAGTCCAGCGTCCAATTCTGGCACTGATAGCACAGAGTTGGTAGAAAAATTGATTTGTATATTGCCCTTTTTGCTTCCGTAGTTATTGCTTTGTTTTTCAATAGTGTTGATACTTGGCCTATAACTTGGCATGCTTTGTTAAACCTTATATCTATCTCTGTTTCTTGGTTATTGTCTTGTGTTAGCGTGCTACCCAGATATTTAAAATTGTCAACTTGCTTCAAAGATGTATTATCTATTATGATGTTTAGTTTTTCTTCCTTTCTCGCTATTGCCATTACTTCGGTTTTGCTTTTGTTGATCTTCATGTTGTATTGTTTACAAGTGTTGTTTAGCCTGTTGATATGTTCTTGTAGGTCCTCAGTTGTTTCATGTATCAGAACTTGGTCGTCTGCAAATAGTATTTCATTTATTTCTTCCTCTCTTCTGTTGTTTTCTGGTACGTATATTTCGTTCTCTTCTGTGTTATCGTTTGTTGTCATCCGTGTTGGTATGTTTCCTTTGATTGGGCATGCTAATTTGCTTATATTGTCCATATATGTGATGAAAAGTAAGGGGGAAAGCACGCAGCCTTGTCTTACTCCGGAGTTAATGGTGAAGTGTTTAGAGTAGCCTGCTGAAGATCTTACTGTAGTGCGACTACTTTCATAGAGGCTCTTGCATATCTCTACTAGGTGGTGACTCACTCCGTACAAGGGCAATACGGACCATAGTTGTTCCCTGTCCACCCTATCGAACGCCTTTTCTTGGTCAATAAAAGCTGTATACAGTGTTTTATTATGCTCTATTGTTTTCTCCGCTAGTTGTTTTATGATAAACAGGGCATCTGTGCAACCTCTGTTCCTCCTGAAGCCCATCTGAGCATCGCTTAGTTGTGGGTCTATAATTGGTCTCAATCTTTTTTCAACTATCTTGGCATATAACTTCCCTGTGTGGCTTAATAGCGATATTCCTCTATATTGGTTGCAGTCTCTTCTGCTGCCCTTCTTTTTCCATATTGGTAATATAATGGACTGTTTCCAATCGTCTGGGACTTGCTGTTGTATCCATGCAGCGTTGAATATTCTGTGTAGCCATTTACATCCTGCCTCTCCCGCTGTTGTTAGCATTTCTACTGGGATGTTATCGATTCCTGTGGCTTTGTTTCTTGCTGCTAGTCGTAATGTTTGTTCTATTTCTTCCATTAGTATATTTGGTTCTTTATCGCCAACTATTAGTTGCTTTTTGTGTGTTTTTGGACTCGCTGTTTCTACATTCAAAAGCTCTTCGAAATATTCTTTCCATCTCGTTAAGATTTGCGCTTTGTTTGTTATTGCTTGGCCTCGTTTATCATTGATGATTTCAGTTGGGTCATAATTGTCTTTCTTTTGTCTTATGGCTTTAATTGTTCTATAGAAATCTCTGGTTGCTGATTTGTGGTTGTTACTAATCATTTCGCCAAATTTTATCCATGCTTTATGTTTTTCTTCTTTGATTAATTTCTTCACTTCTCTTCTTTCTATTGTGTATATATCATAATCGCTTGGCTTTTTAGTTTTTAGCCAGATTTTGTATAGTTTTTTCTTTCTTTTTATGGCGTTCTTGACTATGTCATTCCACCATGGAGTGCTCATCTTTCCCTCCTTCTTCCTTTGCTTCGTTCCTCATATTGTGGTTGCTATTTTCGTCAATGATTTTTTGAATATGAGCCACTCGTTATCTACTGTAGTTATTTGTTGTGGTAGTTGTTTAAATTGGTTTTCTAGTTGTGTTTCTATTTCTTTCTTTTTATCTTCTGTTTTAAGTTGGCTTAATTTTATTGTCCTTTCGGATTGTTTTCTTGTTTTCAATTGGTTCTTGTTGTCTTATTTACTTTTTTTTCTCTTATTTACTTTGTTTATGATTTCGTTAAGTGTTTCGTAGAATTCTTCGCCCTCTTCGTCGTTGTTGTTGCAAGGTGCATATATTTGGATGTATGTTATATTGACGTTGTTTTCTATTACTCTTAGGGTAATTATCCTTTCTGAATGTTGATGTATTTCTATAATGTTTTTGGACGTTTCTGGGTCTACAATGAATCCTACTCCGTGTTTTGCTACTTCGTTGGTGTTAACTCCTGAGTTTATTATGGTATAATTCATGTACGCTTTCCTTGTTTGTTTCTCCTTCAGTCTTGTGTCTGCTACTCCAAGTATTTTGATTCTTCTTTTTATCATTGCGTCGATTAATTGTTCTTCTTTGTCTCTGATACCGCAAATATTGATGGTTGCAATTTTATTTACATTGTGTCTGTATGAACGCGATTGTTTCTCCATTATTTTGGCTCTGAGCACTGTTGTGTGTATGTTACATTGTCCTCTGCCGCTGTGCTAGTTCTGTCGCAGAGTAAGGGCCTGGATTATGTTACCAGTGCTTGCCCACGCACTGAGGTCACTGTTGGCCGTGACCCATTTTCTCCTCGTGTTGTCTCTCTACATCTTTGTTGTTTTCACACACAAACTGTTATTAAACACCCTTAAAAACAAATGGTATATGTCTATCCTGCTTGATGATATTTTAGATCACATTATATCATTCTCTGGAATTGGAAATTTGACACATAATCCATATAGAATAGAAATATTTGATGTTTCACTGAATCAAAATTATACACCGGCGCGGTCACTAAACATTAAGATCAAAAATAAAGAAATAAAACAAGTAGAGGAATTCAAGTATTTGGGCACAATGTTTATAGAAGATGGAAATCTAAACAGAGAAATTGACATGAGAATACAAAAAGCAAATGCTCTCACATACCAGATTTCACCATTGTTAAGACATCCAAACATTTCTAGAACAGTTAAACAACAAATGATAAATAGCATTTTCATACCAACTTTGTGCTATAAAAGTCAAACATGGACCCTTTCTAAATGACATTTTTTTAAAAATCAATACTTGTGAGATGTGATGCTTGAGAAAAGTAACAAACACAAGAAGAGATAGAACACCAAATGAAACCATAAGAAAATTGGTAGGAACAACACCCTGCCAAGAATATATAGAACAACAACTTAAATGGTTGGGCCACCTGGTCAGAATGAATCCTCACCAATCACCATCAAGGGCGTTCTTCTCGAGAATGCATGGAAAAAGACCAAGAGGAAGACCTAGAAGAAGATGGATAGATGCAGTGATAGAGACATGTAACAACAAAGGAAAACGCGCAATAGAAAGGAAGAACGCGCTGTTGGTACCATGTTATGCAGGGTGTATCAGTCACCATCACATTCGGTATTTCTTGAAACATTTTAGCACCGATGAAGATGCTGCAACGTAATTTGAATATAAACGCGTTCATTGCTTGAAAAAAAAAAAGAAAATAAATGTGTCTGCAATGTGTGAGTTATGGTTCTTCATTGTCGCGACACCTGAGTAGTGCAATTTGCCTGATGCGCCTCTCTAGTGATCTGTCATTTGAGTATGGGCTGCACAGTACGGTTATTTTTCTTGTCTGTTGGTGTATAGAACCTGTGAGTTCACACAATATAGCTTGGAGATGTGTTGGCATACTGTTGATAAACTAGTATTTCGTGGTGAAACCCTTTGAGAAATGCTGGTAGTGGGTTTGGTAGCGAGTGACACTTTCTGTATATGTTACATCATAAGAAATATTTAAATATGGACATGTACGGAGTGCAATCATGATCACCACCAACAATTAACTCAATAGCTCAAGTATTTAAATTTGTGGTCATGTTCGGGGTGTAATGATGATAACCAACAAATAACTCAATAACTCAGGTATTTAAATGTGTGAACATGTTCGTAGTGTAATGATGATATCTAACAAATAACTCAAGTATTTAAATTTGTGGACATAAAAGTATCTTATCATTTTTATAACAACATTTGTATTATGTTTCAATTAACAATTTTCCTTTGAAGTTTTCTGACATATATTTTGAAGATCAAATGTATTAATTTGTTATAAAGTAAATATGTTCTAATTACATCTGAAGTTTAAGAAGCTCTGAATATAATCTGGGAAGAGCAAAAATAGTTAGAATAAGATTAACGGGAAGAAAATGAACACGTTTATAAGATACAACAAACTCATTGCCGATTCGTCCAAAAGGGCATTTTAAAAAATAGTTATCACAGCTTTGTCTCAGAGATAAGAGTAGACAAGTAAAAAATAAAATCTGAAATCTGAAACAGCAGAAAATAACAAATGTTTATTTATTTGTGTATTTGATAATGAGAGGATGTAGAATTACAGCTGTCATTATAAATTAGGGAAAGGCATTGTTTATGGCCATATCAGAAAACCAGAATTTTCCAGGATTGTTGTATTTTATGGAAATATGATTCTGTTTGAACAAAGCCATAACATAAATGACTTCTTCTTCTTCCCTTCCTCATTAGCCTTTCAGCGTCGAGGGGAGATATAATTTGTGGTATGTTGCTCTTCTGTTCGCCTCTGCTGTTGTTATGTTTCCTGGTGCTTCTAATATTCCGTTAATCCATCTCTTTTGTAGTCGACCTTGAGTCTGATGTTCTCACGTTTATTGCGAGTTCGTTTTATTGTGTTTTGATCACTCTGATTTGTCACGTGGCCAAACCATTTTATCTTTTGTTTCTTTATATATTTTATGCCGGGGATTATTCCTAGCTTTATTTCTCAGTTCTTCATTTCTGATCTTGTCTTTCAGGCTGTTTCCTGTCATTTGTCTAACACACTTCGCCTCAGGTGAGGTATTTCTGCTTGTTGTTCTTACATCTAGGATCAAGGACTGGCATTGGTAGGGATCCCAACGTTGGGATGAAGATTGTATTGTAGAGTACCCGTTTTGCCTCTAACGTTATTTCCTTGTTGGACAATAGTGATGAGCTGTTCAATGATTTTAAAAGCTTTGTTGTCTCGCGATTATCGTTTATCACTAGACTTTCTAGGTATTTTAATTCCTCTCCTTGTTTTAGTTGCCTGCCATCTATAGTTATGTTGATGTGCTGCTTCTCTTTTGCGACATTCATGACTTCTGTTTTGTTGATGTTAATTTTCATGTTGCATTTTGTGCATGTTTTGTTGAGTCTATTTAGGTGTTCTTGTAGGTCATCTATTTTTCCGTGTATTAGTGCCTGATCGTCTGCAAATAAAAGCTCGTTATCTCCTCTGTCTCTGATGTGTTGGCTAACTTGCATAAATAGTCCATGTATGCAATAAACATTAGGGGGGATAGCACGCACTCTTGTCTTATATCTGATCTAACTTCGAAGTGGTCTGTGTAACCTGAATGTGCAGCTGCTGTTGTTGTAGAGACTTTCAATTATGTTGATTAGTATCTCTCACAGTTGTTCATTATTTACTATATCGAATGTTTTTTTATGATCAATGAAAGCTATGTACAAATTTTGATTCTATTCGGTCGTCTTTTCTGCAAGCTGTTTAAGGTGAAGTCAGTACATCCTATGTTTTTTTTTTTTCAGAGCCCCATTTGAGAAGCGTTTAACTGTAGTTCTATTGTTGGTCTCAGCTTTTTTCCCACAATTTTGGCGTATAGCTTTCCTACATGGCTGAGAAGCGATATACCCCTATTTTTATTGCAGTCTCTTTTGCTATATTTCTTTGTCCATATTGGTAAAATGATTGCGTATTGCCAGTCTTCTGGGGCTTTTTGTTGGTGCCAGCCAGCATTGAAAAATGGATGGAAGTTTGAATATAATTGATTAGAACAAGAGAGGGGATGTCACGGACAATAGTGAAAGTAGATTAAAAGAACCATTATAATAAGCGATTTGTGGATAGAAAAATATGGAAATCAAAATTACAGAGCACAAAAACAAAACTCAGGATTTTCAAATCAAATGTATTATACACACTTCTTATGCGTTTAAGAGCAGAAAAACATCTAAATTTGTAGACAATAAATTTGAAAAACAAATGTCTCAGGAAAGTACAATGTGTACCATTTAACGAGTTAAAGACTAGTGCGAAATTACGCGATATGACAAAGCAACCAAAAATATCAGCTGCAGTCAAAAGAATGAGACGGTCATATGTTGGCCATGTAATGAGAAGCGACAACCGAATCTCAAAGCAGGCCCT
The DNA here is from genome assembly GCA_032433765.1 of Megaustenia siamemsis. Taxonomy (NCBI): domain Eukaryota; kingdom Metazoa; phylum Mollusca; class Gastropoda; order Stylommatophora; family Ariophantidae; genus Megaustenia; species Megaustenia siamemsis. The sequence goes on along the minus strand of JAVIAB010000092.1, from coordinate 120,813,478 downwards.
CAAATGGGAGCCAAACGGTAAAAGAACAAGAAGCCTATTTAAAGAAACACTAAAAAGAACACTGAGATGAGAGGTAACAACAGCAGACACCAGCTCTCTCGCAGAGAGTGAACAATTCACTCAGAACATAAAAGTATGACCAGATACAATGCGGATCCTATGCAATCTCTGTTGATTGAAAACAAAGATCGTTGGACAGTGTCTAGAATTTCTGCACTAGGTACCGTCTTCAGCGCGAAAGGACAACAGATTTTGTGAATTAAAACAAGTTATAAACTAGGCTTTGAAAAATGGTAACGATAGGTTAAATGTACAAATGATGACATATATTAATTTATTTTGTGTTTTGCAGAACCAGTTTTATCTTTTGGGAGAAAACACCATCCACCATTAGCCGGTGTTATGCCAGTCGGTGTATGGAGTCATGTTATTGCCACTACTGTTCCTTATAAATTATACTGATTATTTCATCCTATGTCAGACTGTTCAACTGATTAATGTTAGTTATCATTGTTTTATTCTGTCTCTTTTTCCTTCTATTTTTGTAGATGTTGCACTATGTTCAAATGCCCCTTCTTTCATAGCATAACTAAGGGAGATGGACAATTATCTCTAAAGCGTTTCAAAGTTCTCTTGTTTGCTTTGGCATTACGTCATATTACTCTTTTGAACAATCCACGGCAATCACAATATTCCTCTGTAGAACTATATTTCTGTTGTCTCCAATAATCTTCTTGCTTCTTCATTAATTGTTCAATGATCATTTCTGTATATCAAGGCAGGATCCATGTAACAATACAAAAATCTTGTTTGCTTCTATGGATTTGCAGAGAAAGCTTTCACTTTGTTCAATCCTACATTGCCTGGTTTCTTTGTATTTCACAACAACATATCTCACCTAGACAACCAAATAACAGACAAATAAAATAAGCGTACACACCTACATGGTTATGGTTATAGAAGGCCTTGGCATCACTGCAAACGAATTAAAATCCATTATTGCTCAACCGCCCGTGCCAGTGGAATCACTCGATTTACTATCTCATCTCCCAAACAAAGAAAGGTAGCTGTAGTCCCCATCATAGCAGTCTCAGCACACGCCAAAAGACATAAGGCTAAACCGCACAGAAAGTGTTCACAACCGTCATACCATATCATCATTCATTGTAAACAATCGGAATATTGAAACACGATTAAAACGGATGAAATGCATAGCTCACGGTGTGCACAGAGCACTTAACTCAGTAGCTCCTGCAACAAGCCGAACTTGGAATATGAGGAAATTGAAACAATGAACACTTTTCAGGCATAGCCTTTAATGGTTCCTGTCGCCTATCCACCATATTGACCGAAAGTTCACGCCGTCCTGAAAATGATGATCGTCATATTTGTTTTTTTTTTATGTATAGCGCTTGATGATGTTAGGACATCGTTTTTGACTCCAAATCTGAACATATGAAACGCAGTTAGTTATCGGATTATCCTGGTCTCACATCGAACAACAGACCGTAAGATCTCCCTGCAATGTGAATTTGTGAAATTATAAACCAGTTAACATGTCTACCCTTTATCTCACAGTAGCCCTCTTGAATGCAACATCCCGCCTAACTAACATGAAACTCCTGGTCTGAGGGGTGAGCTGTAGTGTCTAATCTGTCGTTTATTGTATTCTGCCACATTAGTCTAGGAAAGATTCAAAGCTTAAGTTTCTGCAGGTATTGACTATCAAGTCATTATTCAATCGCCCTATTTTAAACTTGCCTCCAAATGTTTACTGTCATAACAAATGGAATCTCGTTCCTATTATTTTAGAATTTTATTTATGTCTGATATTGATATCTTTCTCCCACCTCCTTGTCTTTGTACAGTACTTCACTTTACTCTTTGACTGTTCAAATTACTCTTGGAATTTCTACGATGTCACTGCATCTTGAAAATACCAAGGTTTTTGTGTTTTTGTCTATGAGTAATCGTTTGGAGAGAGCAAAACAATATTTTCTGACTCCTGTCGTTTTTGGTAAAACTGGAGTTTAGTAAGATGAGGCATTAACCTCATTTCTCAGCACAGACGTCGCGTAGTATTATATAGCATTCATCGAGTGCTATCTCCGCAACGAAGGTTGACTACCAAGGAGCGCCATTCTGCTCTGTCTCTTGCTTTGATGGTGCAGTTTGTCATAGGCTGGTTTGTCCATCTTTTGATGTTACTCGTCCATGTTAGTCTTAATCTGCCTCTGCCTCTTTTACCTTGTATTTTCCCCTCCAGGATTACTTTTAGTAGGATGTTGTGTCTTTTAACATGGCCCAAAAATCGTATTTGTCTTGTTTGAATTGTGTTTAGTAGTTCTTTTTTCATTTTTAGTTGTTTTAAGACTTCATCGTTTGTTTCCTTTTCCTTCCATCCAATGCTACCTATTCTTCTTTATATCCACATTTCACATTTGTGGATATAGCATTACATTATATATATATATATATATATATATATATATATATATATATATATATATATATATATATATATATATTTGTTTAGAAGAAACCCGATACTCATTAAGAAATCAAAATGAGGCCCATCTGATTGACAAATTAGCAATTTCGTTCTCTCACCTTCTCCATAATCTCCTCTTATGACAGTTAATGTATGCCACTTTATATAAACATTATATGATGTTTAACATTATAGTTCAATATGAAAAGCGAAAACATATCACTAACACTTACGACTAGTTACTCTTTAATAAGAGGTAAGTAAAGAAAAGTTTCCCTCCACACCTTGCTAGGCGTATGGGGAATATGGTGTTAGTGACCGTATTTTTTCTATGACCACGGCACATTTTTGGGTTATGTGGTCGGTAAAACGCCAGGCTGAAATGAGAGTAAACGTATATTTAAATGAACTTCCAATTTAAAACACGGAATAAAATAGCATGAAAGAAAGGAAACTTGTCATGCAAGTATAACAGACAAGTACTAGATGCAGTCATTTTCATGAAATCCTGATTTGAACAATTTGAACATTAATTTACTCAAACCATTCCATGCTAAAACAAATTAATTTCTGTATGTGGTTGAGTAAAGCGTGTCAATCCAGAATTTAATCATGTAAAGATATTTTTTCTTTCTAGGTTATATTGCAATTATTCAGACTTCTAAAAAAAAAAAAATTCGCGTTGAATCTAGGAGTGTCTACCCCACATTCTGAGTTTGCCCAATTTGCTGTATGTCGCCCAGCTAAATCAAGAATAATTAACCATGCAGGTGTAAATATCTGTTCTACCATGTGATCTTAAATCTACTGGAAGATCGAGTTCTTGAAAACACCACGAACCCAGTTCAGCTACACGGGCAAAGTGTTGCAAACCAATTGGCATGTGTAGTATTTTGAAAGTAGCTTTATCTTTGCCCCGGAGAAGTCTACATCGATAGAAAGGTAAATATAGCCATTTGCAATATAGATTTTAACTATGGATTTTAATATATTTCATTATATTAAAAAAAACGTTTAAGCGTAGTGTAATAATATCTTTATCGCAACGTTTTTTTTTTTAAAAAAAAGACCATGAAACACCTAGAGATGTTTGCAAAGTATTTGTGGTTTAAGAAATATATTTTTGTAAATAATTGATAACTGAGATAGTTTGCAGATAAGATGAGAATGGACAACCACAAAGATAAACGTTCTAATTTTAGTTGTTTTCTTCAATCAATTTCTTCACAGCTGTCATAATATTTGTTTCCAGGTCTATTCCCAATACAGTTAAGATTCTTAACTTAATGTACCGGCCTCATTCACATGTAAGTCTTGAGCTTCCGTTAGTTCATTTGAATGTAGATACCTACTTTGCTTCTTCTTCTTCTTATTCATCATCATCATCATCGTGTGCCTTCTCCGCAACGAAGGTAGGCTACCATGGATCGCCACTCTACTCTGTTTCTTGCTTTGATGGTGCAGGCTGTCATAGATTGACTTGACCATCTTTTGATGTTACTCGTCCATGTTAGTCTTGGTCACCCTCTGCCTCTTTTACCTTGTATTTTTCCTTCCAATATTACTTTTAGTAGGCTGTTGTGTCTTTTAACATGCCCTAAAAATTTCAGTTATCTTGTCTTAATTGTATTTAGTAGTTCTCTTTTTATTTTCAGTTGTTTTAAAACTTTATCGTTTGTTATCTTTTCTTTCCATCCAATTCTACCTATTTTTCTATAAATCCACATTTCAAAGGCTTCAATTTTCTGTTCTGTTTTCTTGTCTAATGTCCATGTTTCTGCACCATACAGGAATATTGAGAAGATGTAACATTTTGCCATTCTTAGTTTCAGCCTTGTTGATATTTGTTTTGTTATTAGTATATTTTTCATGGCATTAAAATTACTTTTTGCCATACCTATTTTTTTGTTTATTTCAGTTTTGCATTTTCCATCATTGGTTATAGTATGTCCCAGGTAGTTGTAACTCTGGACTGTCTCCAGATGTATTCCCTCAACTGTGATATTTAATTGTAGGTCTTGAGAATTTTCTTTGTTTATGATCATAGTATATAATATTATTATTATTATTATTACTATTATTATTATTACTATTATTATTATTAATATTATTATTACTATTATTATTATTACTATTATTATTAATAATATTATTATTACTATTATTATTATTACTATTATTATTATTATTATTATTACTATTATTATTATTATTATTACTATTATTATTACTATTATTATTATTATTATTATTATTATTATTACTATTATTATTATTACTATTATTATTAATATTATTATTATTCTCCTTTCCCTAGAAACAGATCATTCAAACTGCCCGCGTGGGAGACGCTGTGTGACAATTTCTGTAAGAACAACAAGATGCTTTTTATTTTCTTCTTTAAGGCTCGTAATTTAACACCAGAGTGCAATAGTGTTAAATGATATAACACTTTAACAACTCAGTTTTCGAACTGACTGCAGCTATTTTTTGCGAGAGCGTGTTTTAACGTGTTAAAGATTCGATTTTGTCATTTATGTTAATTTCCACAAATGCCTCTTGTTCTATTATTTGTTATGTTTCCATACAACTTTATGTTTCAATCGCCCGTGCGCTGCCAGGGCTAGAAAGGGGAGTAACCAATTGTAGTGATGTTCCCTACTAGGCTTGTTCGTAAGAGGCGACAAAGGAAAGTTGGGCATGAGACTGGCCATCCTGTACTGTAAAAAAGTAAGCCACAAAAACATCACAATCATGGACAGTTAGAAAACAAGAAAATAAGTAAATCCGCCATCCAGGAACGATAAGAGGTCACTAATATATATATGACACAATCCGGAGAAAACCGCAAAGAATCTAGGTCGCCGACTTACCTTTTGTTTCCTGGGAAATCACCCCAGAATTGACACCCGGAATGTACAAACTTTAAATAAACAAGGGAAAGCTGCACTAGTAGCAAGAGTAACGGCTAATAACAAAATTGATATTCTAGGAATGTGTGAAAAAAGATGATTAGGAACAGAAGGGATACATCTAAACACAGGAGACATGATTTTATCATTAGGACACAAGGAACCTGGGAGCCGCGATAGCTCAGTGGTTAATGAACTGGACTACAAAGGACAATGGGCAGGGTTCGATCCCAACCGACGGCTTCCGGGTTCACCCACCCTTAAATGGGTACCGGATTTTTTTTCTGGGAAAGTAAAGCAGCACGGGCGTAATACCGACCACATTACCCCCAAAAATCATGTGCTGAAGGTCTGTAAAATATAGGATCACTAACACCATATTTCCCTATACGCCACTTGGCGTGACGGGGGTACTTTACTTTTTACAAACTTAAACTGAAAATATATACTACAACACATAAGGGTAGACAGTATTTCAATGTAGGGTGTCTTAAAGAGCAAAAAATTAAAGATAGATGTGAAAGCAGTATCAAATACCAAGTCCTCCAACAACTAGAAAATACAATAAATATAAAAGATCATTGGAAGCAGGTAAATTATATATGGAAGGTAACGTGAAGAAATCCTGGGGAAAAGAGAACACTAGTATAAGGCATGGATGACAGCAAAGACCCTAGAGAAAATTAAAGAAAGAATAAGAAAGCAGACATAAATATAAACAAAACGAGAAGTACTGATGCCAAGACACTTATATAGCTTATACCAAAATAGCTTATAACTGTGGTATAGAATAGCAGGCGTCAGTATTTAATGACAGTACGTAAGCAATGGAAAGTTCATAGCGGTTAGTGTACAAAGCCAAGGCCGAAGGTGGAGATGAAGGAAGGGTAGTAGTCGGATATAATAAGTATCCAACAAGTTTCGGGAGAATGAAAATTACCTAGCAGTTATTGTAAACGTGTGAGTCAACACATGGCTTGACCAGTAAGGTAATTAGGTTGACAAACAAGGTCAAAGTCATGAAATAAACATAATTATTTTGAAACTCAGGAGAGGTAAAGCTGACCAGAGGTTACTTTGGAGTTACAGACAGCCTGTTTTTATCATTCTGAGAAATAGGTCAATATCCACTTGGTCGGAGGGTGTCGAAGGTTATCACATCGCTGCAGTTCATTGGATGCTGCGACGGTCCATTGGATGCTGCGACGGTCCATTGGATGCTGCGACGGTCCATTGGTCACTGATTCGTCGCGGACGTAAAGCGTGGTAAATGAAATTTCAATACAAAAACGTAGGCACGTATGATAAGTCAAGCGATTAGGACAGACAAGGAAGTCAGTCAGTTAGGCACAGGAATCAATCAAGTTAATAAGGAACAGAAAAGAGAGTTAGATAGTAAGAAGTAGTAAGCCTCAGAGTTAGTAAGCGTAGTAACAATTAGTTGAGCAGTAGACAGAACCAGAACAAGTGAATTAAATCGTTGAGAACATATAGTTGTGAAAGTGTTTTAAGTGTATTTCAAAGTTGTGCTTCAGACAACAAGCCGTAAGTAAGTTGTGAAAGAGATTGATTTTGCATGCCACAGATAGGCACTTGTGGACAATTCAATATCTATTCGGCGGTAGCCTCTGAATTGTCCAGAATTAAGAACAGTAATTCTAAAGATACGTTTTTCCACTATTATGTAACACGTGCCAAGTTAAAGATCAATAAACTTGCTTATGAATTATGACTGAATAGTCTGTGATGATTGTGTCAAACTACGATGTTGACTATAAATGTGTTTGCTGTGAGATTATTCTAAAAAAAAATAATAAAACAAGAGATATAAACAAAATAAATACACTCCAAACTGTTTAATATTGAAAATAGCTAAAGAGGCAGGGGAAGCGGCAAATAAAGGAAATATGAACAAACTGTACAAGAGTACGAAGAAATTAAGCGGAACATATAAACAGATAGATGCCTTTATTAAAGATAAGAAAAGAAAACTGCTTAGTTACATAAGGGGACAAATGAAGAGATGGAATGGGCACTTTGAATAACTCTTGAACAGACCAGACCCAAATAACCTCCAGAAATACTACCAACAGAAGAAGAATCACACGTTAATTGTGGAAAGCCAAGCAAGGAAGAAAACCATCAAGCTATTTAAAAAATGTGGCAAAGCCACATGACCAGATGAAATTCATTCAGAAGCCATTAAAGCAGATATTAACACCTCTACCAAAATGTTACATGATCTATCATTTACGACACACATTTGCTGGTGTATGTTGTGGAACTCAGGACTGAATCAGAGGGATAAAGCCACTTGGTCAAAGCAGTCGCCACGACGTGTGAGACTCGAGATTTTTATTTCACACCCGATAGAAAAAATCCTTTCTGTCTACTGCGGGTTTCGATCACCGTACGTCGGCTTTTCAGCCAGCGAAACAGTGGTTTTAGCCGCACGGCCACGCTTTACGAGACGTACAATTTTACATATATCTGGGCAGTAGTATAGACAAAGAGGGAAGAACAGAGAATGATACCAAAATAAGGATATCAAAAGCAAGAGGAGCATTCGTTGCACTGGGGATCGTATGAAAATCCCAAGAAATCAGATTAAATACAAAAATACAAATTCTCAGTGTTAGGTCAGTTCTATTATATGGCTGTGAAACTTGGAGAACAACACGAATGAAAACCATGAAGATACCGACCTTCATTAATGGATGCTTGCGCAGAATAAAATGATGAAAATGACATGAAAAAATCACTCACATAGAATTATGGAAAAGTACCAGTCAGATACCGGTGAATAAAGAGATACAGCAAAGACGATGACGCTGGATATGACGCACATTGCGGAAGCCAACTGAGAGTATTACACGACATGCCCTCTTTTGGAATCCTTAAGGAACAAAGAAAAAGAGGAAGACCAGAATATTCTGGAGAGACAAATGGAAGCAGAGATGAAGAAAATGGAGAAGACATAGAATGAGCTTAAACAATGAGAAAAAACAGAACGGCTTGGAAAGTGTTTGTTGAAGACCTTTGCTCCACTTGGAGCTGAAAAGTAGAAGAAAAGTACTTCAATCTTTCGGAATTATCTTACATTATTTTGATCTTGACGTACACATTCTGCCCATTAAACCTTTTCATTACTGCAGCATTAGTTTGTACTGATATATATTTCATATCTACAATCTTCAATTCTACTGTCAATTTCTAAACATATACGTAGTTATTCATATATGATTTATAGACGTACTAAAAATAACATCTTAAAATGTCAATTAAGTATCAATTTATACTTAAAATTGCCTTTTGTTTGATATATAAACAAACAAAAAAAATCACCTCCTTTAACAGTTTGAGACTGAAACACAATAATAAAACTCAATCCCACCAGATTTGTTGTCGTTTCATTAATAGACACAACTTTATCACTTTACAACTAACAACAACAGACCATTTTCTATTTATTTATTTATTTTAAACAAAATCACGCATTCCATGAAAATGTTCTACTTGGTGAAAGCAAGCACCAAGGTATGTGCTCATCGCAGTTAAACGGTAGAGTTGAATTTGGTTATTTAACCATATATCATTCAGTACGACGTTCTCTTCGTCTGTCTTTCTCTTAATCTACACATCTATCTATTAAACCCATCTGCCCATCAGTCTGCCTACCTGCCAATATGCCTATCTACATATTTGTGTCATGCGTTCTTGCTTGATATATATATTTTTTGTTTTGCGTTCGTCAGCTTTCACCTCTGGCGAAGCCTAGAGACTAGAAATTGAATTGTGCGTCTTAATCCAGTTTTTCCTGGCAGTCGTGTGCACAGGGGTCCCTCGTCGTACAGGCAGATAACTCCGTCTTCGTAGTTTGTTTGATATAATTCTGCCTCCTATACATTTGTTCTATGAATGTATCCTTTAAAAACCCACCTCATCTATGTCTATGTATCCATCTGTCTACTTAATGCCTGTTTGTCTACGGATATTATGTCTGTCTGTCTGTCTATATATATATATATATATATATATATATATATATATATATATATTAGTTTCTGTCAGTCTATCCCTCTATTCGTCCATCCCTATATATGTCACCCTTTCGATGTGTCATTCCTTTGTATTTGTGTCTTCGTCCTCATTTGGGGGCTCGGAAGTCTAGAGGTACGATGTCAGCCTATGTACAGGAAGCACCTGGGTTCAAAGCTCTACCCGCCCCTGATCTCCTTGGTAGTCAGATCCCATGTCCAACCTTCTCGAATGGCGGCAATAGACAGGTAGTCGCGTGTACACTCTTGCACGTAAAAGAAAAACGCTTGGCATTTGAAATAGGAATGAGTAGGCCATAAATATACGGCCGCTGACTTGGCAAAATTGTCACCAAAAAACATATCCACACCGCAGATCCTTGACCGTGCTACAGAGTTCGTGCACGTAAGTCAGGGCTCTCCTCGGATTTTCTCGACATTTTCAAGAGGTATATGGGACCACCTATAGATTCGTCCACTGTACAATGATCATGATCCTAACACCTATAAACAAACGAAGTACTCTTGTATCAACTTCATTGCCTACTTACTTGTCCGTCTGCCTTCCTGCATGCATGTCTGTTTAATGCTTTTTATTACATGTAAATTCACATCACCTCCCCTTAATGTTCTAAAATTACATAACATTCTCTCTCTATCTCTCTATCTCTCTCTCTCTCTCTCTCTCTCTCTGTGTTGTGTATGTGTGTGTGTGTGTGTACTGATCCACTTTTAGATCAATGAATTATTCCTCAAACTATCTAGATTCATAGATTACATTGCTGTACTTTCAGAAATATGACATACTTTTCACATATTTTAGTCTTGTTGTAAATCGTTCTCATCAAATACTTCTCCATAATTTCTCACAAACGTAATAACGCAAAGAATGTGCACTGCTTTTAGAACACCCATGACATTTCCCATCTGTCCGAAAACCGTGTGCTTGGTGTATTAGTCGGTTCAGATCTCAGACACAGATTAGCGTTGTATACATGGCTATTTCTGTTGAGTTTGACACAATATTAAATGTGTTCTGCCAAGATCATTAGTTGTATATTTTTCTTTTTGTCTCCGGTTATTGGAAATATTTATGCGGGAAAATTATAGATGCGACATTTGAGTGGCGAGTTTGCAATAACAAGGGTTTGTCTGTGACGTACAAGGGAACAATGGAACAGAATGGCGAGGAGCATAATGGGGACATAAAGGAAAGTTAATGAAAATCAAGTAATGAGCCTGAGAAGTGATATCATCATCATCATCACCATCATCAAGTACCATGCGTGCTGGGCATAGCTGGTCATGTCTCTCCACAACTTTCGATCTCGACTGTTATTTATCATTTATGTTTTTGACCTTCTGCCAAGTCATTCTCTTAAGCTGTCTAGTATCTTTTCTCTTTGCTTTCTTCTACCTCTTCTTCCGTCAATTTTCCCAGTTGTTATAATATATTCCAGCTGGTCTCCTCACTTTTGAATATCGAACAAATTATCATTTTTTTGAATTGGAAATTAGCTCTCTTTTTGCTTTGACCTCTTTCAGAACATTTTCATTACTCTTCTTAGTTGTCCATGGTATTCTCAACATTCTTCTGTAAAACCACATTTCTACACAGACTCCAGTGATTTTCTTGTCTGTCGTCCTACTGTCCATGATTCTCATCCATATGTTAAGACTGGCTCTAAATAACATTTAAGAACTCTTTTTCTTGTTTCTATTGTCAAAAATGGATTACACAGTATCTTCCTCATTTTTTGGAAAGCTGCTTTTGCCTGAGCCATTCTGCCTCTCACCTCACTTGTACATCTACCATATGAGGTTGACATTGTTCCCAGATATTTAAATTAATTTACATATTTCAATATTGTTCAACTTGTCTTGATTGTGCACTGCGGTGATGCCTTTTTCTTGAGATGTGATATACCGGAATAGATAACCATATCATAAGAACTGATAGGCTAAACCAGAGAATCTAATCAGAAGAAATGAGAAACGAGACATAGAACCAAAAAAGAAATGATAAACCAGCAAGTCAGAAGAACTAACATTTTTGGAAAGGAAATTCAAAAGAAAAAATTAATAGCTTGACAAGAAATATAAGTTCAAAAGACAAAAATTGATATACCGAAGAAGTGAACAAAATTGTAGAGCTGATATTGAAGAAAAAGAAACCAAACATAATCCCATTTTTAGAATTGCACGATGAAGTCGATACAACGTATTGACAAGAGAAACGAAGTGAGAGAGAGAGAGAGATTGAGAGTAAACGACCATAAGCTATTTACTGTAGTCAATAGAGCATTTAAAGGTGTGTAGGGTCCGTTGTTTGATGTATGACAGGGATAATTCGACGACTACCTGCGTGTTTATATGTTCGGTTGGTGTCAAGAACAATGTCCTAACACCATCAAGCGCTATACATTTTTTGTTCTCAATATGACGATCATCATTTTCGGGAGGACGTGAACTTCCATGATATATGGTGGATAGGCGGCAGGAACCATTGAAGGCTATGTCTGAAGGGTGTTCCGTGTTGCAGTTTCCTCATATTCCAAGTCCGGCTTGTTGCATGAGCTACTGAGTTAAGTGCTCTATGCTACTGTGAGCTGTGTGTCTCATCCGTTTTGATCATGTTTCGATGTCCCAATTGTTTACGATGAAGGATGATATCGTATGACAGGGAACAGTTGACTGTGTTCACTTTCTGTGCGGTTTCGCCTTATGTCTTTTGGCGTGTGCTGAGACTGCTACGATGGGGACTACAGTTACATTTCTTTGTTTGGGAGATGAGTTAGTAATTCGGATGATTCCACTGGTACGGGCAGTTGAGCAATTATGGATTTTGATTCGTTTGCAGTGATACCGAGGCCTTCCATAACCAATAACCAATAACTTTTGGGGAAAAAATGTAGCTCTTGTACAATAAGTATGAGATGAGTAAGGAAGATATGATTTCTCTCTGCGATCATTACAGCAAACAGACGTAATTACGAATATTATTCAGTGGATATAATATGTTTACTTTCCTACAATGGATGCATAATCTTGGTTCGGTTGTATCTTGTAATATAGAATGTAACTAATGGCTAGAAAAGAGTATAACCAGAAAATGTTAGCTGCAGTTATGCCACTGTTGAGCTATTGAAGTTATGGCACTGGCATTCCGCTAATTGTACAAGTGTGTTTCCTCAATAATGACCCTTTAAATAATGTTGCAATATCCTCATTTGTATTAACAAATTAAAGAAATGCTGCGTTCAATATCGGTGGAACACCCTTTTATATTCTGTTCTAATCCTACACTTAACCCATCTTGATTTTGTCTAGTCACTAATGAAAGCAGTTCATATAGGACTTGGGATGGGAGGGGGGAGGGGAAGGATGAACTGGTTGGTCTCGAGGCAAGACGCTAGCCTCGAGACAGAGAGCTTGTGAGTTCAAATCCCGCTGTACCCGTGGATTTTTATTTATAATTTATTTCTGCGGTAACCACCTCTGGTCTCAGCAGCGAGGCCCGGTTTGAAACGTCAATTACTCATCGACGGAAAAACTCCGAAGACGGAGTTATCTGCCTGTGCGGCGAGGACCCCTGTGCACACGGCTGCCAGGACAAATGAATTAACACGCAAAATTCAGTTCCTAGTCTCTATTAGAAAAAAAAAATATATATATATATAATAGGACGTTGTGCTATTGTTAAAAATATTTTTTTTAAACAGGTCTATTTAAGTTGATCATGCAAAAGTGACCTTAATAGATGAAAATAGAAAAGATGAGTCTGTATGTGGCCACTTTGTCAAAGTTTTCAAAGCAACTATATCTCATTATATCTGCTAAGCTCCCTAATCCAGTGTATGCTTTATGCATCGCTACGATACGACATTGAATCTGGTTTGGCAGGAAATCCATAGCCTCCAAATAATAGCTCAGAAAGGCCGCTAGCTGATGAATCTATTGAAAAAACAATAATTCTCTTCCACATTCAGAGTCACTGTAATCATGGTATTAGGCCCAACGGAATAAATGCATTAGATTTAATTTAATTTTTACAAGCGCTGAGCTTGTATTATTTACTGAATGTTTTCAGTGACTGTAACACTAATTGTTATTTATCGATCAAAATAATTGGTTCAGTATTCTTGTACCATATCTCATATTCAAATATTAAGTCTTGATCACACTGCACAAGCTAATGTAATGTAAATATCACCAGTTTAATACAAGTGATAAAAATAATAATCATAATAACAATAATAGTGTTAATAGACGCAATGAAAGATGTCTACGCTTCATCCTGAAACTTACATTCACTCCATTTTCAGCCGTTAGTCTCAGTGACGTAACTAGCGCCCGGAGCAAGGCAAGTTTTGCACTCATTAACCTCTTTGTCTTTATTTATTACTACCTTTTTATTTGTTTTCTCCTGTTAAAATGTTGCGCCTCTTAGAATGTTGCGCCTCTTAGAATGTAGCGCCTTGGATAATCACCCCTTACCCCGCGTCAATCTACACCACAGGTTGACTTCCTGCAAACGATCAGATTCATGGAGGCAACACATATCTTTCTCTCGCTCTCTCTCTCTCTCTATATATATATATATATATATATATATATAGAGAGAGAGAGAGAGAGAGAGAGAACTGAATACAAATGAAGAGAAGAGGAAGAAATGTCAGATTTCAATAAGAAAATATTCAGACCAACAAGTTATCCCCCCCTCCCTTCACCAAGTTTATTAACATCTCTGTCCTGTTTGTCCCGGTATAAGTTTCAAAGTTGTCCGTATGTGCCTATTATGTTTATATCTGGCCTCGAGACAGAGAGGTTGTGGGTTCAAATCTCGGCTACACCGGTTGGGATTTTTATTTATGATTTCTCTCTGCTGCAACCACCCCTGGTCTCAGCAGCGAGGCCCGGCTCGAAACGTCAATTACTCATCGACGGAAAAAAAATGAGTACCTCCGAAGTCGGAGTTATCTGCCCATGCGGCGCGGGTCCCCTGTGCACACGGCTGCCAGGGGGAAATGGATTAACACGCAAAATTCAGTTCCTAGTCTCTAGGGACTTCGTCGGAAGTATAAAGCTGGCGAACGAAAAAAGAAATATATCAATACACCTCATGTAAATTTGTAATCGCTGAAGTGATTATTATTGTTGACTCAATAAAAGCAGTGCGGTTCAAATTAGTCATGAGTTTATTATTATTGACACTTTACTGTATAAATCAAGCATTACTGCACAGCTGATTGCTGTTTGAATGATAATTGACATAAATAACTGTATATATTATGTATATATATAAACCAATATAAAGCAAAGACAATGCAATTAAAAAATAGCGTAACAATCACAAAAGTAAATAAAGCCACCGACCCAGTCAGAATAATGCACTCTTGGACACAGAATAGTGGTGGATAGTTGAATTCACCTGATTCGAAGTACCCTCCACAGGTCACAACTATTGTTGCACAACTTTTATGTACACACATGAAATAGCTCCAAACACACAAACAAATAGGGCAATGAAAGAAGAGCATTTCTTCGTAATGGATATTAGTTTCGAAAATTTCAGCTCGACTAGAGAATGATGTTCTGGAATAGTTTCGATTTAATGTCATGAATGTTGTTGAGAAAGAAAGCCGTGTTTTAAATGTGGCTAGTTACACAATATACGTTCTATCCATGACTGGTCTCAACCTCAGGTTCATTCACTAGTAACAACTCTTCATAATATTACAAGCAGTGGGACTGACACAAATGCGATGACCTATTAACTCTGAACGAAAGTTTTGGATGTTTAGCTATGAAAAAGTATATTCTATTATATCAATGTAACCAGCTCCATTGCAGTCAGGAATGCCCCATATCCGCTCCACCACTTGTTGCGGAATTTCCCTAAATGCATTGGTAAATTCTGTTGACAAGATCATTCCATGCACGCCCTACACGACAGCAATGGCGACGATTCTAAACCTTCTTATTCACCTCTTACAACCTGCGTGACAGGTAACAGTGGCTCTGTTCTATTCTCCTCCTCATGGTAGGGTCCCCGGTGGTAATACAGGGAGCTATGAACGGTACCTTCCTAATACTTTCCAACTGTAAACCTCGTGAAACATTCCCTCGTGATTTATAAATTAACAAAGTTATAAATTAGGAACAAGATTTGTACCGAAGTTTGAGCTCAATGACCTTGAGTTTTTGTGTGTGTTTTTTTCAATCAAGTCAGAAAATTGTTGTCCCGACCAGAATAATTATTCTAGACTTAATCCACACGCATACCTTATATTACACTACACAATTGCTTCACTAAAGCTACTGTTAAGCAACAATTTATAGCGAATCTGATGTGCTACCAACCTCTCACTATTGACACAACAGCAAATTCTTAAACACGGTTCGCCAATACATTATTCCACATCGAGGCACCTCATTACGAGAGAATCCTTACACTGGAATAATTGTCCGTTACAATCGTATCATTAACATACTGTAGTCATTTTGTACTGGTCTTATTAGCCCGCTCTTTTTTTTTAGTGCCTTCACTCTCGTTTACTTCTTCGAGCATGCTTTATGTGTCTAGTCCTTACTACTGGTATTTCAAATGTCATCCGTCTTTTCATCGACTGGCTATTCAAATATAACAGTCTTCGTAATCTTACAGTGAATAAGGTAAAGTATGAGATTTGAACGGGCGTCTTAGCACGCGAGTTTCCACCCATATGTGCTCGGCCGCCTATCCAGAAATGTTCGGAGATCTCTGGATGGTGTCGCTTCAAGCATCGAAACTCACGATGCGAGGCGACATTCCTCACCTTCCCAGGGTAATACCCTAGTACCCATTTCTGCCAACGGCTGGGTCGACCGTGGGGGTATTTTTTTTTTTCCCAACCACGAGTACAATTCACACTGCTCCCAGCGGGAATCTAAAACGGTTTGTCCGAACGTCGGTAACCCAGTCGGGTGGTTTTCCCAACTAGGTTACAGTGAATATCTAGAATATATATATAATATCATTAACATACTGTACATCTCAATATTCAGAAATTCATATATATATATATATATATATATATATATATATATATATATATAGGTATAGGTATAAGTATAGGTATCAATTTTCATAATAATTGTGCAGTGTAATATACATTATATATATAATAATAATATATATAATAGAAAAAAGAAATGCAGAGAATACAAGGGACGTTACATTTAATATGAGAAACAATCGTGAAATACAGAGAATATAAGAGACGGTCTATTTAATAGGAGAAACAATTGAGAAATACAGAGATTATAAGAGACGGTATATTTAATCTGAGAAACAATCGATAACTGTGTGTTTATATGTTCGGTTGCAGTCAAGAACGATATCCTAACATCGTCAAGCGCTATACATTTTTTGTTCTCAATATGACGATCATCATTTTCGGGTGGACATGAAATTCCGGTATATGGTCGATAGGCGGCAGGAACCATTGAAGGCTATGTCTGAAAAGTGTTCCTTGTTGCAGTTTCCTCATATTCCAAGTCCGGCTTGTTGCAGGAGCTACTGAGTTAAGTGATCTGTGCTCACTGTGAGCTGTGTGTCTCATCCGTTTTGATCATGTTTCGATATTCCAATTGTTTATAATGAATGATGTTATCGTATGACAGGGAACAGTTGGCTGTGTTCACTTTCTGCGCGGTTTCGCCTTATGTCATTTGGCGTGTGCTGAGACTGCTACGGTGGGGACTACAGCTACCTTTCTTTGTTTGGGAGATGAGTTAGTAATTCGGATGATTCCACTGGCACGGGCGGTTGAGCAATTATGGATTTTAATTTGCTTGCAGTGATACCGATGCCTTCCATAACCAATAACCAATCTAGAATATCTGTTGGAGCCAAAGGCGCCACACAGCAGCAGAGATGGACGCTGTTAGCGATCCACAGTTGACGACTTCTGGCCAGGATCGATGAACCAGAACCACCCAGACTCTACTCCACCTTTTGCTGTTCCTTCAGAAACAGACTAATCTAACAAGTCTGGCCAAGTGAGTAGAGATGGAAGAAGGAAGACAACCCGGCACTAAAAAAAAACATGCTGAAGTCGGATGTGTTGGGTCGAAAGGCGCAAATATCACAGTTCTACTGCAAAGTAAAACACAACGTATCTAAGCCCACTTAACGTCCTTCTATAAGGACGGATGACGAAGAGTGCAATGAGTTCGTTTAGTAACCATCGGGTGAACGAAAGAAAGAGAAAGAAAGAGAATGTTTGGTCACTCTTAACACTAACAATTGTTTGTCGTGGGACCATTTAAAAAATACACTAGAGTTTGTAACTTTTAGGAGATTGTCACAAATAGATAATATTATAATATACAAATAACATGCATGCCGCGGGTAGAGCTGCAGAAATTATGTAAAATAAACATAAAATGTTGTCCAACAGTTAAACCTGCAGAGAAATGGGACAGACTACGAGGTTCCGGCAAAAACCTTCATCAGGTTAAAAACAAAAACAAATTATTAATACAAAATGAGACACGAAGAGCAAGTACTTTTCACAAATTGTGATGTGAGGTGATAGATTCTTGGGGTCAATATTTGTATTTTATGAATTAATTCTAATTCACTTTAATTGTTCACCGCATTACACACTGCAGCAACGTTTCTTTTCACCTATAATTTTTTTTCTTACAATTTCTTTCAAAATGTACACTTTTCTAGTTATCCTTGCCCAGGCCTATCCCACTTTTGGCTTTCCAACATAATTCTCGACACATTTTCACATTTTCCACATCAAAGCACGACAGAGGTATGTTTCATATACTTGGACATGTTTTCCTTCAAGGTTTTTGCATTTATTTGCGTATTTATCTGTTTTATTGTTTGTTTGTATAGAACCATCATCATTACACACCGGATGAATCCATAGGTGCTCGGATATTCTTCTACAGAATCTTGAGAAAATCTATGGAGAATCTTGACTCAAGTGCACGAACTCCGTAGTACAAACCTGGAATCCGCGTTGTGGGTAGGTTTTTGCTGACAGTTTTACCTGGGCAGTAAAAGTAAAGAAAAGTAAAGTATCCCCGTCACGCCAAGTGGCGTATAGGGAATATGGTGTTAGTGACCATAAATTTTACAAACCTTCGGCACATGATTTTTGGGGTAATGTGGTAGGTAATACGCCCGTACCGCTTTACTTTACCAGAAAAATATCCGGTACCCATTAAAGGCTGGGTAAACCGGAGGCCGTCGGTTGGGACCGAACCCTACCTCTTGTCCTTTGTAGTCCAGTTACTAACCACTGAGCCATCGCGGCTCCTTGCCTTGGCAGTGGTCAGATTTATTGGTTAAGCTATGAGTGCTCCGATATCCTCCAAGAGAATTTCGAGAAATTTCAAGGAGAATTCCGATTTATGTCGACGAACTCCGTAGTACATGCCTGGAATCCGCGGTTTGGGTAGATTTTTGCTGACATTTATGCCCTGGCAGGGGTCAGATTTATTGGCTACTCTTTTTTATTTTAACTGCCAATGTCATTGTGCTGTGACAACCAGTCAAACAAAAAGTGATTAAACTTTTTTTAAAGTCAATGTCAAATGTCAAAAGAGTTTTCGCTCTGCTACTACAATAAATATGGGAGCCACGATAGCTCAGTGGTTAGTGAACTGGACTACAAAGGACATGGGGTAGGGTTCGATCCCAACCGACGGCTTCCGGGTTCACCCAGCCTTAAATGGGTACCGGATTTTTTTCTGGGAAAGTAAAGCGGCACAGGCGTAATGCCGATCACATTACCCCAAAAATCATGTGCTGAAGGTCGGTACATTTTATGGTCACTAACATCATATTCCCTATACGCCACTTGGCGTGACGGGGGCTCTTTACTTTTTTTTTACTACTGGAATAGACTACTGGGAGAGACTCCCTACTACATACTACAATAAATATAAAACTAACTGACGTATGTAAATAAGAGAACAGACAAGTAATTGCAGTGCTGCGGTAAAGGTGGTAGCTGGGAGCAAGTAATGGGGTGTAGTATACACAAAGTTTGATGACAGCTTTACAAAAAAAGTGCACTATAAATTATTCATGCTTTGGCCAACATAAGGGCTTCTACAGAAAACAAGAACAACACAAACGAACTACGAAATGATGATATACTCTACTGCATGTTAAGAGTAACTATCTAGTGAAACTGTCCTAGAATGTTAAAGTGTGTACTTAGGTCATTTTAAACATAGTAACCAACGTGGAGTCGTAAAATCTAATAAAGAAGAAAATTATTGATTTACTCCCAGGCACATAATACATATCGTAAACTTTGAACACGTATTTACAAAGTATACAATTCTGAAAACAAAAATACAGAAAGTGAAAGGGAGAATACAATCGACATTCTAACACTAAAAAAAAGGTAAAGTACGAGACATGAATCTCGGCCGTCTATCCAGAAGTGTTCGGAGGCTTCTGGATAGTGTCGCTTCAAGCATGGAAACTCACGATGCGAGGTGGCATTCCTAACCTTCCCAGAGTATCGCTACCCTGGTACCCATTTCTGCCAGCGACAGGGTCGACCGCGGGATTTTTTTTTTTCCAACTACGAGTACAATTCGCATTACTTCCAGCGAGAATCGAACACGGATTGTCCGAACGTCGGTAGTTCAGTCGAGTGGTTTTCCCAACTAGGCAACCGAGGTCCCCAATTAACAATGTGACATTTAAGAGAATGACAAATAAAAACTCATAAACAGCACTACAGTTTTTTATCCTCATTAAGTTTATCCAGCTAGATTTTCATGATAAGAGGACTTGTATTTCTGAAGCTGGCGCTGATCCCACTTCCTGTCCTTGATAGTAGGACTTATTTTTACGAAGCTGACGCTGATCTCACTTGCCGCCCTTGATAGTAGGACCTGTATTTATGAAACGGACGCTGGTACCACTTGTTACCCTTGATAGTAGGACTTGTATTTATGTAGATGACGCTGATCCCACTATCTAACCTTGATATTAGGACCTGTATTTATGAAGATGACGCTGAACCCACTAGCTAACCTTGATAGTAGGACCTGTATTTATGAAGATGACGCTGAACCCACTAGCTAACCTTGATAGTAGGACTTGTATTTATGTAGACGACGCTGATCCCACTTGCTACCAATTATAGAAGGATTTGTATTTCTGAATGAAGCTGATACTTAGCCCACTTTGTACCCTTTATCATCATCATCAAGTACCGGGCCTACTGGCGTAGGTGATCATGTCTCTCCACAACTTTCGATCTCGGCAGCTATTTATCAGTTCTGTTGTTGACCTTCTGCTAAGCCATTCTCTTAAGCTGTCTGTTATTTTTTCTCTTTGCCTCACTCTATCTCTTCGTGCCTCAATTTTTCCAGTTGTTACAATATATTCCAGTTGTTCTCTTCTCATTACATGGCCAAAAAATGATGATTGTTTCTTCCTAATATTGGAAATTAGCTCTCTTTTTGCTTTGACCTCTCTCAGAACATCTTCATTACTCTTCTTAGCTGTCCATGGTACTCTCAACATTCTTCTGTAAAATCACATTTCTACAGACTCCAGTGTTTTTCTTGTCTGTTGTCCTATTGTCCATGATTCGCATCCATATGTTAAGACTGGCTCTACGTAACCTTTAAGAACTCTTTTTCTTGTTTCTATAGTCAAAAATGGATTGTATAGTATCTTCCTCATTTTTTGGAAACCTGTTTTTGCCTGAGCCATTCTGCATCTCACCTCTTTTGTACATCTTCCGTCTGAGGTTAACAAAGTTCACAAATATTTAAATTCATTTACCTGTTTTAATATTGTTCCACCTGTATTTATTTTTGCACTGAGGTGATGTCTTTTTCTTTGTTGTTACCATTACCTCTGTCTTTTTGCTATTAAGGCTGAGTCATTTATTTTTCCTTTCTTTCACTATAATGTCCAACATTTCTTGTAACTCATTTTCACTCTTAGCGATTAAGACTGTATCATCAGCATACCTTAGATTATTTATATTATGACCTCCAATTGTTATTCCAGGCATGTCCCTTATGGATCTTAAAATAATCTCATTATAAATATTAAACAAATCTGGTGACAGCACATAACCTTGTCTAACACTCGATTTTATTTGTTGAAACATTCCCAATTGGTCTCCAGTTCTTATGGCCGCTGTTTGTTGCCAGTAAATGTTCTTTATTATTCTTAGATCTTTCCTGTCTACGTTTATACTTTCTAAAATTTTTATTATTTCTTGGTGCTTTACTTTGTCAAATGCCTTGGTGTAATCTATGAAACATAGGTATAGATCTGTTTTCACCTCTATGGCTCTTTCTACTAAAGATATTATGATATAAATGGCATTGCTTGTTCCTTTATCTCTAACAAAACCACACTGTTCATCGCTAAATTCTGGACTGATTTTGTTTCGCACTCTTCGCATGATGATTCTTAGTAATATCTTAGTCATATGACACATAAGGCTTATTGTGCGATGATCATTGCATTCAATCGCACCCGATTTCTTTGGTAGGGTTATGAATATTGATTTGAGCATGTCGTATGGTATATATCCGCTGTTGTAGATATCATTCAATATTTTTAAAATAATATTTCTATTCCAAAATCACTCATGGCTTCAATTTCTTCTTTAGTTATATTATCTGGTCCAGGAGCTTTGCCTGCTTTCATATTGCGCAAGGCATCTTCCACTTCTTCTCTGTATTTCTGGTCCTTCTCCATCATCCTTTATATTTATTTCCGTTCGTTCATCATTATAAAGATCTTTAATGTATTCTGTCCATCGTTCCCTTATGTTTCCTTGATCAATCAACAGTTCTCCTTCCTTTGATCTTAGACATCCATTTTTTATTGCGTTTTTATTCCTGTTAATTCCTCAATTTATAGAAGGACTTTATGAAGGATGCTGACATAGCTCCAACCGACACCGCACGCGATGATGGTGATAGGTTGGCAGATTTTTTTTTAAATGTATACATCTTTAGTAAATTTTTTTTTAAGCTGAGTCCCATGTGTTAATTCCTGACCAGATGGTAGATCCCTAGCAGTCATCACACCTGAATGTCAGAATATGCTGTAACTGTTTTGGATGGATGATATAGCAATCGTATACTTAGATCATTGGCCTCCCTGTCGTGTCGAAGTTTTCATTGAAATGCGGAATATTTTGTTCAGAGATACATTAATTTTGAAAGTATACAGACATAACATGCACACACACACACACACACACACACACACACACGCACACACACACACGAACACACACACGCACGCACACACACACGCACATTAATTTTGAAAGTATACAGACATAACATGCACACACATACACATTAATCTTTATAGTATACAAACACAACATGCACACACACACTCCCACTCACATATGGTTGAGTCAAGAGAAAATATTAGCAATTAGTAAACATTTTTTATCGTTCACTTATGGTGAAGTCTCTAGAGGAATTGAATTTTGCGTCTTAATCCATATTACCCTGGCAGCCCTGGGGTCCTTCCCAGCGCAGGCAGATAACTCCGTTTTCGGAGGTTCTCATATATTTCCATCGATGAGTAATTGACGCTTCAGGCCGAGCCTTACTGCTGAGACCTGGGGTTATTGCCGCATTAAAAAAAAAACACAAATAAAAATCCCAACTGGTGAAGCCGGGATTAGAACTCCCAACCTCTCTGCCTTCAGATCGGGGCCTTACCTCGAGACTAACCAGTCCACGGTAAACACTTTAAACATTAAGGAATTCTTCCGCATTGTTATCAATGCCACCAACTACATCCTTGCAGGTAGCATTACAATGTAGACACTAACACGACGTGAAAGTAGCAGTGTAAATATGGCCCTCTATATTTGACAGACGTTACTTAAGTGCAGTGTTCGTTCATCTCTTGTGTAATAAAGAAAGAGAAACATATTACACTTCATCGACTGATGTATACGCCTCAGAACAGGACACAATGGACTCCATAGTCACATATATACAAAATTCAAGATCGGCACATCAACTACTTGTACATGTGGACAGGCGCCCCAGACTGCTGAACACATACTCCAAGATTGCACAGAATATAGTAGACTAAGGAAAATCCATAGGCCCATAGATACATACAACACTACAGACAAAACTATATGGGCCACTGCAAGAATTACAAAAGACAGTAAAATCTATACAGGAAACGGCATTGCAGATATAGACAATACTTCGGGTGAACGAAAGATAGATCGACTGATGTATTTCGGTAACGGTGGTGCTTGTATGTCACTGTAGCATGTAGGTGGGTGGAATTATTTAAAATGTATTTATTTTTTTTTAAATTAGGTTATTTCTGTGACAGACGCTTCGCAACTGGGTCAGGTAAACAGCGCTGTGACGACAGAATCCATCTCAGAAGAAAACAGCCTAGTCACATTAAATTAGATAACGACAATTCTGAAAGTTATTACTTGCCCAGTACACTCAAAAATGTCAGAATTCTGAATAGTATGTCTAGAATTTAAAAAAAAAAAATATTCCATAAAGTATTAAAAAATAAGCGCCACATTATTAACATGTCCTTTTTTATGAAAAATCCAGATTTTCTGACAATATATTTCTCTTTTTTCCCCATATAATAACCTTAGCCGAGTATGTGACATAACGCACGGTCTACTCCAATTTCGAAATGTCTACAAGGTGGGTGTCAAGGCAGTTAACGTCACAGCTGAAAGAGGCGGTTCTTGAGTAGTTGTGCGGACGAGAGAACAAGTAACAAATTGTGGGTGGGGGTAGAATGTGAAGAGGAAAAGAAAGTGTTATAAAGATTGTTTTTTAAGGATGAGGAGAGAGGGAGAGAGAAAATGAAAACTAGTGGAAGAGAAATACTAAAGTCAAGGAAGATGTTTGAGGAGAAACTGTTACGATGAATATTTTATAAGAGTTAGGAGAAAACGAGAGAAAAAAGGAGACTAGTGGAAGAGAAATGTTAATAGGAAGAGGTATGAGGAGAAAGTTGTATTAAGAATTTTTTTTTTACAGAATATGAGGAGAGAAAAAAAAATACTAGCTAAAGAGAAATAAGAAAAGAAAGATACTGGGGAGGAAATGCTTGTTCCTTCAGTTCCTATGGGGGCCTTTCAAGTTAAAAAAAAACATGTGTTGGCCATGTGCTCTAGCGTTTGATTCTTGTGCAATGTGCTGAGGAGTGGGGGTTCGATCCTGTTTCGGACTATCTATTGTTATTTGTTTTTTTTCTGTTGTGGGTTGTTTGTGACGTTTTTCCGAGTGTTGTAAATATACCTCTTACCCTGAAATGATTCGCTTCCAAAAGATATAAGCAGTTAACCATCGTTTTACTTTAGTTCCGTTTGTGTACCACTTGCTGGGTTTGTTCCAATGTTCTATTTGCCCATTAATCAATGTTATGACGTACATAACACTTTGATATAAGATAAATCACCAATATTCTTTTTTATATTTGAATTATCATGAATCGACGAAAACCTCCACATTTTTTATTGAGCTTGCACTCCTTGCAATACTTTCCCGCAATCAATTCGTAATCTTAATTGCAGCCTTACACTTTGATTTGATATCTGCAACTACTGTTTAATGTTTTACCTCTACGTTTTATTTCGTTGAATGCAATGGTTCCCAAATTGTATACTGAATGCGTTCTGGCATTGCTGTAGTTTGTTAAAGAGTCAATGACAACTCTGGTGGTCATTTTCAACAAAAATAAAATGACGAAAATCGTCAAAAGTAAATAAAGTGGGGCAATTGCCTTCAAATAAACAATTTCAAGCCCAAACATCTTCTATTGCAAAAATAGAACAGAAAGAAAGAAAGAAAGAAAGAAAGAAAGAAAGAAAGAAAGAAAGAAAGAAAGAAAGAAAGAAAGAAAGAAAGAAAGAAAGAAAGAAAGAAAGAAAGAAAGAAAGAAAGAAAGAAAGAAAGAAAGTCGAGCAGTACGGATTCGATCCTGCTTCTGATAGTCTATTGTTCTTTGTTTTTTCCTGTTGTTGACTATTGGCTATTTTTTTCCGAGTGTTGTAAACATACCTATCTGTTTGTCTGTCTGCCTGCCTGTCTGTCTGTCTGTCTGTCTGCCTGTCTATCTGTCTGTCTGTCTGTCTGTCTGTCTGTCTGTCTGTCTATCTATCTATCTATCTACATTACAGAGAAAGAAAGCAACAATAAAGGACTCAATCTTAATAGCAAAAAGACAGAAGTAATGATAACAACAAAGAAAAAGACATCACCTCAGTGCAAAATAAATACAAGTGGAACAATATTAAAACAGGTAAATACATTTAAATATTTGGGAACTTTGTTAACCTCAGACGGAAGATGTACAAAAGAGGTGAGATGCAGAATGGCTCAGGCAAAAGCAGCATTCCTAAAAAATGAGGAAGATATTATGCAGTCCATTATTGACAACAAAAACAAAAAAAAAGAGTTCTTAAATGTTATGTAGAGCCGGTCTTAACATATGGATGTGAATCATGGACAATAGGACAACAGACAAGAAAATCACTGGAGTCTGTAGAAATGTGGTTGTACAGAAGAATATTGAGAATACGATGGACAGTTAAGAAGAGTATTGAAAACTTTCTGAAAGAGACCAAAGGAAAAGGAGAGCTAATTTCCAATATTAGGAAGAAACAATCATCAATTTTTGGCCATGTAATGAGAAGAGAACAGCTGAAATATATTGTAACAACTGGGAAAATTGAGGGACGAAGAGATAGAGGGAAGCAAAGAGAAAAGATACCAGACAGCTTAAGAGAATGGCTTGGCAAAAGGTCAACAACAGAAATAATAAATAACTGTCGAGATCGAAAGTTGTTGAGAGACAAGATCACCTACGCCAGCTGGTCTGTTACTTGATGACGATGATCTATCTATCTATCTATCTATCTATCTATCTATCTATCTATCTATCTATCTATCTATCTATCTATCTATCTATCTATCTATCTATCTATCTATCTATCTATCTATCTATCTATCTATCTATCTATCTATCTATCTATCTATCTATCTATCTATCTATCTATCTATCTATCTATCTATCTATCTATCTATCTATCTATCTATCTATCTATCTATCTATCTATCTATCTATCTATCGGTTTGTCTGTCCGTCCGCCCGCCCGCCCGCCCGCCTGTCTGTCTGTCTTTCTGTATGTCTATCTATCTATCTATCTATCTATCTATCTATCTATCTATCTATCTATCTATCTATCTATCTATCTATCTATCTATCTATCTATCTATCTATCTATCTATCTATCTATCTATCTATCTATCTATCTATCTATCTATCTATCTGTCTGTCTATCTATCATTTGAGTTTTCGATCTGTAGCTGGCCCATAAGGCATAGACTCAGATACTCTTTCTCTTATCTAAATTTTTATTCTAGAAGGTTTCAATCCTTGTAAAGATCTGTTATCAAATCTCGTCATTTGTCTCTGTTCTGTGCAAGCAACTCTATCTCATTGAAGTAACCGATTCCTGCTGCTCTTCCCTCTCTGATCAATGTTCTTCACAGTGTCTCTCTGAGTCGACCTCTTTTCCTCTTACCCGTTGTTTCCCACATGAGGGCTTGTCTTGTTATTCGGTTATTATCTCTTCTCATCACATGTCCAACATATGACCATCATCTTTTCTTGATTACTGAAGATATTAGTGGTTGATTGGCGATTTATCTAATTTCCTCGTTTGTTTTGAATTCGTTCCACTTTATACAAAGTATTGTCCTTAGACATTTATTTTCGAAAGCGTTCAACTTTTTTTTTCTATATCTCTTGTTTTCCAGCTCTCACATGCATTCGTAAGGCTTGATTTGAAAAGTCTAAGTTTTGTGTTTGTTCTGATGAGTTTTGATTTCCACAACTTTTCATGTTTCTGAAAGACATTAACTATATGTAGCTTTAGCTATTCTGATTCTAACTTCTTTACTTGTATCACCCCTTCTCGTTCAATGTGACTTCCAAGATAGATAAAGTGATCGATCTCTTCCACTGGTTTGTTTTCCATGTACATTTTGTCGTCTGTTGGAATTAATCTTTTCATGACTTTAGTCTTTTCATGATTGATCTCATGCTAAATCTTGCTGGCTATTGAAGATAGTTCATTTGTGTTTTCCTGCATCGTTTTTATCTGTCTGCTGATGAGAACTATGTCATCAGCAAAGTGGAGGTCCTCCAAATGGTCTCCTTGTATCTATTCGATGCCTTTATTACCAGTGCAGCATTTCTTCATTATGAAGTCCATAACAACTCCAAATAATAAGGGCGATAAAATACATCCTTGTTTAATCCCAGTTTCAACTGGAAAAGATTCGCTCAGTCTTCCTCTGTATGAGCATATCTCTTCCCCTGATATGATTCTTTGAGAGATATAAGTGCCATTGGCTACAATATAGACATAAATTACTGACGCAATAGTCGCTTTCCCACCTACTATCAGACGCCAATACTTTTGGAGCCGTCGCTCTAATGTTCTCCTGTGTTGACGGTAGAAAAGTCGAGTCTGAAGTATTGAATCAACTGCTTGTTGAGACTCAACTAATGACGACGGTTTTATTTTTCCTCTTACTGAATAATCCGTTTGTTATTTCTGAGTGATAATGCTTGTCGTTACTATTGACTGTCAGAGACAGCAGATACATCGTGCGTAGAGCTACTCCATTATGCTGGAGTGGATTAATTGTTAACGGGTTAGTCTTCACTGCTCCGACACAAAATATAGTTCTACAATCAGTGATGTCTTGTTCCATTAGTTTTATCTCAAACATGTTAGTCTCCAGCTTCATTAATGATCGACAATGTATCTGTGCGTATTTTAATGGCAATCAATTTGCAGTTCTTAGTCTAAAAATCTAAATCACTGCTGGGAATTTCCATCAAAAGCGAACTGATACAAGAGGTGGTATATTGTACCTGTAAAATTGCTGGATTTATATGAAAATTCTTTGCTAGTAAATAAAAAGTGTTGCCGTAAAATTTGTAACTGTATTTGATCGTCAACAATTTCAACACTGCCTTGCTGCTATATTTTTTTTAGAGAGAGATAAAAAAGAAAATATACCAATATAATATAACAATATAATATAACAATATAATATAACAATATAATACAACAATAAAATATAACAATCTCTCTCTCTCTCTCTCTCTCTCTCTCTCTGCGATCAGGACTCAATCGGAGTAAGGATTCCAGACTCTCACATGAAGTCAGCTGTCAGGCTAAGTGTGTTGATCGCCCCCACAGACAGAACATCACAAGTAGAGTTCGCCAGATCCACTCTGATAGAACACCTGTTAAAACGTTGCACTGTGTTCTGAATATAACAATATAATATAATAATAAAATATAACAATATAATATAACAATATTAGGGGAAAAAGCAAGATCATCCCAATTACAGAGATTTGTTAAATATCAACAACCGCAGCTAATTAATATATACAATGCAGACCGCTGATTACTGTCCTTTTTGACTCGACGCTGTAAAAGTCAAGAGAGAAAAACTACATTTTTTACAAATTTATTACAGTGCTGCCATACAATTCGTAACCGTTCACTTGAAGTTGTTGATTATTAATTTTAGAAGAAAAAGTAACTAATCAAGAAAACGAAAGGCAAAATTAGATGAGAAAACATTGGTTTCAAAACAGAGCTGACAAGAACAGTCTCTTCCCTGAGACGCCTTCTCACATGTCCCTTTTCTTATTTTTATTTACTTCGATCATTTACATTTGTATTTTCCTCCGTCTCAAATCTTCTCTCTCTCTCTCTCTCTCTCTCTCTCTCTCTCTCTCTCTCTCTCTCTCTCTCTCTCTCTCTCACTTTGTGTGTGTATGTGTGTTTGCTTCCTTACTTTACTTTTCCTCTTTCAATCTTCCTTTATCTTCAACAAACTTCATTTTGCAACTTATCAATTTCTATAGAGCACGATGTGACAAATGTCTCGTTATAGTTTCATGAAAATTTGAGAATCAGGTCCACAAAAAAGTAGTAAAAAAAAAAGTAAAGTACCCCCGTCACGCCAAGTGGCGGCGTATAGGGAAATATGGTGTTAGTGACCCTATATTTTACAGACCTTCAGCACATGATTTTTGGGGTAATGTGGTCGGTATTACGCCCGTGCTGCTTTACTTTCCCAGAAAAAATCCGGTACCCATTTAAGGCTGGGTGAACCCGGAGCCGTCGGTTGGGATCGAACCCTACCTCTTGTCCGTAGTAGTCCAGTTCACTAACCACTGAGCTATCGCGGCTCCCACTAATTTTTAGGGAATTAGTAAAACCCAGGTGTCCTCGCCAGGGTACGAACCCCGGCTGTTGCCGTGGTAAGCCAACCGCCTATCGATTGCGCTAACCGGACACCCAGGTCCACAAAAGAACACCATTAATACCAAGAACTGAACTATGGCGTCATAAATTGGAAAACAACGTAACCCCATCAAGGCCAGCTCCTTGTCGTGGGGATGGGGCTTAACAGTCACCAGGGACTGAAAACCAAGACTGGCCAGGCCTTCCTACACCCGTGCAAGACCACAGTCTGCTCTAGCAATTTTAAGTGCTGAAGTCGGAGGCAACCAGCCAAAAGGCGCACTACAAAAATCAGGATGCCACGCACTCACGCCAATGGGAAGCATGCCTATAACTGCAAATCGATATGGCACTCGCCCTGTGATGGACACTCAGGCAGGTGCAGCGCCGGGCCCTCAGCCTCGAAAGGGCCCAACCTATATTACTGGATGTCCTTCTCAATCGCTCTGTGGAGTCAGGGGGCGAGAGAATAGAGTTACTGGCCAACCCAAAATAAGACCACTCAAAATAATGCACTGGAATGCTGAAGGCATCAACAGCAAAAGAGATGGGTACAGTAAAAAGATAGAATTAGAAAATATCCTGCATGAAGAACAAGTAAGCATATGCTGTTTGCAGGAAACCCATCTAAACAACGACATAGCCTTGAAGATTAGGGGATACCAGTGCTACCGATCTGACAGAAAAACAGACAAAAGGGCGGAATACTGACTCTTGTAAGGAACAACATTAATGCATGTCAGATTGAAGTGTATATGGATGGGGCGGAATATCAAATACTGCACCTCAGGACAGGAAATACAGACTTCCATCTACTTAACTATTACTGTCCGAGTGACCGCCCACTAGCACTAGACACAATTACATTAAAGAAAGAATAATTGTATGTGGAGACTTTAACAGCCATTCACAGAGCTGGGGCTATGAAGATATGGACAAGAGAGGTGAAGAACTTGAAAATTGGCAGGATGACAATGGGCTTATACTATTAAACCAGGCAACAGATCCACCAACATTCTATTCCAGATCATGGCATACCACATCTACACCAGACCTTGCTTTCCATTCACCAGACCTGGATTGGAATATCACACGTATTGTTGGGAAACAACTTGGAGGCAGCGACCACCGACCTGTCTTTTTAGTGGTGCAAAATGAGGCCGTCAGGGAGAGCAGCACTCTCTCCAGATGGAATTACAAAAGGCAGACTGGAAAATGTATCAACATTACACCAGTGTACTGACTAAAGATCTAAATACAGACAGAGACATCAACAAAATAGTTGATGAATTCAGTAGACTAATAATACAAGCTGCCAGTGAAACAATACCCAGAGGGGCACGGAAACACTACAAACCATACTGGAATAGTGAACTAGAGCAACTGCACAATGACATGGAAACATCTCGAAAACAAGCAGAAAATAACCCCTGCCAGGAACACCACAATAACTATCAGCATGCTAAAGCCAAATTTCAATGGGCTAAACTACAAGCCAGACGGAGAAGTTGGAAAGAGAAAACAGAGTACATGAATCTAGAACGAGACACAAGAAAAGTGTGGAAGCTTGTAAAACAGCTGAATGATGAGGGTACAGAAGGGAACACAAAAATTACACTGAAGAAGGATGGAAACATTCTAACAGGTAAACATGCAGCAAATCACTTTGCAGACTCCTTTGCAAATGACAACAATATTGAAATTAGCCTAGAGAAACGTCAAGAGACCCGTCTAAAACAACAAAATGCAAGACAAGAAGAGACTGCACATGAAGTCATGGAAATACCCATTACACAAAGAGAGCTAGAGCTGCCAATATCCAAATTAAAAATGAAAAAGTCACCAGGTAGTGATGGAGTGTCTAATGAAATGATTAAGAACTTGGGAACTGCAGCTAAAGCAAAACTACTGCAGATCTACAACATTTGCTGGATCACAGGTAAAGTGCCACAGGCATGGAGAGAAGCAATTATGATACCATTACTAAAGCCAGGAAAAGATGGTTCAATGACATCCAGCTATAGACCAATCAGCCTTACAAGCTGTTTGTGTAAAACAATGGAACGTATAATCAATCTCAGACTGCAGTGGTACCTGGAAAGTGAAAATCTCCTTGTCCCACAACAAGCAGGCTTTAGACAGTGTTACTCTACCGAAGATCAGGCAACCTATCTTTCCCAGGAAATTGAGGATGCGTTTCAAGAAAAGAAACTGGTACTAGCAGCATGGATAGACCTAAAGAAAGCATTTGATAAGGTATGGAAGGAAGGGCTTTTGAAGAAACTGAGAAATTATGGAGTAAATGGCAGGATGTACAAATGGGTCAAAGCATACCTGCATAACAGGAGAGCCAGAGTGCAACTGGATGGTCTTAAGAGTAAGAAGGTCTTACTGCGCCAGGGCGTTCCACAGGGAGGGGTACTATCTCCAACACTTTTTCTGATCTACATCAATGACCTAGTTACTGAACTACCACATGGTATCAAAGTGGCAATGTATGCAGATGACTTGGTAATGTGGTGCACAGAGGAGTATGCAACAGTGGCCTCCAAATTGTTACAAAGAGCTATGAATGCACTGAATTCATGGACAAATAGATGGTGTATCAGCATCAATACAGACAAATGCAGTACTACACTTTTCACTCTTTCCCCAAAACAAAAAGCAGGAGCCATCTATATAAACAATGAGCCTGTGAAAGAAGACATACAGGCTACGTATCTCGGAGTTACATTTGATAACAAACTATCTTGGAAACAGCAGATAAATAAGGCAACCAAAAAGCAAGGAGAAAATTGGCTATTCTAAGAAAGCTGTGTGGAACTACGTGGGTGCGAGTGGGAAAATACTCAGTAAAGTTTACCAACAGAGTATACGCCCACATTTAGAATATGGATCATCTGCATGGTGTTCAGCATCAAACACCACACTTCAAGAACTGGATAAAGTACAAAACCAGGCACTTAGGGTCATCACAGGAGCAATGAAATCAACACCAATATTAGAGATGGAGAAATTGTGGAGGATACCAGCACTGAGAGAACGGAGGGACACAAAGGTGCTGATACAGGCAGAAAAATTTGCTTGCATGCCGAGACATCCAATGAAGGACCGATTCCAAAATCTTGCATTGGGACGACTTAAGAGAAGCAGTTTTATCCACCAAGCCAAGCGTATTAGTAGACAAACACCAGACATGCCAAGAGCTGTTAACCCCCTACTGCCCATACCAGAACAGACTCCCTGGACAGAGGAATCTGGATTACCAGTTCAAATACGGACAGAAGTGAAAGGAATAGTTGATAAAGAGGAACAGAATAGTCTACAGCGAAAAACAATAACTCTCAGTTTCCTGGATGAAGAATACCCACAAGACCTATGGATTCGTGTGTATACAGATGGATCAGCACAGAATGCAGTAAAAAATGGGGGAGCAGGTGCATATATAGAATACCCAAATAACACTAGGGATATGAATAAAATAGCAACAGGGAAATATTGTCACAATTATGATGCAGAAATACAAGCAATAAAGTTAGCAATAGAAAAACTGCTGAACATTAATCTTAGCCCGCAGCCTGTAGTGTTTTTGACAGATGCAAGATCAGTACTCCAGGCACTACAATCCAGAAAATTACCACATCTGCAGACCTTATTGACTGAACTCTGCAAGCACCACAGGGTTGCCCTGCAGTGGATCCCATCTCACTGTGGAATACCAGGAAATGAGAAAGCAGATCAGTTGGCAAAGGAAGGTTCAACAGGCACACAACTAGATACACCTGTTACATACCATCATAAGAAACAGATAATCAAATCAATCAGAGGACCACAAGCCCCAAATCAGGATGCCTTTTATAATATGAATAGATATGAACAAGTTATCATTATACGTCTCAGAACAGGACACAATCGACTCCATAGTCACATGTATACAAAATTCAAGATCGGCACCTCAACTACTTGTACATGTGGACAGGCGCCCCAGACTGCTGAACACATACTTCAAGACTGCACTGAATATAGTAGACTGAGGAAAATCCATTGGCCCATAGATACAACACTACAGACAAAACTATATGGGCCACTGCAAGAATTACAAAAGACAGTAACATTTATACAGGAAACGACATTGCAGATATAGACAATGCTTCAGGCGAACGAAAGATAGATAGATAGATAGAACTATGTCATCAGCAAAGTGGAGGTCCTCCAAATGGTCTCCTTGTATCTATTCGATGCCTTTATTACCAGTGCAGCATTTCTTCATTATGAAGTCCATAACAACTCCAAATAATAAGGGCGATAAAATACATCCTTGTTTAATCCCAGTTTCAACTGGAAAAGATTCGCTCAGTCTTCCTCTGTATGAGCATATCTCTTCCCCTGATATGATTCTTTGAGAGATATAAGTGCCATTGGCTACAATATAGACATAAATTACTGACGCAATAGTCGCTTTCCCACCTACTATCAGACGCCAATACTTTTGGAGCCGTCGCTCTAATGTTCTCCTGTGTTGACGGTAGAAAAGTCGAGTCTGAAGTATTGAATCAACTGCTTGTTGAGACTCAACTAATGACGACGGTTTTATTTTTCCTCTTACTGAATAATCCGTTTGTTATTTCTGAGTGATAATGCTTGTCGTTACTATTGACTGTCAGAGACAGCAGATACATCGTGCGTAGAGCTACTCCATTATGCTGGAGTGGATTAATTGTTAACGGGTTAGTCTTCACTGCTCCGACACAAAATATAGTTCTACAATCAGTGATGTCTTGTTCCATTAGTTTTATCTCAAACATGTTAGTCTCCAGCTTCATTAATGATCGACAATGTATCTGTGCGTATTTTAATGGCAATCAATTTGCAGTTCTTAGTCTAAAAATCTAAATCACTGCTGGGAATTTCCATCAAAAGCGAACTGATACAAGAGGTGGTATATTGTACCAGTAAAATTGCTGGATTTATATGAAAATTCTTTGCTAGTAAATAAAAAGTGTTGCCGTAAAATTTGTAACTGTATTTGATCGTCAACAATTTCAACACTGCCTTGCTGCTATATTTTTTTTAGAGAGAGATAAAAAAGAAAATATACCAATATAATATAACAATATAATATAACAATATAATATAACAATATAATACAACAATAAAATATAACAATCTCTCTCTCTCTCTCTCTCTCTCTCTCTGCGATCAGGACTCAATCGGAGTAAGGATTCCAGACTCTCACATGAAGTCAGCTGTCAGGCTAAGTGTGTTGATCGCCCCCACAGACAGAACATCACAAGTAGAGTTCGCCAGATCCACTCTGATAGAACACCTGTTAAAACGTTGCACTGTGTTCTGAATATAACAATATAATATAATAATAAAATATAACAATATAATATAACAATATTAGGGGAAAAAGCAAGATCATCCCAATTACAGAGATTTGTTAAATATCAACAACCGCAGCTAATTAATATATACAATGCAGACCGCTGATTACTGTCCTTTTTGACTCGACGCTGTAAAAGTCAAGAGAGAAAAACTACATTTTTTACAAATTTATTACAGTGCTGCCATACAATTCGTAACCGTTCACTTGAAGTTGTTGATTATTAATTTTAGAAGAAAAAAGTAACTAATCAAGAAAACGAAAGGCAAAATTAGATGAGAAAACATTGGTTTCAAAACAGAGCTGACAAGAACAGTCTCTTCCATGAGACGCCTTCTCACATGTCCCTTTTCTTATTTTTATTTACTTCGATCATTTACATTTGTATTTTCCTCCGTCTCAAATCTTCTCTCTCTCTCTCTCTCTCTCTCTCTCTCTCTCTCTCTCTCTCTCTCTCTCTCTCTCTCTCTCTCACTTTGTGTGTGTATGTGTGTTTGCTTCCTTACTTTACTTTTCCTCTTTCAATCTTCCTTTATCTTCAACAAACTTCATTTTGCAACTTATCAATTTCTATAGAGCACGATGTGACAAATGTCTCGTTATAGTTTCATGAAAATTTGAGAATCAGGTCCACAAAAAAGTAGTAAAAAAAAAAGTAAAGTACCCCCGTCACGCCAAGTGGCGGCGTATAGGGAAATATGGTGTTAGTGACCCTATATTTTACAGACCTTCAGCACATGATTTTTGGGGTAATGTGGTCGGTATTACGCCCGTGCTGCTTTACTTTCCCAGAAAAAATCCGGTACCCATTTAAGGCTGGGTGAACCCGGAGCCGTCGGTTGGGATCGAACCCTACCTCTTGTCCGTAGTAGTCCAGTTCACTAACCACTGAGCTATCGCGGCTCCCACTAATTTTTAGGGAATTAGTAAAACCCAGGTGTCCTCGCCAGGGTACGAACCCCGGCTGTTGCCGTGGTAAGCCAACCGCCTATCGATTGCGCTAACCGGACACCCAGGTCCACAAAAGAACACCATTAATACCAAGAACTGAACTATGGCGTCATAAATTGGAAAACAACGTAACTGCGCCCACATAACGTTCTTTTAAGAGTGGCCTATAAATATGAGTGGTCGTCTAGATCAGGGATGGCAAATTTCTTTCAAATGGCAGGCCAGTTTTTTATAATTTTTTTTTTTTGTGGCGGGCCACACACATAACAATATCAATACAAATAAACTTGGCATTTGTTTTAAGGTAATATTTTTGTTATTTATCGGCATTATTTAATTACATAAATCATTTTATTGCAACATAGTTAAAAATGTCTAGTTGATTTATAAAAATGAATAAAATTTGCTATTTATATTGTTTAACAAACATGTTTTAGTTAGGTCATTTTAAAGTTGACATGTAACAAACCTTAATGAGAACAATGTGGACGTTCATGTGCAGCAACAAGTTCATCAAAGTCAATGTGTAAAGATGATGATGATATTCGTAATAAATCCTGAAGGTGGCCATCAGAGTCGGTTTCTTTGTGACGATTTAATCTCCTTCATTGTTGAAAAAGCGCATTCACATATATATGTGCTTCCGAACATAGAAGTAATTTTCAAACTGAAATCACTCAATGCGGGATATTTTTCCTGTGGCACAAGTTTCCAAAAGTCAACTCCTATCTCCATCCTTGATTACAAAAAGGGGTCACTTTGGAGATTACATAACTCCAACTGAAAAGTGTCATGTTGTTGGAAAATGTCACACTTCATAGAGTTCTTAAACAATGTCAGTTCTGGTCGTATACCACTGAAGTCAGAAAATCGTTCATTGAATTGCTCCAATAGTTTGTCTAATATTAATACAGAAAATTCGAAATCAGTGTCACTGCGCTCCTCAATCAATTTTTTGCAGGAAGGAAAATGAATGAATTTTTCTTTGGCCAGGGTAAATCTAAATACTGTTAGTTGATTTACAAATCCATCTAGGTGTCCTACCAAATCTGAGACTGTTTGGAAACGTCCCTGTAGCTTCACGTTGAGTTCATTCATGTGCTGGGTGATATCAGTTAAAATGGCCAATACGCTGTTAAAATGTGGATCAGACGTTTTTCTGATCAGTTCTTTGTTGGTATCATGTTTCTCTAAAAATTGCTTTATCTCGTTTCTCAAAGCAAAAAACCGCCTCAAACAATGCCCTTTGCTTAGCCAGCGTACTTGTGTGTAGAGCACCAAATCGCCATATTCCGCCTCAACTTCTGATAGAAAATTTATAAACTGTCGGTGTGTCAAAGACCGATTCCCGCCTTTTATTAAATTCACACACTTTATTACAGTTTTCATAACATCCTCCACGTCTAGAATCTTGCCACACAGCGCCTCCTGGTGTATAATACAGTGTGATGCTGGGCAATGGAGTCACCATCATATAATGATTTTTTTTATTTCGATATCTCTGCGCTTACAACAAACGATGCCATTAAGGAACTTGTTTGTTTTGTTGTTAATGTAGTAAAAACAGATTTCTGAGCACTAACCTTTTTCTTCAAATCGCACACAAGTGTAGAACGTATTGTACCAATGTAGTCCTTGTATTTAGCGGCGTGATGTTGTGTGTAATGTCGTTTAAGATTATATTCTTTATTTACAGACAACATTTGCAAACACACAAGGCACTGCGGTTTGCTATCCTTATTGTTGATAAATCAAAAAATCATGTTCCAATTTCTCATTTAAAAAATCTGATTTTTTTCATTTAATTGACGTTTATTGTTCATATTATACCACGACCGAAACAACAGACAATGAAAACACAGATTACAACAATAACACTGTTTCCTGTTAAAATGGAACTGTTCACTGTAACTCGACAAAATCAGAATGATCAGATCTGATATATAATTTTGACTGACGAAAAGAGGTTTGGAGAGAAAGAAACTGAAAGTAAAAATAATTGTGAGGTGAATGTGTTGGGGTGGAGGAGGTGGGCGACTGACAGTATTTCTTGGCGGAAACTGTTTGAACTCGCCGAACCGAGAGTCGCTCTAGAACCATTCGTTGGCTTCTTCCTTTGTTTAAGTCGGTCACAGGATGATCAAAAGGAAAAAAAAGGATCGGCCGGGAATGACGGGAAGTCGACGTTAAACTAACTACTAGAGTGTTTCGAGTTTTAAACATAGGTCTACTAGGGAATATTTGAGTTAGCGTTCTCCACGGTAGAAGTTAACGTAACAAATTTTAAATCAATTTTACCCAGGACATTTTGCTCAATGCAACCTGATTTTATTTTTTATCCGCCGCGGGCCACAAAAAGGACGTTGCGGGCCACTTGTGGCCCGCGGGCACCTAATTGGCCATCCCTGGTCTAGATGATCACTTTTTTTTAATCCGGAAAGGTGGGAGAAGAGTCAATTGGGGGGGGGGGGGGGGGGGAGAGAAATTTTGAACATCGACGTCGATGCTACCAAAAAACTTCAAAATGGTTCATAGCCAGTGAGCCAAGATCTTGTCATTCAGACCTGTCTTAGAAGGCTAGTGTTTGTGTACATGCCCTTTTTTTGTAGACTTATCACGCTGGCAATGATCATTATCTCCATTTCAGTTTCAGAATGTATAAAACATTGTGGTGATAATGTATATCTATGCTAACAGCACAGTCTCAACATAACAGTTTGACTCTTATTTGGGATGCTGTGAAATGTAGATGACGCCAGGTAAATGAACATCTGGACGAGAGACCTTTCTATTCCTCACAAATGGTGTCTCTGATGACAGTTGTCATCTCTTTATTGGATTATTTCTCTCTTGATCATATTCACTGCAAGTTGCGATAGCTATCCTATTTATGGTGGATCCATGTTTAGTTATCCAAACATAGGGAATCTATTCAGGCCTGCACAGCTTCGAGGTTAGCTCTGCCTGTAAAAATGGGAACGGGAGATTATATATGATGTCATCAAGAGGCCAAAATGAATGTTCTAACCATCATAAATATGCTGAGGACCAGGATAAATGTGTGCAATAACGTGGTAGTACTCACACGCCTTCAGGCAGATGTACTTGAATGTTTGTTGTTTGTTTCATATGTATTGACATCTGAAGATCCGTTTGTCAAATAAATAAGTTAAACAAATAACACCAGGGCTAAAACTAGGAATCGCAAAATGTTACATCTTCTCAATATTCCTGTATGGTGCAGAAACATGGATATTAGACAAGAAAACAGACCAGAGAATTTAAGCCTTTGAAATGTGGATATATAGAAGAATAGGTAGAATAGGATGGAAAGAAAAGAAAACAAACGATGAAGTCTTGAAACAACAAAAAATGAAAAGAGAACTACTAAATACAATTCAAATAAGACAAATACGATTTTTGGGGCATGTTAAAAGACATAACAGTCTACTAAAAGTAATCTTGGAGGGGTAAATACAAGTTTAAAGAGGCAGAGGCAGACCAAGACTAACGTGGACGAGCAACATCAAAAGATGTACAAATCAGCCTGTGACAACCTGCACCATCAAAGCAAGAGACCAAGCAGAATGGCGCTCCATGGCAGCCAACCTTCGTTGCGGAGACGGCAATCGATGATGATGACGAGATCCGTTTGTACAAGAAAAGAAGCATATGAAAGTCTCCAGAATGCAAAACTAAGGGTGGGGGCGTACTTCAAGACGACTGAGGATAGCGAAGTTGATCAAGTTTGTTGTTTGAGAAGATTCAGCAAGTTGTCTGTGGAATTTGTTTCCTGGTTCCTTTGGGAAAACTAAAGTAAGACAATCTCAGAATTTTGGAAAGAATTGTGGTGATGTTTTGTACAGAAAAATATGATCATTATAGCATATATGATGGTGGTAATAATATTAATAATAACAATAATGAACTGATAGCATTATAAATTCTACAACCGAATAACAGAGTAAAATAATAAGCGCCGATACAAACCATGGACTGAACAATAAATGTGCAAACAATGCCGTGTCACATGTTGTTAAGGTGTAGAGGATTGAAGACTCCACTTTGCTTATCCGTTATATCTTGAGATAGTTTTATTACTATTTAAATGCATCATCATTTTTCATTTCTACTGTTGATCATTTCTTAACAAGATCATCTCATTGTACTCATTGCAGCATTAAGGATTCTCCACATCACTCATTAGAAGATGGCTAAAAGGCATGATAGTGTTTTCAGCTATTCGCTTGTTAAATACATTAGATATAATTTTTTATCGACTCTCTATGACATGGTAATCGAACTTACATCTATTGTATATAAATGTTCAGAAATGAATAAAAATAAGCAACAATAAATAATAACTTCAAATGTATATTAATAAGAAAACCGGTATATATTCTTCTTCACAGTGTATTCCTATTTTAAAACACTATGAACATTTCATCTTCTTTCTTGCATTAAAGCAATTAGTAATAAAACTAGTTTCCCTTATTTCATTAGAAGCAAAAGGAAACAATGATATCAACGTTGCTCCTACGTCGCGAAAGATCATTGGTTAGAAATAGAATAATATTTCTCCAACGAAATCAAACTTGGAGTCTCTAGATAAACGAGCTCATGTGAGATGTGGTCAATTATTGTTCATAAACGTTATACTTATTAGAGAGACATCACATTATTTCGAGTAGGTCATACGTAAATAAACATCCGATGTAATAAGGTAAACCAAATATATGACAGTCATCCCCTACACCTCAACACAAAGCAATACCTAGTACCACCATGAAACATCTTATACAGAGTATACTCATTCCTACAGTGTGCTACCAATGCCTAACATGTTCACTTACGCCTGAACATACAAATGTTTGCCACCACAGAGATGAGATGTCTGAGAAAAGCGCTTGGGATGACCAGAAATGGTAGAAACAGAAATGAAAGAGAAAGAGTAGACATTGAACCAATACTAAGGTACAAATATACTGGTTTGCCTATCTAGAAAGAGGGAGCCGCGATAGCTCAGTGGTTGTTGAACTGGGCTACAAAGGACAAGAGGTAGGGTTCGATCCCAACCGACGGCTTCGGGGTTCACCCAACCTTAAATGGGTACAGGATTTTTTTCTGGGAAAGTAAAGCAGCACGGGCGTAATACCGACCACATTACCCCAAAAATCATGTGCTGAAGGTCTGCAAAATTGATGGTCACTAACACCATATTCCCTATACGCCACTTGGCGTGACGGGGACACTTTACTTTTTTACTATCTAGAAAGAATGAGAAGCGATTACCACACAAAGTGCGAGAAAGATATCCAGTTGAAGACGGACGGGCAGCATCAAAGACACATTACAATAACATCAACTGACAACAATAGAAGCAATAATAGAAGAATAATAAAGGGCGAGAACCAGAACTTTGTTTTTTTTCCTCAACACTCAAACAGGTACAAGAAAAAGTGAAAAGAAAAAAAAAGAAATAAACCCCATACGTGCTTGGTTTTTATTAGATGAACACATGATGTTAAGAATAGTTTACGTGGTGCCACATCTAGTCCGCCATTTTTTGTTGTAATGTCCACTTGCTCGCCGTTATGTTCAAAACTATTTCTGTCTAAGTAATAAGCATGTCAATTTCCAACATAGAACTATAGAGTGAGTTCAAGATGTCAGCCTTGTTACATCACCCCAGGTTAATTACCAGCTCTTTCATTGCCACACATTCCCGCATCGCGACATTAAAAAGAAAAGTGCTGGCGTTTCCTTAAACGTCACCCACTCGTGCAGCAGACATCGGTTCTGGACACTACGAAGCATTGTCTGCGGGCCGTCGCGATAATTGCCTCATTCATTTGTGTCTGGGTACCAGCACAACTGGTTCACAAGGAAATCATTACAGATTTTTCTCACAAATAGGGGACACGATTTGAACTTGTCTAATCACCGCACTGGCTGAAAGCTAAATAAAATAATTATAGTTATTATTCATAGTTATTTTCATCATCATCATCAAGTACCGGGCCTGCTGACGTAGGTGATCATGTCTCTCCACAACTTTCGATCTCGGCAGCTATTTATCATTTCTGTTGTTGACCTTCTGCCAAGCAATTCTCTTAAGCTGTCTGTTATTTTTTGTCTTTGCTTCCCTCTATCTCTTCGTCCCTCAAATTTTCCAGGTGTTACAATATATTCCAGTTGTTCTCTTCTCATTACATGGCCAAAAAATGATGATTTTTTCTTCCTAATATTGGAAATTAGCTCTCTTTTTGCTTTGACCTCTCTCATTTGACTCTCTCTTCTCATTTTCATTGAACATCTTCATTACTCTTCTTAGCTGTCCATGGTACTCTCAACATTCTTCTGTAAAACCACATGTCTGCATACTCTAGTGATTTTCTTGTCTGTTGTCCTATTCTCCATGATTCGCATCCATATGTTAAGACTGGCTCTACATAACATTTAAGAACTCTTTTTCTTGTTTCTATAGTCAAAAATGGATTGCATAGTACCTTCCTCATTTTTTGGAAAGCTGCTTTTGCCTGAGTCATTCTGCATCTCACTTCTTTTGTACATCTTCCGTCTGAGGTTAACAAAGTTCCCAAATATTTAAATTCATTTACCTGTTCTAATATTGTTCCACTTGTCTTTATTTTGCACTGAGGTGATGTCCTTTTCTTTGTTGTTACCATTACCTCTGTCATTTTGCTATTACGGCTGAGCCCTTTATTGTTGCTTTCTTTCACTATAATGCCCAACATTTATAGTTATTTTACATCTGCCAAATCAGAAGATTGTTGTATTTTTTTTTTTTTTTACAAATCAATTCAATGTGTCTGCTTTTTACGATCGCCCATTTCAGTCATAATATGACGCTATCACACCATCCACAGTTTAATATACTTTATCTGTAAAGTGATATCATGGCTGATAAGTGGTTATTTATCTCCCAGTTTTTTTTATTTTTGTTTTGTTTTATTTTGCCTTCTCTTCCCTTAGATACAAAATGTAATTAAAATCTTAGTAAATCGTTGCGGTGTAATTGATTTTGAAATGCCTATCAAAGTTTACCTTTCACCACACAGTTGCACTTGTAAGACACAATTAAAAAGAAACATTAAAAAACATCATTCAGCTTTCGTAAAGAAACATTTTATAATTAGATTACTAAGAAGATTTTTCATATTGCTTTTCATTATATGTTCTTGGCGTAAGTAAAAAAAATAATACCACCATTTCAAAATCTTTAAGAGAATTACGCAGATTACAAAGACGATGCTTTAATATTGCTTTTCATTATGTTTTCTAGGCGTAAGTAAAAAAAAAATACCGTTATTTCAAAATCTTAAAGAGAATTACGCAGAAAGAAGAAAATCTACTCCTCTTGGATGTCAATAAACGTATAGGAATAAATGCAAGCACAAGATCGCTTGTGAGTTCGGTGCAACGAGACAGATGACAGGTTTGCTACAAGAGTGCCACCTACCCTCATGGGAGCTTTAGAGCTCGCATAGAAAGGTGACGTTCTGTTATTATTATTAAATCTTTTTAGGTGGAACACAGAGACCGAAAAAATATTTTTTAAAGTAGGATTTAAAAACAGATACAAGGCGAATTTTGGGACTACAAGAACACATTCTCATGTGTAAATCTGAAAAGTGCAATAACTATCAGCGTATGCACTTTACATCTCATACTGTTGGAAAGAACAGAACATGTAGGCTATAGGTTCAGTGGTATTCTGATTTGGCGCGATCGTTTGTTGTGATTAAAACAAAGCAAGTCATAAACATACTTTTATTAGAGAAAAATATAGGGTGCATTACAAATTCGAATATACAAACGTGTCTATTTACTGAACTTTCGAGTGTGACTTTTTTTTTAATAAACTCTAGGTAACAACACCTACATGTGAGTCACATTTTACAACACTTTCG
Organism: Megaustenia siamemsis; assembly: GCA_032433765.1. Classification (NCBI taxonomy): domain Eukaryota; kingdom Metazoa; phylum Mollusca; class Gastropoda; order Stylommatophora; family Ariophantidae; genus Megaustenia; species Megaustenia siamemsis. The sequence continues at coordinate 120,769,404 of JAVIAB010000092.1, read as the reverse complement.
TTAAAAATTACGACACCCTTTTGTAATTTGCAGAAAAAATATTTTATTTTACTGTTTGCCACAAAGCTTAGTGTTTAATTAAGAAGATCCACGAAAATCGAATGTGGTAATCATTTCAGAATTTACGACCAGAGATTAAAATGCTTAGTGTTATGGTTATCATATGGGTTATTTATGTATTTACAATTCAGCTTTCAGTCCAGCCCGTACATTCGCTTATATCGTAGAGATGGTCGTTGCCGATTTCGTGTTTACAAAGGTTGCTTGGATAGCTCACCGTCAGTCGAAGAGAATTCCGCAGACAGAACTTAAAAAAAAAAATAAATAAATAAAAAAAATATTGCTTATTGTCAAATGTATAAAAAGCCGCACTTTTACGTGACGTTATAGAGACTTTATGGCGAACCGCGTGATTATTAAAAAAAAAAATCCCTCTCCAATGACTTGTCAGGTATCATGGGGGGGGGGGGGTGTAAACAAAAAGTAAAGACCCCCCCCCCACCCACGTCACGCCAAGTGGCGTTTAGCGAATATGGTGTTCATCATCATCATCATGTACCCTGCCGGTTGGCGTAGGCGATCATGTCCCTCCACAATCTTCTATCTACAGTGCATCGAATCAGTTCTGTTGTTGACTGTTTTCCATGCCATGACACCAAGCTATCCAGTATTTTCTCTCTCTGTCGTCCGCGATCTCTCTTTCCTTTTATTTTGCCAGTTGTAACCAAGTATTCCAACTTTCCTCTTCTCATGATGTGCCCAAAAAATGTTGATTGCTTCTTTCGGATAATATGGTGTTAGTGACCATAAATTTTTACAAACCTTCGGCACATGATTTTTGGGGTAATGTGGTCGGTATTACGCCCGTGCCGCTCTACTTTCCCAGAAAATAGATCCGGTACCCATTTATGGCTGGGTGAACCCGGAAGCCGTCGGTTGGGATCAAACCCTACCCGTTGCAGTCCAGTTCACTAACCACTGAGCTATCGCGGCTCCCAACGGGGGGGGGGGGGGGGAAATTATAAAGGTACACTGAGGGGGAAGGATGTTTGCCCGCGGCAAAATGTCGAAAAAAAAATCATATTTATTTTACCTCTGTCGTTTTTATTAAGGCGTCACAATCTTTAAATTAGTATTGGAGTTACCAGCACGACGACCTTCTTCTTTCCAGCTCCCTGTGGAGCATAGGTCTACAAAAATCACTTTCCAAATAATTGTATTGTTTCTTCCCATTCTCTTAAGATCGTTCTAAGTATTCCCCATTCTTTTTATCTCAGCTTCCACCTGTCCTCGCCAAGTATATTTTGTTCTTCCTCTTTGTCTCCTCCCCTAGGTATTCCACAAAAAACGCACTTTGTAATATGCTTTGCTGATGCTAACTGAGAGTACTACAAAGACCTACAGTGGAATAAAATAATCGCCATAATCGTCAACACCACATCGCTATGGCAACAGGTCACGTGATTTATTTAGTATACTATTGCCAACCCTTTCTCGAAATTAAAACTATGCAGTCAGTTTTTATTATGAAAATAATTCTTGCACGAGCTACTGAAAGTGCACTGTCGAGCAAGTGATAGTTTGAGAGCGACGGTTTGGCGACTCTGGACCCATTATCATGGCAATATGTTTATTTTAACGCTGGTGAAATTACTGCGGACAGCCAAAAGACCCGACATGACAATTATCTGATCGGGTACGTCAGTTATTGTGGATTAATCACAATGTTCCGTCGCGCAATTTGATCTCTGTGCGCAATCGAAGCAAATGCTGCATGAAGAACTCATCCGAGTAATGTTTATTAATTCAGTGAACTAAAAGTATCTTATCTTCAGAGTTCAAATAATGCGTGACTTTGAAAACAAATTATTATTTACATGATAATTATGTCATGTGGCAGAGTTGTATAATTATAAAGACGATGATACTAGTAATTATTGCGACGATGATAACTGTGACTATGGTGAAAATTATCGTGGATATAACGTAAGTGATGACAATGATAAATTTTATGATGGTTATAGTGATGATAATGATGATGATGGCGATGACTACTCTGATGGTAATGATGGTGATGAAGATGATGAAGATGATGACGATGATAACTGTGATGATGGTGATGACGATGATAATTCTGATAATTATTATGATACTGATGACGGTATTGACTATTATGATGATCATGACAATGATGACTATTACAATGGTGATGATGACGTTGATAACTGTGATAATAGTGATAAAGAAGATGATGATGTTAACTGCGATGATGGTGATGATGGTGATGATGATAATGATGGTAATGATGGTGATGGTAACGATAGTGATGATAACTGTGATGATGGTGATGATGATGGTGATGATGGTAATGGTGAAGATGGTCATGACGGTGATGGGGGTAATAATGGTGATGATAACTATGATGATGGTAATAATGGTGATGATGGTAATAACGATGATGATGGTAATAATAGTGATGATGGTAATAATGGTGATGATGGTAATAACGATGATGATGGTAATAATGGTGATGATGGTAATAATGATGATGATGGTAATAACGGTGATGATGGTAATAATGGTGGTAATAATGGTGGTAATAATGGTGATGATGGTAATGGTGAAGATGGTCATGACGGTGATGGGGGTAATAATGGTGATGATGGTGATGATAACTATGATGATGGTAATAATGGTGATGATGGTAATAATGATAATGATGGTAATAATGGTGATTATGGTAATAACGGTGATAATGGTAATAATGGTGATGATGGTAATAATGGTGATAATGGTGATGGTGGTAATAATGGTGATGGTGGTAATAATGGTTATGGTGGTAATAATGGTGATAATAATGGTGATAATAGTGATGATGGTAATAATGGTGATGGTGGTAATAATGGTGGTGATGGTAATAATGGTGATGGTGGTAATAATGGTGGTGATGGTAATAATGGTGGTGATGGTAATAATGGTGATGGTGGTAATAATGGTGATGGTGGTAATAATGGTGGTGATGGTAAAAATGGTGGTGATGGTAATAATGGTAATAATGGTGATGGTGGTAATAATGGTGATGGTGGTAATAATGGTGATGGTGGTAATAATGGTGATGGTGGTATTAATGGTGGTGATGGTAATAATGGTGATGGTGGTAATAATGATGGTGATGGTAATAATGGTGATGGTGGTAATAATGGTGATGGTGGTAATAATGGTGATGGTGGTAATAATGGTGATGATGGTAATAATGGTGGTGATGGTAATAATGGTGGTGATGGTAATAATGGTGATGGTGGTAATAATGGTGATGGTGGTAATAATGGTGATGGTGGTGATGGTAAAAATGGTGATAGTGGTAATAATGGTGGTGATGGTAATAATGGTGATGGTGGTAATAATGGTGGTGATGGTAATAACGGTGATGATGGTGATGGTGGTAATAATGGTGATGATGGTAATAACGGTGATGATGATGATAATAATTGTGATGGTGGTGGTAATAATGGTGATGATGGTGATAATGATAATGATGGTAATAATGGTGTGATGGTAATAACGGTGATGATGGTGGTAATAATGGTGATGGTGGCGATAATGATAATGATGGTAATAATGGTGATGATGGTAATAATGGTGATGATGGTTATAACGGGGATGATAGTGATGATAACTGTGATTATTGTGATGGTGATGATGGTAATGGTGTGATGGTGATGATGATAATGGTGTTGATGGTGATGATAACTGTGATGATGGTAATGGCGATAACTGGGATGATGGTGGTGGTGATGATTGTAATGATGGTTATGGTGATGATAACTGTGATGATGGTGATAGTGGTAATGATGGTGATTGTGATTGTGATGATGGTGGTGGTGATGATTGTAATAATGGTTATGGTGATGATAACTGTGATGATGGTGATAGTGGTAATGATGGTGATTGTGATGATGGTGATGATAACTGTGATGATGGTGATAGTGGTAATGATGGTGATTGTGATGATGGTGATGATAACTGTGATGATGGTGATAGTGGTAATGGTGGTGATTGTGATGATGGTGATGATAACTGGGATGATGGTGGTGGTGATGATTGTAACGATGGTTATGGTGATGATAACTGTGATGATGGTGATAGTGGTAATGACGGTGATTGTGATGATGGTGATGATAACTGGGATGATGGTGGTGGTGATGATTGTAATGATGGTTATGGTGATGATAATAGTGATGATGGTGATAGTGGTAATGACGGTTATTGTGATGATGGTGATAATAACTGTGATGATAATGTTGATAATTGTAATAGTAATAACTGTGATAACTGTAAAGATGGTGATGGTGATGATAACGTTGATGATGATGTTGATAATAGTAATGGTGATAACTGTGATTATGGTAATGGTGATGATAACTGTGGTGATGATGATAGTAATGATGCTGACTATTATTGTGATAATAATGGTGATGATGATGTGGATGATGATGATAACTGTGATGATAGTGGCGGTGATGATAGTTATGGTTATAATAATGGTGATGATGGTGATGTAGATGATAACTGTGTCGATAATGTAAGCAATAATGACGGTGACGATGACAATTATGATAATTATTATAATGAGGATGACGATGATGACAGCTATAATAATGATGATGGCGATGATAACTTTGTGGATGATGAATGTAATGATGACTCTAATGATGACAATCATGAGAATGATGATGACAGTGATGATGATGATTGTGGTGGTGATGATAACAAAGACGATGACAGCCATCGTTATCTCATCAATATTATCTTGATTTCCCCTGTTCAATCTCTCTCTCTCTCTCTCTCTCTCTCTCTCTCTCGTTTACACAGCACCCTGCACTTCATAATAATCTTTTTTAGATCATCATTATATTTTATATGACCAAGATATTTTATTTTCCTTGTTTTTTTTCCGTGTTTAGCAACCACTGTATGAAATATTAACTTGTTGCAAAATGGACATATTTGTTTATTTATTTCCTCTGTTGATGGTATTCGGAATAGTTATGTTTAACACTTGCACTCCCAATGGATTTGTAAGTTATGGATTTGTCAACAGATCCATCTATAATTCCCGTTTCACAGCCATAAAGTTGTGCAAAAACGTGCATGCTCTTTGTAGCTTAAGTTATGTTGCAATATCAGTTTCTTATTATATTTTGTGCAGTTATTTTGTCTTATTTGTAGCTTTGTTGTTAAATTTTAGAGCGACAGCAAATATATATATATATATATATATATATATATATATATATATATATATATATATATATAGAGAGAGAGAGAGAGAGAGAGAGAGAGAGAGAGAGAGTGGAACAATACGAAACTAAACCTGAAGACTCAACTCTTAATATATCAAACTTGTGTGCTTAGCACACTATTATATGAATCTGAAACCTACCTACACAACATACTCTAACTAGGAAAAAAGACTAAATGTCTTCCACAGAAGAATGTCTCCGTAGAATAATGCACATCAAATGGCAGGACAAAATAACCAACTTAACTGTCCTGCAACGTGCTAAGACCCCAACAATCATGTCGATGCTCAGAAGTCGAAGACTAAGATGGCTGGGGTACGTCCAACGAATGGATGAAAAGCGCATCCCAAGGCAAATACTATATGGTGAACTAACACACGGAAAAAAACAAATCAGCAGACCTAAACTACGATATAGAGATATATGTAAATCATCTCTGAAAGACTTCTCCATATGTGAGTATGACTGGGAACATCTGGCAAGTGATCGCACATCATGGAGATCATTTGTAAGAAACGGTATAACATCATTTGAGACTGTGCTAAGGCAAAATTTATAAGAGAAAAGACTCATGAAAAAGGATGGAAAACCCTGTGGACCAGTGGGTCTGACTTGCTCATTCTGTGACCGCGTGTGTTTGTCAAACATTGGTAGAATTAGCCACGAGAGAAGATCGACAAAAACAAAACCTCAAAAAATACACAATAGCCTTCACTAGACCGTCTGACAAGACGAAAAGGGCCATATATATATATATATATATATATATATATATATATATATATATATACTGTATATATATATATATATATATATATATATATATATATATATATTCTGAGGGCGTCATTAGACTGTGGCCATGATAAGTGACGAAGTTACATAAGCTGTATGAATTTGTAATAAAATGTGCCACGAGTAGGATATTATTGCTGAAAGGTCGCATTAGATGTGTGTTTAACAAGTGTGCTAACTGAAAGTATCAGCATGCATAGTATGATATAACTGCATGTTGAAAGACGTTGAACGCCCATGGGAACTAGCACAAGTATGAATTCAGTAGAATACGTTTTACTAACTAAACACAAAAACGTGTATAATTTAATTGTCATTTAGCTCAATCATTGTTTTAATCATGCTAATGCAGTCCAATGTACTTCCATAACATTTATTCAGTCAAGCATAACTGACAGTTGATCCGATCAGAGACAAAGATATCCCTACGGTATCTAAAAATATAGACATTAGTGGCACGCACAATCCGTCCATCCTAGCCCAGGACTCCAAAATCCCGAGAGTGGCATTGCGTGCAGTTCGAAATGAAAACAGATTTTCTCATTTTTCTATTTAAAATTACGTACGTATGTTAATAAACGAGCCCTTATTTTTCCACTAAAGTCAGCGTATATCAACGACACTTAAAAGCAAGGACCCTATGTAACAGGGTAGCCACAATGTGACTCGTGGCCATGCCTCGAGCAGCTCTTCAAACTCTTACAGGAAACAAATTAAACAAAAAGAGTAAAGGAAAGAAAAAAAACAAAGAGATTTTAAGTTCTCAAAAGTTGAACAATTGATTGTTGAATTCTTCGACGATTTAATTTGCTAACATAAGAAGCCGTGTTTTGGTTTGTTTTGTTTTGTTTTTTAACCTTAATCCAGACGAATTTGTCAGCATTTTTTCCATGCATACAAAGTGATTAAAAGTTTTGTTTTCAACGTCTCTAGAAAAGTTGCAATTTGCTATAGAAGCTTTCATTTAGTACAGCAGGCACAAGGTCGGTTAATAGTTTTCCTTGAAGTAAAGTGTTCAATATCTGTAGATGGGAAACTTCAGTGAAAATGTCGTGTCTAACAACCAATGATGTCATCGAGATGAGGGGACAATTTGTTATTCTATATTGATATAGCAAAATCATGGTGGAAAGTTACAAACTGATGGCTGCAGTGCTACCAGATCATCAGTCAATGCTAACAGAGCCTAGAAGTTTCTAGAATTGATGTGAATATGTTACCACAGTCACAGGAGGGTATTTGATAAAGGAGAGAGTGTGTGCACTGGCATTACAAGGACTTGAATCTTGATTATGAATGGGAAAGACAAACAGAGGCATTGGCTTTGTAAAACTTGACAGGTGCAATTGCAATTGAAACTATTGCTTGGGGGCCTCGGTAACCTAGTTGGGAAAACAACCCGATGCTACCGATGTTCGGACAACCCGTGTTCGATTCCCGCTGGAAACAGTGTGGGTTGTACTCGTGGTTGAAACAAAAAATACCCCCACGGTAGACCGAGCCGCTGGCAGAAATGAGCACCAGGGTAGTACTCTGGGAAGGTGAGGAATGCCTCCTCGCATCATGAGTTTTGATGCTTGAAGCGACACTATTCATAAGTCTCCGAACACTTCTGGATAGGCGGCCGAGCACATATGGGTGAAAACTCGCGTGGTAAGACACTGATTCAAGTCTCGTACTTTACCTTTACCTCTATTATGGTGATCATTAGAAATCTCATTAAAATTCAGCTCGTAGAGAAGACTTTTTAACTTGCTAGTGTGTATTAGCGCTTGAAAGAATTAATTTAATAAGTTTTACAACTACTTTTGGTTTGTGCTCAAATTGTAAACACCTGGCAATTAAAAATGTACTGTACTACCAGGATTTGATCCATCATTCACTAAGAGAGCCACACGAATCTTTCAGCTTTGTCCTTTATAACTAAAGCACCATCAGTTGCAGTAATGACGATTTTTTCGCGCGATACCAAAGCTCTTGTATGTGCAACATTGAGAACTGCTTTGAAGTCAGCGCCACGCGTTTATCTTTCAAAACTATCAAGACCAGTAGCTTTTCATTTATGTCTTGATCGTAAGATACAAAGCGGACAAATGTAGCTAGCCTGTAGTTTGTCTTCAATATCGTTACATTCATCCAAAACCAGATTAAATACATTTTTTTCAAATTCTGGTATAAATTATTTACGATTTACCATTGATATTCTCCATTCAGTTACTGTTAGTTTGAGTAGTTCTTTTTTTTTTCTTGCATTATCTGATATTAAAACGAATTATTTGTGCATTATTCTTCTTGACAAACTCTCCATATACGGACATTTTGCCCATGCAATATTAAACACTAAAATAAAACCTGCCTAGATAGAAACATCGCTATCTGTTTTTCACAGACTGAAAAGTTTAACTTTATTTAATCTCTTATACTCATCTTTGTTATCCTTATTTCTTCTGCTTGTATCCATTAGCTGTAAAATGCCATCTGTCATCCATTTCTTTCTTGAATTTGTCCTCACTGGTGGTATGAACTATTGTGATGTTTGCTGCGTTGATTCTTTTAGCATTTCCCACTGTTCATCAATGCTTTGTCTTCTCTATTGCATTGTGCCGGTTCTGAATTGTGATGTTATATATGTCTTGTAACCTCTTGTCTAATTTGAGGAAATCTTAATTTAACTTGATAATAACTGAGTCTCGTTTTCTGTTTTCAATTTTACTCTTAACTTTCCCACAACTGGTAGTAGAAGATCACTATTGCAATCTGCTCCTGATCTAATTTTTACACATACCAATCTATCTATGTATTGACCTTTCGAGCCGTAGCCGGCCCATAGGGTATTGACCCAGATACTCTTTCTTTTATCTAAATTTTTATTCTAGTAGTTTTCAATCCTTCTAAAGATATTTTATCAAATCTCGCCATTTGTCTCTGTTCTGTGCAAGCAACTCTATCTCATTGAGGGAGCCAATTCCTGCTGCTCTTGCCTCTCTCATCAATGTTCTTCTCAGTGTCTCTCTGGGTCGGCCGCTTTTCCTCTTACCTGTTGTTTCCCACATGAGGGCGTGCCTTGTTATTCGGTTATAATCTCTCCTCATCACATGTCCCAACATATGACCGTCGTCTTTTCTTGATTACTGAAGATATTAGTGGTTGATTGGCGATTTCTCTAATTTGTTCGTTTGTTTTGAATTCGTTCCACGCTTTACTTGGTATTTTCCTTAGACATTTATTTTTCAAAAGAATTTTTTTTATCAAAAGAAGTAATATCTATGACAAAAAGAATCAACAAAAAGAAATGCATGACAGAAGAAATATTACAACTAATGGACGAAAGAAGAAAACATAAGAAAGAAGAACGGATATACAAAATATTGCACAAAAAGATCCAAAACAAATGCAGAGAAGCAAAGGAAGGATGGTTAAAACAGAAATGTGAAGAAATGGAAAAACAACAAAAGAAAGATTCAAAATTTATGCACAATCAGTTAAATGAATTAACAGGAAGAAAAGAAGTCAAAGTTACAAGATGTGTGAAATCAAAGGAAGGAAATATAATAATGGGACAGGAGAAGACAATGGAAAGATGGACAGAATTTATCAGTCAACTCTATGGTGATGAAAGATCAGAGCTAAACAATTCAAACAAAGACACAGGACCACCAATAAAGCAGAGTGAAGTGAGGGTGCAATTCAACACATGAAAAGAGACAAAGCTCCAAGTCCCGACAATATAACAATCGAAGAGATAAATGCATTAGGAGAGATGGGAGTACAAGTCATAACAAAACTACTCAATGACATATATAACACTGGACACATACCCGAAGATCTACTAAAATCTATCTTTGTAGCTATACCGAAGAGGTCAGGCGGTCCTGATTGTGAAGACCATCGCACTATTAGTCTCACGAGCCATATGACGAAAATATTACTAAGAATCATCATGAGACGTGTAGGGAACAAAATAAAACCAGAAAAATTGAGACGAACAATGTGGATTTGTGGATGGAAAGGGCACTAATAATGCAATAAGAATCTTAAGAACATTGACAGAAAGAGCTATAGAGGTAAAGAAAGATCTATATGTGCTTTATAGACTGCACAAAAGCATTTGACAAAGTAAGGCATGTGTAAATAATCGATATCCTGGAGAAATTAAACATTGATGGCAAGGATCTGCGTATCATAAAAAAACATGTACTGGCAACAAACAGCAGCTATACGAATTAACAACCAAACAGGACAATTCCAATATATAAAACAAGGAGTCAGACAAGGCTGTGTTCTGTCGCCGAATTTGTTTTCACTTTACAGCGAACATATTATGAGATCAATAGTAGACAAAAAAGGAATTGAAGTCAATGGTCACAACATAAATAATTTACGATATGCGGATGACACAGTATTAATAGCAGAGACAGAGAATGAACTACAAGAAATGATAGACATAATAGTAAAAGAAAGCAACAAGAAAGGTCTCAGCCTGAATCGTAAGAAAACAGAAGTAATGGTCATATATAAAGAAACAATCATCACCATCATGCAGCATAAAAATAAACAGGACAAATCTGAAACAAGTGCAGAAAATGAAAAAAAAATCTTATGTAACAAACATATGTCAATAGAAATGAGAAAGAGAGTTCATTGGTGCTATATAGAACCGATTCTGGCCTATGGAAGCGAATCATGGACATTTGCCAAATATATGAAAAGACAATTAGAGGCCACATAGTTGGGATTTCTCAGAGGAATGTTGAAAGTTCCCTGGACAGCTAAAAAGACCAATGAGGAAGTTCTCAAAGAGGACAACACAAAAAAGGAGCTCATACAAAACATCAGAAAGAAATAATCAACATTTTTTGGTCACATCATGAGAAAAAGAAAGTTGGAATACTTGGTTCATCATCATCATTGAGTGCCGTCTCCGCAACGAAGGTTGGCTACCATGGAGCGCCATTTTGCTCTATCTCTTGCTTTGATGGTGCAGGTTGTCATCGGTTGATTTGTCCATCTTTTGATGTTACTCGTCCATGTTAATCTTGGTCTGCCTCTGCCTCTTTTACCTTGTATTTTCCCCTCCAGGATCACTTTCAGTAGGCTGTTGTGTCTTTTAACATGGCCTAAGAATCGCATTTGTCTTGTTCTAATTGTGTTCAGAAGTTCTCTTTTCATTTTTAAATACTTGGTTACAACTGGCAAAATAAAAGGAAAGAGATTGTGGACGACAAAGAGAGAAGATACTGGATATTTTGGTGTCATGGCATGGAAAACAGTCAACAACAGAACTGATACGATGCACTGTAGATAGACGATATTGGAAAGACATGATCGCCTACGCCAACGGTATGGCACATGATGATGATGCAGTCATAATAACCAACTCGTTCTTCAATTCTTTCATTCCCTTATTTTTAGTTGAGATCCCCTATAACTATGGTGTTTTCGTGTGGTTTGCATTGATTACAATGTATACTTTATGGACAACTAGCAGATGACAAAAGAACTAGTGGGCGCCCAAAACTTTGATTTCGTGGTCTCTTTTCAGAGCGGTATCTATTTAGCATAATTGTGGTCTGTGCTTTATGCACTGATTTATACACTGATTTATTCACCCATTACATTTGAAAGCTTCACCACTGTGTGTGTTTTTTTTTTTAAAGATATTAGACAGCTTGGTGTCATGGCACAGAAAACAGTCAACAACAAAATTGATACGATGCACTAGGATTAGATAATTGTGGAAGGACAAGATCCCCTACGCAAACCTGTAAGGCACATAATGATGATGATAATATTTTTATATTTGACATAAGATAATAAGTAAAAAATCGACCTCTGAACAAGAAGGTCCGGATTCGAACTTGTGTTTTTTTTTTTTTTTTTATGTTTTAAGCAGTGAGACCTGACGATTAACCCTTTCTGGTAACATTACTTGTGCTCCTGCGAAATCCTAAAAGAAACCACTGCAATTAAAAGTTAAAAAAACGAGTAGCAAACATGGCCGCTGCCCTTACAACCATTTTTATAAAATTAAAAATCTACACGTGCAGAAGAAAGATATGTAGGGCCGAAAGGTGCAGGTATCGCAGCTTGCCGTATAACAACAAAAATAATGACAGCGCAAACGCGCCCATATCGAAATTTGACAAATGTTTTACTGCTCATTTTGAATCATTTTCATTTTTGTTCTCTCATTTATTTCGTTACTTTTAATATATTTGAACATTGCATAGTGGGTGAGAATTATCTCTGACTTGTTAACTGCTTGCGTGTTCAGATCAGTGTACCAGAATTGATCAATACCCTGCTGCAGCTCCCATGTTTTGACAACACTAGTAGTGATCGAAGAGGGAAAGCAGTCCAGTACACTTAAAATTTCCGTCTGAAGTCGGGTGTGATGGGCCGAAATACGCAAAATATCACATTTTTTGCTGTAAACGGCAGCGTACGCACTCACGCTCGATTAACACCCTTCACTGGCCGGATGATTTAGTGGAGTAGTTGTCCTGCAAACGCAAAAGAATTTATACGTAGAAATGGGGAGGAGGTGTAAAATACATCTATGTGGGGTTGAAGTAAACCCGACGTAAGGAAATTGTTGAATTGGTAATCGTTTCTGCTTTCAGTCTGTTTTCGTTAGATCAAAAAAGTTACATACGTGATGATTTTATAGTGAGACTAGTGTAATATTTCAAGCACTTTAAACTTAAAAAAAAAAAAAGAAAACAGAATAGAGTGAAAAGTAATAGCCAGAAACTTGTAGACGGCGATCTTTTGTTGGAAAAGCATAAAGCATTTTAAAAAATATGACATTTAAAACAACAGTAGAAATACATTTTCGCTGTCAATAGGTGACTGCGACGATGATGGCGATGGACTGCAAACACTTTCATTTGCATTCACTCAGGTCATAATATTGGACATTGATATTGATGACTAAGTTATAATCACCTCTTAGCCGAATTTGGAATAGATTAATATAAAATTTACAAAGAACCTTGTTTTATAAATATAAAAGTAAAAGTATTTTTTTTCTTGGTGGTGCGCCGTTCAATTATGACTGAAATCAATGAACTTTACTTTATGGTGTGATCTCATCAGAAAATGAGCACCACCCTATAATTTGACAAATGTAATAAACTGTACGTACGCACAAAGTGAAATAAAACAATGACACCATACAATTGACATGAATCAATGTATACAAGAAGCAGGCAATTTGGTTGCGGATACACTGCACCATTCTAAAGTATATGCCAGGTCCTAGTCGTATAACACTGTCAATAATTCTAAAACAAGTTATAAAAGTTTGGCAAATAAACCATTACAAAACTAAAAAAAAAAAAAAAAAAAAAACATATCTAAGTAGTTCTACAATGTTTGGAGGAAAACGAACAAAAAAAACGGAGAGAGCGAGAGATAAACAAATAGATAATAAGAACGATATTGCTAGGGGAAAAGAATAGTCTGGCATATACTGGTAACTGGCAATATTACGTAGTACACAACAAGTTGACTTCTGTTATTTTCTTCCGGAAGTAGGGCGAAAAGGGAACATTGATTAGTCGTTAGTGGAACAACTTAAAATGTAAAATAAGTAGTATATCCTTCCTTTCTTTTAAGTAAGTACTTTTTAAAAATTGTAAGTCAGCAAGTTTACATTAGTATGCAGTGGAAGTGGACATGATATATTATCATTTATTATGAATGAATGCAATTTTATTGACATTGTAACATTGTTATTGTATGACGTGCTCGTGTGTTACTCAAGTTACTGTATAATACTTTATACTGTATTACTAATAAGTGTATTATTGTAATATGTAAAAATGTTTCATGCAAACAACACACAATAACAATCTTATTCAAACTCAGTTGAAACTGTTGCAGTGCAAGTGCAAAGTCAAAGTAAACAAACAACAGGAGCAACTCTAACCTAACACTAAAATAAATAGTTCTTATTTTACTTACTTCGACTGCTACAATAATACTAGGTAATTTGCGAGTTTATTAAACTCGAATTGATCAAATGCGACATACAAAATCATACATGATACGTGCAGTGCAGCCAATCACTGTATCAGTGTACCACATATAATTTTAGGACGCTAAACTGTTTAACGTCCTAAAATTATATATGTGATTGACTGCACGTATGTCGTATTTGATCAATTCTTTCAGTTTCTAGTTTTTGTACTTTTAATTATATAATTATTATATAATATATATATATAAATATATATTTAGAAGCAGTGATCTCTGCAATATGTGCCATTTTGGCACGCTAGGTTTCTGTTTTTGAGATTGTGGTTCTGCCCTATGTGCCGTCTTCGGCTCGAAAGGACAATAGATATATATATATAATTATTATATTTTGTCAACATCTTTAGCCTGCCTCCAGGGCTCTAGGATTAGGTTTACCTAGGACTAGGGTATTCCTCACCCATGGGTCTTCAAATGACAAATTAGAGAACAACCGAATAATGCAGTAGAAATAATTTAGAACGCAAAACTCATGTGACACTACCCACCATCACGGTAAAGTCCTAGTTTAGCATTATAAAGTATTTCTTTTTGGATTAACTCACCTTGCTCTTTATTAGGTTGTTCACTAATCTGTCTTTAGAAATTAGAAGACCCTAGGGTTAGGCAAAACCTAACCCTAAACTATAGCCCTAATCAAATGCACAAAAACTAGAAGCAGTTGATACATTCAATTACATGCTGTCAATCAGAGGAGATCACTTGTTTAGCAGAAATAATTTATGATGCTAAAGTAGGGCTTTGACTATCTTATTAGGAGGGTTTTTTTCTGGAATTCAACTTTCTAAATTTCTAAGATGAGAAAGTGATGAAGGTTACTGTTTGATGGACATTGAAAAATCTCTATGTTTGTTCAAATTGTAAATCCCACAAAGTATACAGACATGTTGTGGTGGATTCTATAAAAGTGTAACATACAGTTACTGAGTAGTTACACCTGAGTGTTATCACAGTGTTTGTTTATATACAGTAATAAATAATAATAAATCAAATATAAATGTAATAGTAGTGTAATGCTTTGTCTTTGTGCTCTGACTTAAAAAGATAGTTTTTTGTTGTTGTCTATCTATCTATTGACTTTTTGAGCTGTAGCCGGCCCATAGGGCGTAGACCAAGATACTCCTTCTCTTATCTGAATTTTTGTTCTAGCAGTTTTCAATTCTTTCAAAGATATTTTATCAAATCTCGCCATTTGTCTCTGTTCTGTGCAAGCAGCATTATCTCATTGAGGGAATGATTCCTGCTGCTCTTGCCTCTCTCATCAATGTTCTTCTCAGTGTCTCTCTGGGTCTTCCTCTTTTCCTCTTACCTGTTTTTTCCTACATGAGGGCTTGCTTTGCTATTCGGTTATTATCTCTTCTCATCACATGTCCAACATATGACCATCGTCTTTTCTTTATTACTGAAGATATTAGTGGTTGATTGGCGATTTCTCTAATTTCCTCGTTTGTTTTGAATTTGTTCCACGCTATACCAAGTATTTTCCTTAGACATTTATTTTCGAATGCGTTCAACTTTGTTTCTATATTTCTTGTTGTTTTCCAGCTTTCACACGCATACATAAGAGTTGATAGTACATTTGTTTTGAATAGTCTAAGTTTTGTGTTTGTGCTGATGAGTTTTGATTTCCACAACTTTTCATGTTTCTGAAAGACATTAGCTATATGTATCTTTAGCTATTCTGATTCTTTACTTGTATCACCCCTTCTCGTTCAATGTGACTTCCAAGATAGATAAAGTGATCAATCTCTTCCACTGGTTTGTTTTCCATGTATATTTTGTCATCTGTTGGAATTATGCTTTTCATGACTTTTAGCCTTTTCATGATTTATTTCAAGCCCAATTTTGGTGTATTATTACTGCTAGTCAATCAATAAGTGTTTGTTGCTGCACCCATGCTGCATTGAAAATTTTATTCTTAATTAAAATATTTGTTTACACACACACTATTTTAACATTATTTCACTAAAATAAATAATTACCTTACTGCATAGTATGAAATAAATGCATCTTTTTTTCTAACCACTGGACCCAGACAATCAAAATTGTTTCTTTTTCTCTCCATCCTCATTCACTTTTCAGCATCAAGAGAAGATATCATTTGCATGCTGTCTTTTGCTCTTCTTTTGGCCTCTCCTGCTGTTATGTTTCCTAGTGTTTCTAATACTTTATGAATCCATCTTTTTCATGGTTGGTCTTTGGGTCCCCGGTGGTCTTGGATCATTTATTGGAGGCTTGTTGTGTTGTGTTTTGGTCATTCTGTCTTATCACATGGCCAAACCATTTTATCTGTTGTTTTGTACTTTATGGTGGGGATTATTCCTAGCGTTTTTCTCAGGTCTTCATTTCTGATCTTATCTCTCAGGCTGTTTCCTGTCATTGCCTTATATTATTTCCTATCCACAATATTTTCCTATTTCGTTATTAAATATTTAATGTGTTATTTAAAAAAAAAATATTGTTGTCATACACTTAGTTCTTTACAAATTTATTTCAGTTTTATTTCACTAAAATTTGTTACTTTTTTTGTGTTATAAAAAATTAATATTATTTTTAATTCTTTTAAATCCTATTTAAGGATATCAATTCCTGTTCTGTGTTCACTACTGATCTTTATCTCCTGCCTTTGTTAGGTTAAGTGAATATAGAAGTGATGTATTGTAGTTTGTAGCAAGCTGTTTTATCTGAGCTTTTTGGCCCAATCATTCATCTTCAGCAAAGCATTTTTGATTACTCTGTTGTCTTCCTTCTCAATCCCTGCTCAGCTTGCTTGGTGAGACTGCACTGAGAGAGGTGGAGTAGATTCTGGATAAATCTGATTCAATGACATGTGCTAACTACTGTGAGTTGCTGGCTGCTTTTGGTCCTGATGCTAACAGGTATTTCTGCTACTGTATAGATTCAACATACAGTGAATGAATTATGTTTTTATTTAATCATGTGTTTTTACATTTATTTTGTTTGAATTATCACATCATTCATTTCGTCAAGAATAATTACTGGATGTTATCTTGTTTTTATTACTTTCACATATATATTTAACTATTTCTTCATTTTTCATGTTTGTTTTTTGCATCAGTTTTAAAATAGTACCAATAGTTTTGATAAACTGCAGAGTTTAACATTTCTTTTATAAAGCCTCTCAGTTGTTGAACCAATTCTTTGTCATAGACCATATTTTCTTTATCATCATGTAGAGCCACGTCCAAGAAAGTA
The DNA here is from genome assembly GCA_032433765.1 of Megaustenia siamemsis. Classification (NCBI taxonomy): domain Eukaryota; kingdom Metazoa; phylum Mollusca; class Gastropoda; order Stylommatophora; family Ariophantidae; genus Megaustenia; species Megaustenia siamemsis. Next base: position 120,752,050 of record JAVIAB010000092.1, on the reverse strand, counting down.
TTCTGCAGTTTCTGGTCACTGACCACATGAACATCTGTCTTACAGATTTCAGGTCTTTTATGCATGTTGGCTTATCAGACTGTTGGATCTTGTCTGTAGTTTGAAGAAAGCTTTCTATATATGACAAGGAGAGGTAGGGTTTCTTTATTATATGTTTTAAGTGTGTGTGAATTTTGCTTTTATTTCGTGAAAGTCTTTTTTCCTTTATATGTAATGTCATTTCATTTTCTATCTCATGAGAGATCCATAAAAAAAGTCAACCTTATCATTCACATTTAAGCAGTGCTGTGAAATCCACTCCAAAATGTAAAACTGCTTGATGTAATCATTGATATGGATAATTTGTGAGCCTTATGCCCTTAGATAGAGAGCTACTAGATTGAGATAGAGAGCAACTAGATTGTTGTATGTTTAACTCATGTAAAATAAATAACTACATATGTTATGAAAGATCTTAGTTTCTTAATACATATTTTAATATTTTGAGAAGAATTATAGGAGTTCACCATCTTTATGTTATAGAGAACACCTGGTTGATTATTGATCTAGCACTCCTAGTGAAAACCTGTATTTTCTGTAGGGAAGTGTCTATGGATTTTTTTACCCATCCAGGTCTGAGACATGTTGGAAATAAGACTGTCATTTAAGCATAAAACACAAGTTAGTGACAGTGCTCTGCTCTAAGATATTGTATCGAAGACGTGGTTCTTTGCACTCATTCCCTGCTGATTACACTAAACTTCTCTAAAGCTCCAAACATATAACCATATATGTAAGATAAAATATTGTTTTATCCATAGTTGATGTTTCCCTGAATTTGGTTTCACTTACAAGAAAATAGAGCACTTTTGCCACCCTATATAGAGGCATGCCACTCCAACAAAATTAAGACCAGTTGATTGAAATCTTGTGACTGCATAATTAATTACCTTGTGCTCAGTAGAGTAGAATTTGAACAGACAGGTGCCAATATTAAGGAGCACTATCCAGCAGTTGGATACATCCTCCAGGACCATTGGCTTCATGTGAGAAACAGAATGATCATGTAGAGAGTGAAGAAAAGGAAAAAGAAGAATTTATTATTTATTTCTGTGCCTCATTGATGCCACATTTTCACTTTAATAACATATAACTGTGTTTTAAGCAATATGTTGTCAGGTGTATTTATGTCAATAACTTCTGCTCCTCCAATCAAGCTCACAATGTACAAGAACAACACTCACTTTCACATTTTATATTCAGTATATAAGTAACATATACAAGAAAAATCACTACCTATCATTTTTTTCTCAAAGAATTAATTTGCTTTTTTTTTCCCACAGGTTCTTTTTAAAATATTAAGATGGCCAAAGCTGGGAGTAGTGAACCTTTTGAAGAACTATCAGGTCACTTCTTAATATGTCCTCTCTGTTTTGAGCAGTTTTGTTACCCCAAAGTATTGCCATGCCAGCATACATTTTGTCTAACATGTCTGAGGAGCTATGTTGCTTCTAGAGAATTAGACCACACAGTGCCATGCCCAATGTGCAAAGAAGTAGTGGTTATTCCTGGAAATGATGTCTCAAACTTTAAAATAATTTTCTCATTGTGAGCCTGCTACATTTTGTTGAGGATTCCAAAGTTGTAAAAAGGCAAGTCAAGTCAGAAATACCAGAATCAACTTGCAGTGATGATAAGAAGGCTCTTGCTTCACAGGCATTGTGTGGTGCTTGTGGGGAACAAAGTATTCTAACTAGTTTTTGTCAACCATGTTCTTTGTGGTTATGTGCCATATGTACAAAAGCTCATGCCCGGCTTCCAGCTACCTCAAGTCATCCTTTGAGAAGCAGTGAAGAAGTCGACAAACAATGCAAAACAATGGTAGCAGTTGGAGAAAAGGCTCTTAATGACCTTCAGCAGGCAAACACAGAGAGAGAAGATTATTTATTGTCACAGATTTGCGAGCTGCCAGAAAACATTCATTTTGTCAAGAAAAAAATAGATTCAACAGCTGAGGAAGTTTATAAAGCCATTCAAGATAAAGTATCAAATTTACATAGAAAGGTTGAGCAGTTTCAACATGAACAGTCAGAGGAATTGTCCAAAAAGCTGACAGTTGTTGATGAAAGGAAAGAAGAACTTGGGCAAATGCAAGATCTGTTAGAGAAGGTGAAGATCTGTAATGATGGATTTCAGAATCAAAGTGCTATTAAAACAGTAGAGCGCTTCTTGGTGAGGTCATCATTACAGGACTTTTCTCCACATGTTGATAATGTCGTGAGTCTCTCCTTTGATCCATTTGGTAATAACTTAACTGAGCTGAAAAATGTAGAGTTGGGTCACTTAAGTATAATATCTAATAAAGCAAAGAACAGTCGTTGTCTTCATGATCGACCACTTGGGGTGCAAAAAATTGCATCATTGGTGGAACGGGAATACATTACTGCATTGGCTATCAACAAGTTTGCTGACAGTTTGTTGTCACAAGCAACCAGAATGTTCTTGTGTTCAAGCCACATTTTTCACAACCAAAACCATTCCTGTCACCCTTGACAGAAAGAAATGTGAACAAACCTTGGGCATCGCATATTGTGAGGATGAGAAACGCATTTATGTGTCAGATGCTGGCAGACATGAAGGAGATGGGGCTGTTGTTGCTTACTCTTATGATGGTTCTTTTCAGACAATTATAGCTTCAGGTCTAACACTTCCAAGAGGAATTGCTTTGCACAAGGGTTATATTTTTGTGTGTGATCAAATTGATAGATGTGTTTACATACTCAACACACGTGGGAAAGTGATCAGAGTCTTAAAAAAGACTCCTGATGGCAAATATCTCTTTAACGCCCCAATGTTTATTTCTGTGGGGAAAAACAGTGAGATAGCTGTGTCAGACAACTGCAGCTCTGTGAAGATCTTCGACAAGGATTGTTGTTTGAAGTTCACTTACTCTTCCAGCTTAGCAGAGTCACAGTTCTGGGATGTGCATGTGTTGGTGGATGGGACTGTAGTAGTTTGTGACTGGAAACATGGCCTGCACAAAATCTCACCAGAATTTAACTCAAATGGGCTTGTATCCATAGAGTCCAGTTCACTTCGAGAGCCCTCAGCATTGGCTGCACTAGAAAATGGAAACTGCATCTATGTTGGCACTTGTGGAGGAGAAATCTATTCAGCAATCTAGTGTTGGTAAAGTTATGAACAATCCCTGCATGCTTTGAAGCTCAGTTGAGATATAATTTTTATTTTATAACTTTGTCTGCTTTATTTTATTTAGTTAAATGTAATTAAATTTGCACACACTCAAAATTTATTGGTGACAATATTTTTAAAAATGAATGTTGCTGACATTGGGAACTATGTAATGCTTCTTCTTTAAATATCATGCTTGTATGTATATTTCTCCACAGCTTACAATTGTTTACCATTTGAGCTGTTAATTTCCTATATTCTCAACTATATATGTCTTTTCTCTCTTTCCTTCTATTTCTTCCATAGTTATAGCAGGTTCCTCAGAATGTGATTTGGCCTCTTTTAGAACATTCACATAACTCTCTTATTTGTTCCTGGTATATTCAACATTATTATGTAAAATCACATTTCAGTGAGACCTCAAAAGATTTTCTTGTTTGCTGTTGTCCAGCATTAATTTTCATGTTCTCTACTCTATTTATTTAATAGTATATTTCAGGAAAGTCTTGTTTTTTTTTTTGGTGGGGATTTTGACCATTGCCTCTGTCTTTCTGCTTCCTAGTACTATATGTCAATTATTTTCTGTAGGCTCACTTCTTTTTTACATTAGACAATTACGATTGTATCTTCAGCTTATCACTGGTTGTTTAAATTTTGACTCATTCAACTGACTTTCTAAACATATCCTTTATGATCTAAGAATGATTTCAATATAAATTAAATGTCTAGTGATAGTTCATTTTCTATCATATTTTATTAGCTGCAATTTCTGTCAACATTTATACGTTATACAATTGTGGCTAAGCTTCTCTTTGTCAAACTCCATGGTATAATCTGTAAAATACAAATGCTGATCTGTTTTCACTTTTATGGTCTCTATATTAGTGTTTCTGATAACTTATGAGGCATTGTTTTTACCATTGCTGAAACAACTCCACATTGTTCATAACAAATTTCTGGTTTGATTTGCTTCTCATTCTTGGCTAATAAGTAGCAATATTTTGGTCATACTCTCCGTATGGTGCTACTTTTAAATAATTATACATTTTTATTTTTATATTCTGTATAGGGTGTGATGTCTGTCATAAATCCTATGATCCCTAAATAAAACAATTTTGCCAAATATAACATTTTAAATCCTCATCCTCTAATCTCTTTAGCTTAATACAATGATGTTTAAGGCTTTTCTCACATAAGATATATGTTATAGGACATTACGAACCTTAAACATATGACATAGATTCTGTCATGGCCTCTTTATATATTGTAACACAACACACATTGTGCTAGTTGCTTGCTATCTGGCCCTGAACAAAGGAACCCAACAGACATATATTCCTTACTGTAATGGTAATGTTTTTTAAGATGACTGGAAAAATCATCATTTTGCTCTGAACAGCATGCACTCCTTCAGCGATCAGCTCTTGCTAAGCATTTAGACCAGCTTCGGTCATAAACAAGATGGTGTTTTTGAGGTCATCACCAGTTCCCCATATATTGTCATATAGGGTTGTTTCTGTGGGCCATATTTGTGTTTTTGGAGTATTTAGACTATGCAGTCCTGTAGTGTATGCTCTGGAGTTTGGGTGCTCTGCATTCGCACGATGCAAAGTCACCGAGTTCTATCTGTGTAGGTGTGCTCTGAAGCCACAATGACCTGTTCTGAGTCTAGCTATGTCTGCTGAGTTTGTTTAAGCTGTCGTGTTCTTATTCATATTTTCCATGTAACTACCTCCATTCTGTTTACCTGGCTTGTTGCAGGATTGTTTTTATTTCTTTGAGGCTCTGGGATTGGTTGGATTGTTGCATTCTTATCAATATCATTATTTCTGTTATGTTTTAGTTTCAGCCAGTGATGCATCAAGAGGATGAGCCAAAATGTATTGTCACTCTATTCCCAAAAATAACGAAAGTTTTATTAGCAGAAATCAAAGAAGAGACATCACAAAATCCATCCACTACAGACTTTGGCTCTCTTCCCTCAGTCATGCACTAACAAGACATGTCACATAGGTTTTTCTGAACCATTCAATGACTTTATTTTGAATATTGTAAAGAAAAGCCAGTTTTTACACAGGAGAGGAAAACAATGACTTTGTTCTACTTTTTTTTTTTCTCTCTTTCTTGCTTTTTTCATTATTTTTTTCCAGAGCAAAGTTTCATAGTCTTCCTTGACAAACAAAATATATTTCTTATTAATTATATCCATTATCTTTCCTACCTACTGTAAGATAAAGAAGATCATTGTTATCATCTATCTTTAAATATTTTATTGCAAGATTTCTGTATGTGATTTCCTAACTGTGCATTATCTAACCAAGTCTCTTGTGTAGCAAGCAAATTTTGTTTGTTTATGCTTTGTCTAAACAGTCATTTTGTGATATAGGGAAGTTTTACAATAATCCATGGAAGCTGGTCAATTCAGCAGCACAATAAAGAATGTTCCAATGAAAAGAAACACACTCGATAGATCACTGATTAAAGAACAGTTACATTATAAAACCAACAAATAATAATTTTCCTTTAGAGACCATGTTCATATAGTATGCTAATAAAAGTATTGATATATTTGAAAATTGTGTTTTCAATATCTACATTCATTCATTTGTATTATATATAATGTGCACAGTGATTAAAAAATGTGTCATTGAATGCCATCAAACATGGTGTTGCTGTAGTTGCCGATGATTGTTATGCACTTTTCTGTCTAAGTATTTTTTCAGCTATTTTGTTTTAATGAGGTTTATCTATCAGATTTAGTTTATCAAATCATATCTAACGATCCTTAAGTGAGAAATAAAAGTTCAGCAGTTCAAGATTGACTTAATGATCATTGATAACATTCAAAAATTAATTTAAAAGGCAGCCATGTAAGTTTGTTAGAATTATCATTAAATTCAGTGTCAACTTTAAAAAAGCAGCTCACTTAAGGTATGCACATTAAATTGTGCTTTACCCTCACACTACTAATAGCAGCTGGGTTGATTAGGTTAGTGCTCTCTTTTATACAGTAATTGCTTTTCCTAATTCTGAAAGAAACATTACCGCAATGCACCATAAAAACAAGTGGAAAAATATTAAAACAGGTAAATGATTTAAATATCTGGGACCAATGTTAACCTCAGATGGTAGATGTACAACAGAGGTGAGATGCAGAATGGCTCAGACAAAAGCAGCTTAAACAAAATTAGGAAGATACTGTGTGCAATCCATTTTTGACAATAGAAACAAGAAAAAGAGTTCTTAAATGTTATGTAGAGCCAGTCTTAACATATGGATGTGAATCATGGACAATAGGACAACAGACAAGAAAATCACTGGAGGCTGAAGAAATGTGGTTTTACAGAAGAATGTTGAGAATACCATAGACAGCTAAGAAGAGTAATGAAAATGTTCCGAAAGAGGCCCAAGGCAAAGAGAGAGCTAATTTCAAATATTAGGAAGAAACAATTTTTTGGCCATGTAATGAGAAGGGAACAGTTGGAATATATTGTGACAACTGGGAAAATTTAGGGATGAAGAGATACCAGATAGCTTAAGAGAATGGCTTAGCAGAAGGTCAACAACAGAAATGATGACTGTCAAGATCGAAGGTTGTGCAAAGACATGATTATCTACGTCAGCAGGCATGTACTTGATGATGATGATGAATTCTGTAAATCAGCTTCACATTTTTAAATATATGCCAGGGCTATTCCATTCAGGAAAGAACTCTATTCACTGGCTTCGACTTGTGAGACTAGAAAGAGAAGGTCATGTTCTTTATAATTATTTGTTTTCTTCATCTTAGCGTTCACCTGGTCAGTGGTTCATTTACTACTTTATGGCAAAGTTGCAATATGGGTGCCTTTAGGTTCAATACATTTGTCTTTGGCATGCATAGATTTTGTTTACCAATTGTTTGCCCTGGCAGCTGCCATTTTAGGCCTACTTTTTTTTATTTTTCAACTGTCAGTGCAAGTGCACATGGAACCTTCTATTTATCAGTTTTCTAAAAGGGCTAGACATATCTCACTACCCAGAGACCAGGGGATGGTAAAGCCACAAGGAAACAACAGATTCAAAGTGAGAAATTTCCACTGCCTGTGCTTGGATTTGAACCTAGAACCTTCCTGTCCAGAGGCCAACATCTTAGCTCTAGACCATCTAGTTCCCTTTTTCTACATGTATGCATACTATTTTTTTGTATTTGTAGCTCATTCCAGTTATACTGTAGTCACTATTTTATAAATGTAAGGTTTTCTTTTTAGATTACCTCATTTACCCCTCACATACTAACTTAAATATAAAGTTCTTGCTTTTCTAAAATTTGTTCTTAACTGCTGATGATGTGTTTCTACAATGTCCCTTATATCCTGCTTCCTTCTCTGCTTATTATTATCTCTTGTATTTTATTGGATCAAGACAATCTCTCCAGCAGGGCTAATCATCATTACTGTCTCTAGTGTGATTGGTTCTAAGCTAGTTTTTTTTTTCCCCTCTTATAGTCTCATTCCTATTTTGTCTGTTCTGACTACTCAAGCTGCTTTCCTCAAACATAAAAAAAATAATTGTTATTAATTTCTGATTCTGACCTGTTGTGAATTACCATTTTTAACATAAAGTGAAGATGACAATCCATTGCTTCTGTGCTAACAGACACTCACCTGTTGTGAGGAGAATGAGGAACTAACTCTTAATACTAGATTGAAGAAAAGCAAAGCAACACATTTTTGTGAAAATTAAAATATGACCTTTATTCCATTTTTGCATCTGCAGAAGACCAAACTGCTCGATGCAAGAGGAAAGGGAAATTACAAAGATTTAAATAGTAAGATGGTACATTGTTATAGAACACAAATAACTCCCCTTTAATATGGAATACATTAATTTGAAAAAAGTTAATTATATCTACAAACTGGTTGAATAAAAACAGTGACAATTCAACACATGCTTAAATTGAAGAAAGTGACAGTATTTCTGTGAAGGAAATCCTGTGCATGAGAAATTGACAGCTTGTAGCATTTTTAACTGCAGTGGGTTAAAAAGCTACCAAATTAGCTTGTTTGTTTGTCTCTCTCTCTCCTTTTTTTTCTTTTTTTTTTTTTTTTTAAAACACCAACCACACCTAGCAAGGGAAGGCACTTGTTTCTCTCTCTTTCTCTCGCTCTCTCTTTCTTAATTTAACAGTTTAATAAATCTGGGGACTAATTAAAAATTCTATACTGAAGATAACCTGGAACAAAATTAAGACAAATTTAGCCTCATTGCATGTGATATTAAGATATTGGCAGACAAATTTAATAAAGTATTGATATCAGATAGTGGAGATAAGGGGGACATTAAAAACAACTTAATTTTGTTATACTTGTAAATGACATTTGCAAGCCATTAAAAACTTCCTCAGAGCAGTTCAGTTATGTTGCCAAAAAGGACACTGATCTGTATTTTCCAGATAATTTTGTGTAAAAAAGAAAAGAAACACATGAGGAAAAATGTAAAAGTATGCCACACCCAATAAATGTATAAACTAATGTATGGAATTAGTTCAGCACAAGACTGTTTCTTTGACTATTTGTCCACATTATCACAGTGAATAGGTGCAATTGGAATAATGTCTCTTAGTGACAGCCAACAAGGAAATGCAATTTGTGGATAAACAACCATATTACCAGTAATCAGCTGCATAGATATTGGTCATTCTCATGGCTAATGATAGCCATATAATGATAATGACTAAGATAGATCATATAAAACAGACCATATTAGAAAAAACACAGAACAACAGCAAGCTAGATTGATGAACAGATAAATGCAGTGTATGTGTGCAATTATTCAACACAGTAAGTATTTTTTAAAAATTCATTTCTTTATATTATAGTCTTCAGATGCAAGTCAATACAGATGTCTAGAGGTTAATTATATTTGCTATAGGGATTGTTAGATCATATTGCCAAACATGATTTTTAATCAGTTTTACAAAAATAGTTTTAATGTCACATGTTCCGTTGTTGAAGAAAGCGTTTTAAATAGACGTTCTAATTTGTTTGTTATAAGTTTTATAAAACATAAATTATTAATTAGTTAATATTATTATTAATAGTCAGCAATAAACTCTAAGAATACTAGATCACAAAAGATGGATTGATGGTATATTAAAGACATTAGGCGGAAACATACCAGCAGGAGAGGTAAAGAAAAGAACTAAGATGACAAACTATATTTCCTCACAGCATTGAAAGACAAAAGAGTAAGGAAGGAGGAATAAAATGTAATTTTGTAAAACTGATTTGATGCACTATTTGGCAGTTTTACTGCTGCATGGAAATTGTTATGAACATAAAGTAAGTCAAACATGAATAATGAAAAGCACCATACTACTATGTCTGTTATAAAGAATGTAGACAATGTCTGAGTGTTAAAAAAATATATCTTGGAAGTAAACAATTTCAAAATAAAATATATTCAAGCAGTGAAATGAGATCAGTTGCATGTGTCAAAAAAAAACCAGAACAAAAAAAACATGGGAAGAGTAGAAAGCCAGGAAGACAAAATAATAATTGTTCTGACTTGTTACTGTCAGGGTCTCATTTCAATACTCAAAATTTATTCTCAAAAATTTCTAAATGAGATCTATTTATAAGGAATGTGAGCTAATGAATGTGTATTCTGTATATGTGTTTCCTAATTGTCAGAATTTACTAGTGGTGTAATTTTGTTCACTAGGTTCTTGCCAATACACATAAATATGTTTTATTTTTTTTTTTTTAAAGAAAGAAGTTTTTGATCAATATCAGATCATTAAAATCATTAATCAAAAACTGCTCAACAAGTGCAGTGATGTGAGGACACAAAGTGATATCAGGCAGACTGGTCTGACACACTCAGAGAAAATCAGGATACCATCAAAAGACCAAACCAAAGACAACCTGGCAAAGAAGTGTGGTGGCTGAGATGCATTGTATGGACCCAATTTTGGGCATACTGAAAAGAATAGTCACAAGATATTTTTCATGACACCACAAAGGGTGTAAGTTGAAGCAAAGACAAGAAGAAAATCAAACACAAGCACCTGTGTTGAAAACATTACCTTTCTCATGGTCTTCTATCTTTAAATAAGAAACCTCATAGGTTACCAGAAATCAGTTTTAACATGTAAAATTGACAGGTTACAATATGTATTACATTTTATATACAAATAGTAGAGCACAACAGTTCTACTTAAAATATGTCAATAAAATTTTATAATAGGCAGGACATTCAAAAAGCCAATGATAATCATTTTAAACTAGTGGCTACATTATTAATACTTTACATGCCTGATTAAAATTGAAGTAAAGTTGTACTAAAAAAAACTTCTGGAGATATAGAATCAATGCCACTATGAATATGTTATTGCATCATACATTTATATGCACAGATAGTATAATGTTTAGAATAAAACAATGTCTACCATTGTCACTCTAAAGGTTTGCTAATAAACAATGCAGTATTTTAAAAGTTATATTTACATAATATACTCTAAAGAAAACGGCAAACATTAAAACCTCCATGGACAATCAAAAGTAATATTCTGTGACATAACAAATATTTTACAAGTCACATATTTTGTTTTTGAAGAATAATGAGGTAAGGTAGAAAATGATGGTCACTGTATGGTGCTACCTCCACGCTACATGTCGTGACATCACGGGTGAGCCTGAAAACAAAAGTATTATAAGTTATGGTTCATTTTCTCTCAAAAAGGTTTTATTGACAATATTGCGGGTGAGAGGGAGGGATGGGGATGAACTAAAAATGAAGATACTGCTGCTAAGAAATAAAATAAACAGTTTGATCTCATTCCATGAGCTTCTTGAATAATACAAAGATTGCAATAATATGAACTCTCTTGCCATTACTAAAATTAAACTACCTAGAAAAATTAAAATAATCCAACAGCATATGAATGAATATTTCTCATCAAGCACCCATTTACAAATGAACAGACTGAGAAATGTGTCTGTACCTTTTAGTATTTCTTTGAGATATCAGCACTCATCAACTTTAATCATATCACCAAAATTATGAATAAACTCACAACCAAGGCATACAAACTATTATAAATTACTTTGTCATCGAGCACTTTTATCATTGATTTACATCCGAAACATGCTGATCTGTTTTGTATTTGTTAGATTTTATTATTTAGGTCTTCTCTTCTCTACACACTTTGAATTCTACTCTACCTTTCTAATTTATGTTAGTAGTTCCTATATGTAGCACTTTTTACTTCTGTGTCCCTATAACCATATTTTTCATATCTTATATGCATATAACTAATAACCATATATGCAAATAACTACTATCTATTCTATCTTACCGTAACTTCCACCTCTCAGCTCTTGCTGTACATTTTCTAAGTAGTGCAGGAAGTTGTCATCATCAATTTCTACATGCTGAGTTCTGGCACTTGTGTGACTGGATAAGGTAGCTGCTTCATCTTGAAAGATGCGCCTAATGTGGACAAGTGTAAACCAGTTGAAACAAGCTCAAAGTTGATATCAAAGTACACAATGATTTTGTTTGTTCAGTTATGAAAATAGTTTTCTTCAGCAAGTTTTTCATGTAAACAACTAATAGTGCATTAAAGCTTTAACTTTATAACGAACACAACAAACAATTGGTTCTTATTAACAGGAAATAACCAAATTAAACAAGCAACAACAAAAAATTCTTCTTCAATCCTATAGAGAGTTGATAACATAATACAGAAATGGTGGAAGCATATTTAAATATTTCAATTAATATGAATGGTTCTCATTATTTACTTATATAGTCATCATTATGTTGTTTTTTTAACTTTTATCATCTTTTACATAAATTCAGTTGTTTGAAATGTCACTTGTGTCTGATGGTGTGCATTTCTAACACTAGTGAGCATTTTAATTTTTGTATGTGTCTATTTCATTAAGAATTTAAAGTAAAGGAATTTGTATTAGGGAATTTCCACAAAAAAGTATGAAAGCCACTGGAAGACCCCATGGCTATTTTATAGAGGACTGTCAGTCACTGTTAAAATTGAAGAACTTGTTTAAAGAGATAATGGCTGATACTACAGTGTATAAATTAGCTCTTTGGTGCATTCTTGATCATTTCTTTTGTCCATAATGTGATCTTCTGCTCTTTTACAGTTCACAATAATGTAAAAGATCAGGCAGGTGAACCACATATTTGTTGTAGCTTAGCTGTGATCTGCAAAGCATAGTTTATGTTTGTCATGCCAGATTTGGCATCATGTCCTACCATTGTACCTTCAACAGTTTCCAGGGATAGTTAAGAATGCAGTTCAGCTTCCAGAATTTTCAGATTTTCACAAACAAAAAGAGAAACAGACTATATATATAATCCACACTCACCGCCTGGCTGTGTCCCTATTTCCATGTGTTACTGATTTGTGTTGTCTGACTAAGTCCTTAGTTGGTGGTGTGGTGTAGCTGTGAGGTCTAGATTGTGTTGCTGTTCCTTGATGTGTTGTAGAAGTTAGTGTGAACACTGCAGCATTGGATAAGGAGGTGATGTAATCAGCACTACTACTGCTGTTGTGGGTGGCATATTTATTATTGTTTGATAACTGCTGCTGATATACAGATGTCTCCTGGTGACGTCGCTGATGGTTTGGGAAAGATGAACTTGATGGAACGTATGCTGAAGTAGATGATGAAAGGAACAAAATTAGTGAATGACAACTAATGAATTGTTAGGCCTACTAAGATACATTTCTTCAATAGAAACCAAGGACCTACTAAGATACATTTCTTCAATAGTAACCAAGCAAATGAAGCATGGTTTACTTTATAAACCAAAGCAACACATACATTTTTTTCTAGTTTTTTATTGTTTCTAAATGACAAAGTGAGGAATATTACATGCATTAAATTAATATTCACATACAAAATAAGTAAATAATAATTAAGTATAACAATTAGATCTTATGTAGTAATAGTTACAAATACCAGGAGAAATAACTACCAGAACAAATCCAATAAACATTACATTTTAATTAGGAGAAATAACTAGGTCTAAAGTATTAATAGTTACCTACATTTACATGTGGAGCCACGGTGGGTGAGTGGTTAGTGTGCTCACTTTTTGATCATAAAGGTCAGGGTTCAATCCCCAGAAGTGGCAGATTTTTTTTTTTTTTCAAACCAAGGCTTCAAGGTTCACCTAGCCTTCAACAATGGATGATACCATAGATTTTTCTTGGAAGTAAAGGTGGTCTGGCGTGATACCAGCCGCATCACCCAAAAATGTGCATGGTCAAAGAATAATATGGTCACTAACACCATATTCCCCAAAGTCTAGCAAGGCAGAGAGGAAACTTTTACTTTACACTTTACATTTGCAAGTTTTTTTTTTTTTTTTGAGGGATTGTTTCATGTTGTCATAGATAAGGGCTTACTTTTCATGTCAAACACCAGGGTTTGCTCACTCCCACTACTTAACCCAGTTAGAAAATAAAAAGTGGGTATCTGGCCATCATTGAACTCCCATCCAGGGAGAAGAATACTGAGCAGTGCTCCCTCAAAAGATATGCCTATGATATATGGAGGCTCTACACTCCACTCCCGTATGGTAGTAATACTTTACTACAAAGGGACACATTTACCATTTCCTTTTTTTAACCTTCACAAGGAGTAAGTACTACAAGAGTAGTAGTAATGGGTACATATTTTAGCCAAGCTAAAAGAGCTTTACATTTATTTTACATTAAAACTGAATTAAGAATTATCTACCATGCTGGTGATTGATCTGACCAGTCACAGCAGGGGAACCAACTCTTGTTGCTCTTTTCCACTTTTTAACCATGTATTTCATTCTGAAATAAAAAGTTTCAGATGAAGCAATACTATACTTTTGCAAAAAACTTAAACTTTGTGTGAAAAAATATGGTTTACTGTATTTATAAGGTTTGTATGATGAAGGTATTTCAAATATCATTTATACTTCAAGCTGTCTTTTTGGCCATAGATTTACATCCTGTAATGTTTGCTGGGAAACAACAGGTAAAAGAAAAAGAGGAAGACCCAGGGAGACACTGAGAAGAACATTGATGAGAGAGGCAAGAGCAGCAGGAATCGGCTCCCTCAATGAGATAGAACTGCTTGCACAGAACAGAGACAGATGGCGAGATTTGATAAAATATCTTTAAAAGAAAACTGCTAGAACAAAAATTCATATAGGAGAAGGTGTATCTTGGTCTAAGCCCTATGGGCCGGTTACGGCTCGAAAGGTCAATAGTTAGTTAGTTAATGTTTGCTGGACAGAGCATGCCAGATCATTCCAATAGCTATGTTCCTTCAGCAGAGTTGGTTTAAGTCCTATACTTGATTTTCTACTTCATCTTAAGGTGTGATTCTTGGTTCCTTGATCTCCTATGTATTACTTGATGAGCGATAGATTTCCATTCTGAGGACTTCTCAATTTTATAGTTTGCACTAAACTGTCATAACACAATGTTTGTTTCTGGACATATTATTATTCAACAAATAAATGGCCTTCATCAAGTACTCATTTTCTAGACTTGATGATAAGCTTATAAGTGCATTTTCCTCTTTTTTTTCTCTTCCCTTTTTAACTCTAGATCATGATACCATTGTAAAAATTATTGCATCTATCTATCTTTCGTTCGCCTGAAGCATTGTCTATATCTGCAATGTCGTTTCCTGTATAAATGTTACTGTCTTTTGTAATTCTTGCAGTGGCCCATATAGTTTTGTCTGTAGTGTTGTATCTATGGGCCAATGGATTTTCCTCAGTCTACTATATTCAGTGCAGTCTTGAAGTATGTGTTCAGCAGTCTGGGGCGCCTGTCCACATGTACAAGTAGTTGAGGTGCCGATCTTGAATTTTGTATACATGTGACTATGGAGTCGATTGTGTCCTGTTCTGAGACGTATAATGATAACTTGTTCATATCTATTCATATTATAAAAGGCATCCTGATTTGGGGCTTGTGGTCCTCTGATTGATTTGATTATCTGTTTCTTATGATGGTATGTAACAGGTGTATCTAGTTGTGTGCCTGTTGAACCTTCCTTTGCCAACTGATCTGCTTTCTCATTTCCTGGTATTCCACAGTGAGATGGGATCCACTGCAGGGCAACCCTGTGGTGCTTGCAGAGTTCAGTCAATAAGGTCTGCAGATGTGGTAATTTTCTGGATTGTAGTGCCTGGAGTACTGATCTTGCATCTGTCAAAAACACTACAGGCTGCGGGCTAAGATTAATGTTCAGCAGTTTTTCTATTGCTAACTTTATTGCTTGTATTTCTGCATCATAATTGTGACAATATTTCCCTGTTGCTATTTTATTCATATCCCTAGTGTTATTTGGGTATTCTATATATGCACCTGCTCCCCCATTTTTACTGCATTCTGTGCTGATCCAT
The DNA here is from genome assembly GCA_032433765.1 of Megaustenia siamemsis. Lineage (NCBI taxonomy): Eukaryota > Metazoa > Mollusca > Gastropoda > Stylommatophora > Ariophantidae > Megaustenia > Megaustenia siamemsis. Next base: position 120,736,468 of record JAVIAB010000092.1, on the reverse strand, counting down.
CTGTATACACACGAATCCATAGGTCTTGTGGGTATTCTTCATCCAGGAAACTGAGAGTTATTGTTTTTCGCTGTAGACTATTCTGTTCCTCTTTATCAACTATTCCTTTCACTTCTGTCCGTATTTGAACTGATAATCCAGATTCCTCTGTCCAGGGAGTCTGTTCTGGTATGGGCAGTAGGGGGTTAACAGCTCTTGGCATGTCTGGTGTTTGTCTACTAATACGCTTGGCTTGGTGGATAAAACTGCTTCTCTTAAGTCGTCCCAATGCAAGATTTTGGAATCGGTCCTTCATTGGATGTCTCGGCATGCAAGCAAATTTTTCTGCCTGTATCAGCACCTTTGTGTCCCTCCGTTCTCTCAGTGCTGGTATCCTCCACAATTTCTCCATCTCTAATATTGGTGTTGATTTCATTGCTCCTGTGATGACCCTAAGTGCCTGGTTTTGTACTTTATCCAGTTCTTGAAGTGTGGTGTTTGATGCTGAACACCATGCAGATGATCCATATTCTAAATGTGGGCGTATACTCTGTTGGTAAACTTTACTGAGTATTTTCCCACTCGCACCCCACGTAGTTCCACACAGCTTTCTTAGAATAGCCAATTTTCTCCTTGCTTTTTGGGTTGCCTTATTTATCTGCTGTTTCCAAGATAGTTTGTTATCAAATGTAACTCCGAGATACGTAGCCTGTATGTCTTCTTTCACAGGCTCATTGTTTATATAGATGGCTCCTGCTTTTTGTTTTGGGGAAAGAGTGAAAAGTGTAGTACTGCATTTGTCTGTATTGATGCTGATACACCATCTATTTGTCCATGAATTCAGTGCATTCATAGCTCTTTGTAACAATTTGGAGGCCACTGTTGCATACTCCTCTGTGCACCACATTACCAAGTCATCTGCATACATTGCCACTTTGATACCATGTGGTAGTTCAGTAACTAGGTCATTGATGTAGATCAGAAAAAGTGTTGGAGATAGTACCCCTCCCTGTGGAACGCCCTGGCGCAGTAAGACCTTCTTACTCTTAAGACCATCCAGTTGCACTCTGGCTCTCCTGTTATGCAGGTATGCTTTGACCCATTTGTACATCCTGCCATTTACTCCATAATTTCTCAGTTTCTTCAAAAGCCCTTCCTTCCATACCTTATCAAATGCTTTCTTTAGGTCTATCCATGCTGCTAGTACCAGTTTCTTTCTTGAAACGCATCCTCAATTTCCTGGGAAAGATAGGTTGCCTGATCTTCGGTAGAGTAACACTGTCTAAAGCCTGCTTGTTGTGGGACAAGGAGATTTTCACTTTCCAGGTACCACTGCAGTCTGAGATTGATTATACGTTCCATTGTTTTACACAAACAGCTTGTAAGGCTGATTGATTGGTCTATAGCTGGATGTCATTGAACCATCTTTTCCTGGCTTTAGTAATGGTATCATAATTGCTTCTCTCCATGCCTGTGGCACTTTACCTGTGATCCAGCAAATGTTGTAGATCTGCAGTAGTTTTGCTTTAGCTGCAGTTCCCAAGTTCTTAATCATTTCATTAGACACTCCATCACTACCTGGTGACTTTTTCATTTTTAATTTGGATATTGCCAGCTCTAGCTCTCTTTGTGTAATGGGTATTTCCATGACTTCATGTGCAGTCTCTTCTTGTCTTGCATTTTGTTGTTTTAGACGGGTCTCTTGACGTTTCTCTAGGCTAATTTCAATATTGTTGTCATTTGCAAAGGAGTCTGCAAAGTGATTTGCTGCATGTTTACCTGTTAGAATGTTTCCATCCTTCTTCAGTGTAATTTTGTGTTCCCTTCTGTACCCTCATCATTCAGCTGTTTTACAAGCTTCCACACTTTTCTTGTGTCTCGTTCTAGATTCATGTACTCTGTTTTCTCTTTCCAACTTCTCCGTCTGGCTTGTAGTTTAGCCCATTGAAATTTGGCTTTAGCATGCTGATAGTTATTGTGGTGTTCCTGGCAGGGGTTATTTTCTGTTTGTTTCGAGATGTTTCCATGTCATTGTGCAGTTGCTCTAGTTCACTATTCCAGTATGGTTTGTAGTGTTTCCGTGCCCCTCTGGGTATTGTTTCACTGGCAGCTTGTATTATTAGTCTACTGAATTCATCAACTATTTTGTTGATGTCTCTGTCTGTATTTAGATCTTTAGTCAGTACACTGGTGTAATGTTGATACATTTTCCAGTCTGCCTTTTTGTAATTCCATCTGGAGAGAGTGCTGCTCTCCCTGACGGCCTCATTTTGCACCACTAAAAAGACAGGTCGGTGGTCGCTGCCTCCAAGTTGTTTCCCAACAATACGTGTGATATTCCAATCCAGGTCTGGTGAATGGAAAGCAAGGTCTGGTGTAGATGTGGTATGCCATGATCTGGAATAGAATGTTGGTGGATCTGTTGCCTGGTTTAATAGTATAAGCCCATTGTCATCCTGCCAATTTTCAAGTTCTTCACCTCTCTTGTCCATATCTTCATAGCCCCAGCTCTGTGAATGGCTGTTAAAGTCTCCACATACAATTATTCTTTCTTTTAATGTAATTGTGTCTAGTGCTAGTGGGTGGTCACTCGGACAGTAGTAGTTTAGTAGATGGAAGTCTGTATTTCCTGTCCTGAGGTGCAGTATTTGATATTCCGCCCCATCCATATACACTTCAATCTGACATGCATTAATGTTGTTCCTTACAAGAGTCAGTATTCCGCCCTTTTGTCTGTTTTTCCTGTCAGATCGGTAGCACTGGTATCCCCTAATCTTCAAGGCTATGTCGTTGTTTAGATGGGTTTCCTGCAAACAGCATATGCTTACTTGTTCTTCATGCAGGATATTTTCTAATTCTATCTTTTTACTGTACCCATCTCTTTTGCTGTTGATGCCTTCAGCATTCCAGTGCATTATTTTGAGTGGTCTTATTTTGGGTTGGCCAGTAACTCTATTCTCTCGCCCCCTGACTCCACAGAGCGATTGAGAAGGACATCCAGTAATATAGGTTGGGCCCTTTCGAGGCTGAGGGCCCGGCGCTGCACCTGCCTGAGTGTCCATCACAGGGCGAGTGCCATATCGATTTGCAGTTATAGGCATGCTTCCCATTGGCGTGAGTGCGTGGCATCCTGATTTTTGTAGTGCGCCTTTTGGCTGGTTGCCTCCGACTTCAGCACTTAAAATTGCTAGAGCAGACTGTGGTCTTGCACGGGTGTAGGAAGGCCTGGCCAGTCTTGGTTTTCAGTCCCTGGTGACTGTTAAGCCCCATCCCCACGACAAGGAGCTGGCCTTGATGGGGATTATTGCATCAAAATACAAATTCTTAAAAAAATTGACAGCTTGCCGTGGTCAAACATTTCCCCAGCGATGTATCTTCCTAATTACTACTTCTGGTGATCCCTGAGTGTTGGATTTTTTTTCCTTTGGTGTTGGATTAAACTTCATTCTTGGTCATGCTGTTTTATATTTTCATCATCATCATCGAGTGCTGTCTCCACAACGAAGGTTGGCTACCGTTGAGCGCCATTCTGCTCTGTCTCTTGCTTTGGTGGTGCAGGTTGTCATAGGCTGATTTGTCCATCTTTTGATGTTACTCGTCCATATTAGTCTTGGTCTGCCTCTTTTACCTCTTGTATTTTCTCCTCCAGGATTACTTTTAGTAGGCTGTTGTGTCTTTTAACATGGCCCAAAAATCACATTTGCCTTGTTTGAATTCTGTTTAGTAGTTCTCTTTTAATTTTTAGTTGTTTTAAGACTTCATCGTTTGTTTTCTTTTCCTTCCATCCAATTCTACCCATATCCAATTCTACCTATTCTTCAATATATCCACATTTCAAAAGCTTCAATTCTCTATTCTATTTTCTTGTCTAATGTTCATGTTTCTGCACCATATAGGAATATTGAGAAGATGTAACATTTTGCTATTCTTAGTTTTAGCCCTGGTGTTATTTGTTTTCATGTTAGTATGTTCTTCATGGCATTAAAATTACTTTTTGCCATTCCTATACTTTTGTTTATTTCAGTTGTACATTTTCCATCACTGGTTATAGTATGTCCAAGGTAGTTGTAGTTCTGAACCTGTCTCTAGGTCTATTCCTTCAATTTCAATATCCACTTGTGGGTTTTAGTATTTCCTTTGTTTATGATCGTAGTTTTAGTCTTTTTGATATTCATATCTAGTCCACATTTTTTGCTTATCATGTTTATTTCATTAAGTAATTGTTGTAGATCTTTAGGATTTTCTGCTAGTAGTACAGTATCATCAGCATATCTTAGGTTATTGATTATCTTTCCATTAATTTGTAGGCCTGGCATCTCTGTGATGTTTTTAAAGATTTGCTCAGTGTATAGATTGAACAAGCTTGGTGATAGGATGCATCCCTGTCTTACTCCTCTTTTTTTTAACAATGGGTGTAGAGTTCTCTTTGTTATATATATATATATATATATATATATATATATATATATATATACAGTCGAACCTGTCTAAGGCGACCATTCACGGGACTTTCAAAAACTGGTCCCATAGGACAGGTGGTCCTGCCTCACAGGTTTCACATAATAAATAGAGCGATAAAAAAAATTTTATCCTAAGCACTATGAAAACTAGGTGTCCGGTTAGCGCAATCGATAGGCGGTTGGCTTACCACGGCAACAGCCGGGGTTCGTACCCTGGCGAGGACACCTGGGTTTTACTAATTCCCTGAAAATTAGTGGGAGCCGCGATAGCTCAGTGGTTAGTGAACTGGACTACTACGGACAAGGGGTAGGGTTCGATCCCAACCGACGGCTCCGGGTTCACCCAGCCTTAAATGGGTACCGGATTTTTTCTGGGAAAGTAAAGCAGCACGGGCGTAATACCGACCACATTACCCAAAAATCATGTGCTGAAGGTCTGTAAAATATAGGGTCACTAACACCATATTTCCCTATACGCCACTTGGCGTGACGGGGGGTACTTTACTTTTTTTTTTTACTATGAAAACTAACCTGCAAATCAGCGTAATCCATGAGTAGAACATAGTGCACATGTCGGTCTACAATAGCCACTGGTTGGACACTTTTCATAAAACACGATAGTTAAACACACAAAAATATTTTGTCGAATCACTGATATTCGTTCTTCCAGCGTTAATGCTTTTGGTTTTACACTTTTGACACTGGCCATTTCCTATATTGTGTGTAACACTTTTAAAATCCACAAAAATAATTCACTGAGATACTGTACATGTACGTGAATACACTCTAAGCGGGCAATGACTAATTCTTTAGTTAATTCCTGTAATTTATACGGGCCACGCAATGGTCTACTCTGGTCTAGACGGAACCGCGAAGTGATGTCACTTCACGAATCATAGATCTGTGTCTGCCGTGTTTCTCACACCAGTATTGACTGATAAACGTAACACGTCCCACTGTAATCTGGGACTCACTAAATACGGGAAAACTTCGACACCTGTAGACACCTGTGTCGATCGTTTATGGCTCCCAGCGAGACGGAGAAGGACTGGCTGGTCAGTGTGTCGTAAACGGGATAAATAACATTGGCGGCGGTAAATTAGCCTGGTCTCTGGTCGCGTCATACGGTGAGCGCCGTAATCAGTGTTAGCATATAGTAAAAAACTCGGGGAAATTGTAGACCCGGTCCTATAACCAGGGAAACGCTTTAAACAGGTGGTCCTAAGACCAGGTTCGACTGTATATATATGTATATGTATATATATATATATATATATATATATATATATATATATATATATATATATATATATATTGTTTATATTTTAAACAATAAATAATTAAAAGACAAAGACAACTTACCTAAATATTGCAATTATCATTCTGCTGACTGATCTAAACATTGTGAATGCTCTGGTATGAGTTCTTGAATGCAGATTCACTTGAGGTGAGGGGAAACCACCCATGGATGCCAAGATAGCCAGAGTTTCTTGTTCTGTATCTCTGTACCCACCCAGCAATAACAAAAGGTACTTTTTCTGGTAGATAAGAGCCTTTCTGTAACTTTCTGCACGTAGATACTTTCCATAGAGCCTACTTGTCTGAAATTAAATGGGCTCTCTTAACTTCACTTTTAAAGACACAGAAGTAGTCAAGTTATAAAGCAACATTTAGCCATCTGAGAACAATAAAATAACCTATTATAATTTGTTTATAAGATGTACAGTTATGGTTTCACATATATGAGAAATCCAACACAAGAAAATATTTTTTTTTTAATTACATCAAAATATGTTAATTATCCATTGTGGATAAAAATTGGAAGGAGGCCAGGGGGAATCAAAAGATTAAATAGCAAAAATTAGGAAACAATGTCTTGGACATACAGAGTGTCTCTCTACCAAACCTAGCATTTCCTAAAAAATTATAACACCAATGAAGATATTAAAATGAAACTTGAACAGCAAGCACACACATGTCTTCTTTTTCTCTTTAGTATTCACTGGTTTAAATGGGTATGGATGTGTAACTAGTTTATGACAAAGCCACAATATTTGTACCTTTATGGTACACAACCATCCTTGGCATGGTTTGATTTGATTAATATTTTTTTTGTCCGGGCTATGACCATTATTGGCCTACTCTTCTCGACTTTTAACTATTTAAACAAGTTCTTTAACAAATGCAAATTCTGTTTTCCGTAGTTTTCCAAGAGGGCTGGACACTGGATCTCACTACCCAGAGACCAGAGGAGGATAAACCCATGAGGAAGCCACGCATTCAACTTTAAAATATTCCCACAGCTTATGGCAGGATTTGAACATGGGACCTTACTGTCCAGAGGCAGAAGAATTAAAAAACATTTTAAAAATTACGTTGCATCCCATCCTTGCAAAGTTGCAATTAAATTTATTTACTTAGTAATTTTCTTTTTCTTAATAATGAATACTTACCTTGTCAGGATCTGTGTGGGATTGAAGACTATTTGTGTTTATTAAACTTTTAAAATGCTGAATTTCACTTCTTAATCGTTGTATTTCATGTTCTGCTGAGTCCAAAGCCATTTGAAGGCTCAACCGTTCACCAGCCCAGACCGTTCGGTCATAAACACTATCTTCCTCACTGGCAGTGTCTGACATATACTGTGGAATGTTTACCTGTATGGGTAACAGACAGTTCATGCACTTAGTACCAATAGCCTTGTATAACTTTTTAATATGTTCCTTATACAGTCGAACCTGGTCTTAGGACCACCTGTTTAAAGCGTTTCCCTGGTTATAGGACCGGGTCTACAATTTCCCCGAGTTTTTTACTATATGCTAACACTGATTACGGCGCTCACCGTATGACGCGACCAGAGACCAGGCTAATTAACCGCCGCCAATGTTATTTATCCCGTTTACGACGACCAGCCAGTCCTTCGTCTCGCTGGGAGCTATAAACGATCGACACAGGTGTCTACAGGTGTTGATGTTTTCCCGTATTTAGTGAGTCCCAGATTACAGTGGGACGTGTTACGTTTATCAGTCAATACTGGTGCAGACACAGATCTATGATTCGTGAAGTGACATCACTTCGCGGTTCCGTCTAGACCAGAGTAGACCATTGCGTGGCCCGTATAAATTACAGGAATTAACTAAAGAATTAGTCATTGCCCGCTTAGAGTGTATTCATGTACATGTACAGTATCTCAGTGAATTATTTTTGTGGATTTTAAAAGTGTTACACACAATATAGGAAATGGCCAGTGTCAAAAGTGTAAAACCAAAAGCATTAACGCTGGAAGAACGAATATCAGTGATTCGACAAAATCAGCAAGGTAAAAGTTCGCAATTATTGGCAGAACAGTTTGGAGTGGGAAAGACACAGATTTTACGTACGTTAAAGAGAAAAGCCGAGTATATGAATGACTTTGAAAATAATGCACCAAGTATGAAAAGAAGGAATAGCAGGAAAACGGGAAATGAAGACATAAATACACTTTGTTGGAAATGGTGTCAATCAGCACTTGCACGAAAAATTCCGTTATCTGGGCCGATGATCAAAGAACGAGCTTTACAGTTTGCAAAAGAATTGGAAAACTCAGTCTTTAAAGCATCGAACGGCTGGTTAGAGGCCTTCATTAAAAGACACAATCTTGTGTTTGGTAAGCAATGTGGCGAAGTCGGTGATTCAGATATGAGTGCTGCGGCTGACTGGACTTCTAAATTATCCGAGATATGCTATGGTTACGCTGCTCAAGACATTTTTAATTTAGATGAAACCGGGTTATTTTTCAAAGCGACTACGGACAAAACATTTTTTGTCAAAGGAGAAAAATGCGCTGGGGGTAAAAAAAGCAAAGAGCGAATAACAGTGATGCTATGCACTAACATGTTGGGGGAACGAGAACCGGCTTTAGTGATTGGGAAAGCAGCTAACCCTAGGATTTTTAAAAACATCAACATAAACACACTGCCAGTGATTTACAGAAACAACAAAAAGGCATGGATGACTGCAGCTATATTTGAAGATTGGCTGAAAAGTTTTGACCGTAAGATGCAGAAAAAAAGCGCCACATTATTTTATTTGTTGACAACGCTACCTGTCATCCCAAGATCGAACTACAGAATGTTAAGCTGCAGTTTCTGCCACCCAACACAACTGCATTAGTTCAACCCCTAGACCAGGGTGTCATTCAGACATTTAAATTAAAGTTTAGACAAAAACAGCTTCTACATCTTATCACAGTCATGGAATCAAACAAGGATGCTTCCGGAACCGAACTCATGAAACAGGTCAATTTACTGGATGTAGTCTACTGGATTGCTGCAGCATGGAAAGAAGTGGACAACTCAACCATCCTTAAGTGTTTCTGTAAAGCAGGTTTTCATTGTCCTGCTGAAACACACGCATATTCTCTGACGCACATGGAATCTGCATCAAAGACCGACGTGCAAATTGTTTCTACTGCAATTTATACTGCTTTGGATAACCTTTCAAAAGAATTGTTTGGATACCAATTGACAGACATCTCCATGATTGATTCAGGGCTCCAAACTTGCAACACAATAGAAACAAACTGGGATCTTCCTGCCACTGCAATTTTAGCTGCTGAGGATGTGAATAGTGAATCAGACAACGAACAAGATTCTACTGACATTGAGAAAACATACACTATCGCAGATGCACATAATGCTTTGGAGCTTCTGCGCACCTATTCAATAACAAACGGGAGATCTGACATACTAGACGTTATCATGGACTTGAGAGAAAAATTGAACTTATCGTTTATTTCATCTGTCAAACAACAGACTACCATATTGGATTTTTTTTCAAGTCAAAAGTGATACATGTACAGTATAAGTGGAATCTGTGTATGTGTGTTTTATTTTTGTGTGTTTAACTATCGTGTTTTATGAAAAGTGTCCAACCAGTGGCTATTGTAGACCGACATGTGCACTATGTTCTACTCATGGATTACGCTGATTTGCAGGTTAGTTTTCATAGTGCTTAGGATACAATTTTTTTTTATCGCTCTATTTATTATGTGAAACCTGTGAGGCAGGACCACCTGTCCTGTGGGACCAGTTTTTGAAAGTCCCGTGAATGGTCGCCTTAGACAGGTTCGACTGTACAAACTGACTAAAAATGAACTTGCTTCTTTAAGGATTTTGCATACAAATATTGGAATAAGAGCTGAAGCTTTGTGGTATTCATGACTTCTGGAACCTTTCACTTATTTGAGAGTGAATGAGAGAGAGAAAGAGTGAGGAATATTACATATTACACAGATAAAACAAAAGTGCACATACAGCACTACAAATTATGTAAATCATGCAGGAAGCAAAATAAGCTTGGCATAACTACTATTTTATAATGTAAGCTATTAAATTCCATATAACTAAAAACTGACAGAAGTGATCTAGTGTAATTAATTTATATGTACCATAACATAATACTAGTTATATGTCTTTAAAGTAATTTTTTAAATATCAACATTGTTTGACATCTCTTGGAAAACCAGTATTTTGGTGGCTACTTGAACTATCTTTCCCAACTATCAGATCTATAACATAGCATCTAAGCAATGAGAATTATTTCATGTTCCTTTGATGATTTTAGTTGGTTCACCTAAAGAACATGTGCAAGTCAACATGTACTCACTTTGCCAAAAAGGCATAAACTTATCTCATGCATTTATTTTAACAAAACTTTCATGTTTTTAATATCCTTCTTTGAGTTCTGCTCTTTGGGTGTAATCCAATTTGCTTATCATGTGGTCTTCTTTCTTCTAATATAATTTCTGGACTCGCACCATTCATTATCCAGTACATTTTATTTGTGGTCACTGACCTGATAAGATCTCATGTGCTTGTAATCTTATTTATTATTATTTATATCAATATATTTTAGTTTGTTATTTGTGTTGCCTTTAGCCACAATTTCTGTATTGTCTTATGTAGTCTTCCTCTGGAACTATACATTCTTTTCTCAAATTGATTCTTCTAATTGCCAATTTTAATGACTACCCAGCATAAGTTAATGACAATCATCTTTAGCCATTACAAAAATATATTAAGGCATCTTTAACAAATATGATTAGATTTTACCTGTTTTGTTTGAAAGTATACTGTGCCGACAACCACAATTAGTAAATTGAGTCTCCTGTGACCATAAACTTATGATTAAGAAACCATAAGTTAATTAAATAATGAACATTCACTTTCTTAGGCAATGGTTTTTTATTTTAAAAATAATAGGAAATAAATACCTGTGTATGTGAATTAATTTTGATAGTTGCTTGGAGTCGTTCCAGAGTTTTGACAGAGTCTGATAATTTATCCTTTTCTTTCTGCAACTTCCCTACTTGCTCAACTAACTGTTGATTGTGTTCCCATAACTTGACCATTTGTGAAGGTGAAGATGAAACTTCATTCTTAAAAGCACATAAAGAAGTTGAAATGTTTTGATATTACCAGAAAATTTAAAAATTTACAATTGCAAAAACAAACTGTTTATATGTTCATGATTGCATCAAAATAAATAAAGACAGATTATGAATGGACACATTTAGAAATATATCTTTTCAATCTGCATGATGTATTTTTGTTTCACATGACTTTATTATTATAATTCTCAAAGAGGCCAACACAAAAAGGGAACTCCTAAAAAACATCAGAAAGAAACAATCAACATTTTTTGGGCACATCATGAGAAGAGGAAAGTTGGAGTACTTGGTCACAACTTGCAAAATAAAAGAAAAGAGAGATCGTGGATGACAAAGAGAGAAAATACTGGATAGCTTGGTGTCATGGTATAGAAAACAGTCAACAACAGAACTGATACGATGTACTGTAGATAGAAGATTATGGAAGGACATGATTGTCTATGCCATCTGATATGGCACATGATGATGATTATTATAAAATTAGAATTTATTATTTCATAAATCATAACAGAGACATGTTGCAGCCAAATTTCAGTTTTAGAAATGGGGGCAAAATATAATAATTTTAGTTAATCTATCTGAAAACTAAATTCTAGTTTTCCAGTTTAATGGAAATATTAAGTTCAACAGGTGAGTCAGAGAATTTCAACAGTTATTTCTTATATACTTTTCTGCCATTAAAATTATCACTAAACACATTATAATCGTAAACCAGGTTTTCTGGCATCTGTTTTCTAACAGTATAAGGTAGCCAGACTGATGCCAAAGCTTCCTTTGTCATCACTGCAACATGGCAGTTGCAATCACCTATTCACATTAAAAATTTATACCAATTAAAAAAAAACATGACATTTTTAAAGTGCATATTCTCAATCTGCAGATGTTGCTGTCTGCAAGGTTGATGTCATTAACTCTCTGAACCCAAGATCTTGATATGCTCCACTCATATCATCTGCATCAAGAACCTGATATTTATAGTTCTGATATGGATAAATAACACATTTTCAGTCCACAGCTATGCCCAAAAAGAGTGATCTTCTATTTGTTCAAGACCTCATTATGCAAGGAGACTGTAAAAACTAACTATTAAGAACTTATAACCTTCAACACCATATACCTTTACTTTATGAGTAACATCTTCTCTCACTATAATCTCAGTCTTCAATTGTCTCAACTCTGAAATGACTGTTGCTAAAGCATTATTTTCATCAGCATCAACTTGATCCAGGTGGCTGGATGAGTCTCTCTGCTGATGGCTTCCTGTGGTCATATACTGAAGCTGACTAGCCAGTGTCTGAAGTTTGGAGCAGCACTGACTCAGGCGTGACTTCAATTCCTGATCTGCAGCTGAAGTCTGCAATGTCATCAAATAATTTTGATCTATTAAAATAAATTTCACAACAAAGCAAAATAAAATTATCCAAAACAAAACTAGGTGTGAACATTCATAAAAGTTAACATTTGTAGGTACCAGTCAGCTTGTTTCACTTTAAAAATAATATATTTTTTATTTATAAAATAAATTTCACCACTTTCAACTCTACATAGATTTAATCAGTTGTATTCATGTGTTCAAGTTCCAGCCCCACTCTTGTCCTTTTTGTATTCTTTATATAACACATCTGAGCTTGTTTGTCTGCTCTTTAAAACCTCTACCTTAGTTTTATGCAGTTGTGATGTCAATTATGGAATTCTCTCCCGCTAAGTCTGACCTGAATGCTTGTCTAGCCCGCCACTGATGGAAAAATTACATACAACTATATATTTTATATTACGATCCACTTAATTCACAACACTAATAGCAAAAAGACAGAGGTAATGGTAACAACAAAGAAAAAGACATCACCTCAGTGCAAAATAAAGACAAGTGGAACAATATTAAAACAGGTAAATGAATTTAAATATTTGGGAACTTTGTTAACCTCAGACGGAAGATGTACAAAAGAGGTGAGATGCAGAATGGCTCAGGCAAAAGCAGCTTTCCAACAAAAAAATGAGGAAGATACTATGCAATCCATTTTTGACAATAGAAACAAGAAAAAGAGTTCTTAAATGTTATGTAGAGCCAGTCTTAACATATGGATGCGAATCATGGACAATAGGACAACAGACAAGAAAATCACTGGAGTCTGTAGAAATGTGGTTTTACAGAAGAATGTTGAGAGTACCATGGGCAGCTAAGAAGAGTAATGAAGATGTTCTGAGAGAGGTCAAAGCAAAAAGAGAGCTAATTTCCAATATTAGGAAGAAACAATCATCATTTTTTGGCGATGTAATGAGAAGAGAACAACTGGAATATATTGTAACAACTGGAAAAATTGGGGGATGAAGAGATAGAGGGAAGCAAAGAGAAAAAATAACAGACAGCTTAAGAGAATGGCTTGGCAGAAGGTCAACAACAGAAATGATAAATAGCTGCCAAGATCGAAAGTTGTGGAGAGACATGATCACCTACGCCAGTAGGCCCGGTACATGATGATGATGAACTCACAAAATTTAATCAGTCACATTAACATTGAACGGCTATATTTGTTTATACAGCAATGCAATTTTTTAAAATTTCTGTGAATAAAAGTGAAAGTCATAATTTTTTTTAGCCTTCAATTTGTCAAAATTTGTATTTGGTGTAGATCTATGTCTTTGCGCTTGCTGTGCTGGTGACCATAAGTGATTTAATATTTTAATGATCTGCTTAATTCACAACATTTAATTTGTCACATTACATAATTTTTATAGTGGAAAGGCGGTAAAAATTAAAGCTGTGTAGACAGCAGTCCTGAATGTAGGTTATAAACACCAGACTTTTTGTCAGAGCTTCCTCATTTGCATCATCGTGACTTAGGTCATTTCAGCTAAAGAGCATTAGCACTAAAATAAAATTTACATTTCACAAATTACCTATTAAACATTTAACATCATAATGTACTAAAATAGGGATATTCTATTTCACTTAAAAAACAAAAATATGTTTTACTTTCATACTTATGCAGCAAGTGCTCTTATTAGATCATTCAGTCGTAAGAACTTTAGTGCACTGTAATATATTTCATCTGAAATCCTTTGGCTTTATTTACCTTGTCTCAGTTTCAACAAAGATATCAAAGTAATTTTAATTAAATGAATTAACTCATGGTAAAAATATGAGGAGCCATGAATTATAGTGTATTACTGTTTGCCATTGTTTAAATATTTATATCTCAGTATTAAGTAAATAAAGTACCGTCACGCCAATTGGCGTATAGGTAATATAGTGCTGGTGACCAAAAATTTTAGACCTTCGGCACATGATTTTTGGGGTAATGAATATCTCAGTATTAGTGAAGTAAAAATTGTTGAAAAATGCATATTTACATTTATATCATCATCAAATTTGTCACAATTTTTTTCCCTCCTATCATGTAATTAGGAAATATTTTTACTTCTATGAGGTTATATATCTTAATCTTCAGGGAGCCAGTGATTGGGAGTGTTAGACACTCCAAGGTATGGTGACAGCTTTACAAAGAGGGAACACAACACAATACTGACGTTTCGGCCTGTGGCCTCCTTCAGAAAACAGGGACAACGACAACAAACGATGAAGCACAATTATATATATCTACATGTTAGATGATCAGGTTTTCACATATTGACATTGTTTGTTGTCATTGTCCTGTTATCTGAAGAAGGCCACAGGCCGAAACATCAGTATTGTGTTGTGTTCCCTCTTTGTAAAGCTGTCACCATACCTTGGAGTGTCTAACACTCCCCATCACTGGCTCCTTGCTACCAGCTTTACAGCAGCATTGCAATTATTTGCCTATTCCCCATCTTAATCTTCACTTTGTAACTACTTATGAGTTTTACGATCATATTGTGGTAGCTTTCACCTGGCAGTTCAAAATAATTCATTTCATGTTACTTTTAAGAAAATACTGAAAGAACATGGACATAATGAACATGAATGAATTTCCAAATGCGCTGAAAATTTACATCACTGCCTCATTTTTGGAACCTGTCTGCAGTATTCATAGGCATATCATAACTCAAAATTTGTGGTTACATTGGAAATGGTGCTGAAATTTTGAATCATTACTCTCAAGAACATTACACTGACATCTAGTGACAAAAACTACTCTATGGAATATTACCTACTGGTGAACAATTGCATAAACACCTCTGGTTCGTGAAGTAGAATAAATATACCGCAATACTGTAAAATAAATTGTTGGTATTTGACCAACATTTGACCAATAAATAAGAAACTATTAAGAATAAAAATTTAAAAAAATAATTGTTTTGATAATTTACATAACATGTAAAAGAAATTGCAATGGCAAACATTTGTGTACCACTATAATATAATAACAAGGCTGCTGGAGAGGATAAGTTAACAGCTGAGATACTCAAGGCAATTGATAGCTATAATTTAATACATCTCCAGAAAATGTTCAACATCATTTGGAAAGCAGAGAAGACGCCTCATAAATGGAAAAAAGGAATCATTGTCAAGATTCCAAAAAAGGGCAATCTTAGAGATTGTAACAACTGGAGAGGCGTGACACTTTTGTCAGTTGCCTCAAAGTTATTCTGCAAAATCATCCTAAATAGAATAGAGGATTCAATAGATACAGTATAATCTGTGAAGAACAGGCTGGGTTTAGAAAAAGGAGAAGCTGCCTTGACCACATTTTTACTCTACGACTTATATTGGAGGAACACATTGAGAAGCAAAAACCTTTTGTACTTAACTTTATCGACTTAAAAAAAGCATTTGACAGTATTCATTGAGATTCTTTGTGGAAAATTCTGAAGCAATATGGTTTACCATCAAAAATCATAAATATTATTAAAGACGTGTCTGATGGTTACACATGTGCAGTTCGAACAGAGGAAGGACTGAGCGAATGTTTCCCAATAGAAACTGGGGTTAAACAAGGATGTATTTTATCGCCCTTGTTATTTGGAATTGTTATGGACTTCATAATGAAGAAATGCTGCACTGGTAATAAAGGCATCGAATGGATTCAAGGAGACCATTTGGAGGACCTCGACTTTGCTGATGACATAGTTCTCATCAGCAGTCAGATAAAAACGATGCAGGAAAACAAAAATGAACTATTATCAATAGCCAGCAAAATTGGGCTTGAGATCAATCATGAAAAGACTAAAGTCATGAAAAGCTTAATTCCAACAGACGACAAAATATACATGGAAAACAAACCAGTGGAAGAGATCGATCTCTTTATCTATCTTGGAAGTCACATTGATCGAGAAGAGGATACAAGCAAAGAAATTAGAATCAGAATAGCTAAAGCAGCAATGTCTTTTAGAAGCCTTGAAAAGTTGTGGAAATCAAAACTCATCAGCACAAACACAAAACTTAGACTATTCAAATGAAATGTACTATCAACCCTTACGTATGCATGTGAAAGGTGGAAAACAACAAGAGATTTAGAAACAAAGTTGAACGCATTCAAAAATAAATGTCTAAGGAAAATACTTGGTATAGCGTGGACGAATTCAAAACAAACGAGGAAATTAGAGAAATCGCCAATCAACCACTAATATCTTCAGTAATAAATAAAAGATGATGGTCATATATTGGACATGTGATGAGAAGAGATAATAACCAAATAGCAAAGCAAGCCCTCATATGGGAAACAACAGGTAAGAGAAAAAGAGGAAGACCCAGAGAGACACTGAGAAGAACATTGATGAGAGAGGCAAGAGCAGCAGGATTCGGCTCCCTCAATGAGATAGACCTGCTTGCACAGAACAGAGACAAATGGCGAGATTTGATGAAATATCTTTAAAAGAATTGAAAACTGCTAGAACAAAAATTTAGATAAGAGAAGGAGTATCTTGGTCTACGCCCTATGGGCCGGCTACGGCTCAAAAGGTCAATAGATAGATAATATATTTATGAGAATAAAACGCGTTTCTACTTTATTTTTTATATTTCCAGTTTTGTGCAGCTCACTTTAAAACATGATCTTTTTTTACTTTATGCACCTATTCACCACCTTTACCACAGATGTTTTAGCATCAAGATAAGTCAGTAAAAAAAAGTAAGTAAAGTACCCCCATCACGCCAAGTGGCGTATAGGGAATATGGAGTTAGTGACCATAAATTTTACAGACCCTCGGCACATGGATTTTGGGGTAATGTGGTCGGTATTACGCCCGTGCCGCTTTACTTTCCCAGAAAAAAATCTGGTACCCACTTAAGGTTGGGTGAACCCGGAAGCCGTCGGTTGGGATTGAACCCTACCTCCTGTCCTTTGTAGTCCAGTTCACTAACCACTGAGCTATCACGGCTAAGATAAGTCAGTGCCATGTTAAAATTTAAAAACATTGCTTAAAAGAATTTTTTTTTTTTTATGCATTTGTCATTTTCAATGAAGTTACTGAAAGTTATAAGCAAAACTAAAACCTTTACATTCTTTATATACTTAAAAAGCTCATCTACTTAGGCTCTAGGAAGAAAAATGAAAATGCAGAAGTATCTCATCATCATCATTGAGTACCATCTCCTCATCAAAGGTTGGCTACCATGGAGCCCCATTCCACTCTGTCTCTTGCTTTTATGGTGCAGGTTGTCACAGGCTGACTTGTCCATCTTTTGATGTTACTCGTCCATGTTAGCCTTGGTCTGCCTTTGCCACTTCTACCTTTTATTTTGTCTTCCAAGGTTACTTTTAATAGGCTGCTCATTCATCTTGTTTGAATTGTATTTAGTTCTCTTCATTCTTAGTTGTTTTAAGACTTCATCATTTGTTTTCTTTTCTTTCCATCTAATTCTTCCTATTCTTATATAAATCCACATTTCAAAGGCTTAAATGAGGCTTTTCTGCTCTGTTTTCTTGTCTAATGTCCATATTTCTGGACCATACAGGAATGTTAAGAAGATGTTACATTTTGCTAGTCTTAGCTTTTCGATTTTTCATCTGAATTTCATTTCATAGGAATGACATGTTACAATGTCTATCGGTACGTTTGGCGACCACATAGCATTATTCGCTGTGTTCTCTGAATCACACTGGGTTGTTTGATGTTATTTTTCCCTGGTCACAGCAAAAAAAAAAAAAATCCAACAGCAATGGAAACAAATTAAACACTCAGGGGTCACCAGGAGTGGTAATTGGGGGGGGGTGTGTGTGTGTGTGTGTGTGTGTGTGTGTGTGTGTGTGGCTGTTGTTATTGTTTGAACACAGAAAAGTATCACATTTTGAAGAATTTGTGTTCTGATGCGTTATCTTTTACTAGGGTGTCATAATCGAGGGTTAACGGTATCATATAGGCAAAAGTCAACACCAAAACTGTTGCATAGCGCACAAGATTGAGAATTATGGAGGGACATATCATCCAAATATCATGGCATGGACCATGAATAAACTAATAATGCACAGCATACTTCAATCATTTTTTAAAACCATCATGTGTTTACTTGTCTCTTTTGATGACATTATTATGTTTTTTTTAAAAACATCTCATTTCACTTTATCTTTTGAATTTTAGACAGGAAACATATCTGAAACTTATAATAGGAATTGCAGCAATATTTATTACTTATTACCTGTTTATTAATTTGATGATTAATATTTGACTAAAGACAACAAAATTAGTTGTTCAATATAAACAATCAGTATATTAGACAGTTGAAGTCAATGATGGTACTAACTTTCTCCTTGTGGAATACCCTAGTTGTTCTAATGGAAAGATCATGCTCTGAACTCAGCCTAAGGCTGTCCAGTTCACGTTCCAGCTCTCTTGCCCTGTTTTGAACTTTAGTAAGCTCTTCTTCAAGGTCCTTCTGGAACAAAATAAAATAATAATTGAATGTGGCATTGTTAATAACCACTTAAACATAACAAATACCCTATCTACATGAACATGTTGCACACAAGTAACAAATAATTTTTATTGATTGAAGCAGTTAAAGAAAAGAAACTATTTAATGATATGAGGGAGAAGAACCAAGGAGAATATGAAAAATATGCCTTGGCAGAAGGTAAAAAAAAGAAATTATAAATAACTGTCGAGATCGAAAGTTGTGGAGAGACATTATCACCTACACCAGCAGGTATGGTACTTGATGATGATACAAGAATAAGTTTTACATAACATTGGAGAACATCTTTTCTTACTTCTACAAAGATAGATCACACAAAATGTTTTTTTCATTTTATCAAAGCTAACTTAGTCTGGGTTATTCTACATCTAATCTCGGAAAGGCATTTTCTATCCAAGATTATTATCGTACCCAGGTATTTGAATTAATTGTCTTGGTTCAAAACACTCTTATTTTCTTTAATAGTGCACTTTGGTGCAGTCTTTGCTGAGACATGATTATTCATAGGAAAATATACCAATTATTTCTCTTTGCCAAATATGTAATTTACGTATGTGGTTTACTCAATTAGCCTTAAACCCTAACTAGGGTCTTACCTACAAGGCAGTAGGTTGGTTTGAGATCAGACTTCTCCTACATTAGCTGTTGATCAAAATATTCCTAGCTGATTAAGATAATTAACAGAAAATTAATTACTAAGAGAATAGAAACACTATTATGCTGATGAATTAGGTTATCATAAAGATGAAGGCTTGAAAAAAAACTCATAGTTAAGACAACAATAAATTAAATCACCTCTCCATTAAATAAAGTTTTGCTAAGTAAAATTTTATGCACATAAAATAATGTTGAACACAATTTTTTAAACTTCACTTAATTATGCTGCTGTGAAAGAAAATTCTCATTCTCTCTATACTCTTTTGCCTCGCTTTCTCAAATTACCACTCTGGCTGTAAGCTCCTTTCTGTCTTGTTCCATAATTCTGAGCTGCTTGTGAGGAGTTATCTGTGTATCGTCATCATTTCCAATTTTCCTCTGTTCTGTCAACTCAGATCTAGCATGATCTAGTTCAGCCTTAAGAGTATCCGCACGCAACTTCTCAGATTCATAGATATGCCTCAATTGATTGCTCTCAGACTGTCAATCAAACAGATTAAAATTAAAATATA
This sequence comes from Megaustenia siamemsis, assembly GCA_032433765.1. Taxonomy (NCBI): domain Eukaryota; kingdom Metazoa; phylum Mollusca; class Gastropoda; order Stylommatophora; family Ariophantidae; genus Megaustenia; species Megaustenia siamemsis. The sequence continues at coordinate 120,716,596 of JAVIAB010000092.1, read as the reverse complement.
ACACACTGATATATTAATACTGCACCAGAATTATAACAAAAGTAACATCTAATATTATCTAATAAATACATAAAATCAGCAAGATTACTAACAAATATTACTAGAGGATCTTTATGTTTTTTTAATGTACATATGCTTTTAATTAGCATTTAACTTGCTTCTTTAGGAACTTTTAGTTCACATATTAATTATTCATGATTTTACATCCAATTATTCACTGTTATGTTTTTAGTAAAAGTTTACTGCTTCAAAGATTTTATTTTTCTGTGGTATTTTAGTTTAATATTTGATATTTATAGTGGTAAATTGTAGTTTAAAATAGAACATGTTTGTAAAATGGATTTGAACTTCATGAAGATTGATATACTTTTCCATCTGTTCTCTGCATAGTGTCTCAATCTCTGTTATATTCATCTTGTAAAGTAGACAGTTACCTTTTTAGCATGTCATTTTCATCTGATAGATGTGCTAGCTCCCAAATAGTGATTTTGTCTTTTGATATTTGTAAGTAAAACTGCTGAATATTTTATATGCTTTTCTTTCAGAGCATAAGCCCATGTAACTCAGGAAAAAAAGATGTTCTAAATGTCAGTAAATTTATTTTACTCTGATGCTATGTAAAAAAAAAAATGTTAACATAATGTAATAATCATGTGGTCATAATGGGTACCTGTTAGATAACACAGGTTAGCCGATACCCTTATAATGTGTACCTATTAGATGATACAGCTTAGTAGAAAGCTTAAAACTAATCAAATCACATAAGCTAATGATCAGAAATAAAGTTTAAAGAATGAAATTATACACAAAAGCATTTGTGATCAATATAATACAATGAATATGAAGATTTCATTATTGACCTTGATTTGATCCATATCTCGCCTGAGTTGCCTGACAATGCTTTTCTCATGTTCCATTGATACATTATGGCTGTCTCTTTCTGTCTCCAACAGCTCTGTCAGTTTTGATACAATCTCTGATTTGTCTTCCATTTGCGCTTGCAATTTTCTATGAAGACATATATATAAATATACATATATATATCAATCTTCAACTAAAGAAGCTAAATTGTCCCTAATGACAACAGCAGGAGATTAAAATATTTTAGTAAACATTTCTTTGTATCAAATTGTTTTGTAACATTCTAATTTTTTTAACCACTAATAACATCAGTAATCAAGAAAAGATGTTGGACATTTAATGAGAATAGATAATAACTGAATAAAAAAGTAAGCCTTTAAGTGGGAAACAGCAAGTAGGAGGAATAGAGGCTGACCCAGAGAGACACTGAGAAGAACATTGATCAGAGGCAAAGGCAGCAGGAATCGGCTCCCTCAATGAGATCGAGATGCTTGCCCACAACAGAGACAAATGGTGAGATTTGATAAAAGATCTTTGCAAGCATTGAGACTGCTAGAAAGAAAATTTTTTGAAAAAAAGAGAAAGTGTATCTGGGCCTAGCCCTATGGCTCGAAAGGTCGATAGATAGAGTAAATATATAAATGATATTTTGAAGAAAACAGTTAAGTGACTAAAAAAAAAAGAAAATCAGATATGAGATCGTAAGAGAAAGAGTCTGCATAAAATCAAATATGAATTACTTATGGAGGTAAAAAAAAAGGTTTACCAACCTGTAAAATGTGCCATATGCCATACATTGTAAAGGAGACATAAAAGAGGAGAAGGGTGCACAGTTCAAGCAAATCCAGAGTAAGATGGAATTACAACATCAAGAAATGCTACAACAGTTTCATATGGCAAATGGTTGAGGCCACCAGAGAGCAGGAGCTAGAAATTTGCATTTCTCTCAACACCCAAAATATTAAAATGGAATGTAAAAAAGATATAATATAATAAAGAATGAAAAAGGGGACAAGAAGTTAAACATGGGGTTTTTGTGACAATAAAAGATATTTATAGGTTGCCCATGGTAAAATACAGATTAAGAACCACTACTAGTATTAACATAATGTACTTTGAAACAAATATTTGAATTTGTTTACATAATAACAGCTTGAAATCTTTAAATATTTTGTGATTTATTTTATTTATTATCTTCTCTTGTTATGGTAGATTGCTTTACTTACAAATCAATCACTCTTTTTGAATTGTGTGCTTCAAAGATTTTATTTTTCTATGGTATTTTAATTTAGTATTTGATATTTATAGTGATAAATTGTAGTTTAAAATAGAACATGTTTGTAAAATGGATTTGAACTTCATGAAAATTGATATACTTTTCCATCTGTTCTCTGTGTAATGTCTCAATCTCTGCTTTATATTCATCTTGTAAAGTAGACAGTTTTCTTTTTAGCATGTCATTTTCATCTGATAGATGTGCTAGCTCCCTTTTTATTTGCTGTTCTGCCTCAATTAATTGAACACTTCGTTGTCTCTCCTTTTTCAGTTCTGTCTGTAGCTCCTGAATGAACAAACAAGAAATTTTACATATATCATTTTTTCAGCTTTAGAAGGTTTAACATAAGAACAATTACAAGATTGAAAAACAAAGACAGTCTGTCATGTTAATAGAAAAAAAAAAATGCAAGTGATCATTTCTTACACACAGACTCGTAGATTAAATACTACACAGATAGCAAATCTGGTGATAGGATGATGGGAAACTCTTTATACAGAGCTTTGCAGCAGGAGGCAATCTCTGATCATCAGAAGGGGTTCATCAGGCATGTTTTGGTCTTTTAGACACTTTGGATGGGTGGGGTGTAGGGGAGATGGGCCCGCTTGAGTCATGACTTCCAGGAGTTGACCTCTTGCTGCACAGATAACAAATTTAATACATAAAAATGAAAGCAGATAGTATTATCTCATTTAATGCCAAACAGAGCAGCAAGTTTTGGTCTCACTAATTTTCTTTTCTAATTATTATACTCTAATGTCTAATGCACAAATAAAGCTGCAATTTTCTACACAATTTTTAATTTTGGCAAACAGTAATTGTTTTCATGATAAAAATTAATTCAATATTACAAAATATTTTTTTTTCTAATTAATTCCTGATATGCTCGTGTCCAATTATGAGTTAGTGAAAAAAAACAATGACTTAAGTTGAAATGGGCTACAAAAAAACAATAAACACATGGAATGTGGCATGATAAGCTTATTGAAAGCACAACAAGCAAAAGAAGATGAGCAAATATGCCATGAATAACAAGGTGATTGAAAAAAAATAAAGGATGTGAGATATATCTCAGTTGAAATTACAGATTATTGTAAAGTTAAGAGTATCCATCATGTAAATGGACAGATGTATAAAAAATTGATTGTTAGTACCACAAGGCATGGCACACAATGATATTGCAGGTCACAATTTCTTTTTATTTAGTTCATATGTATCAATGAAGATCTTTTATATTTTAAGATTAAATGTTCTGTACTAAGCACGTAGAGACAATAAAAAAGGTGCTGAGAAAATTCATTCTGCAGACAAGATATTTGAAAGATTCATTACAATATATGCAACTGAAGGAGCTCTTTTATTGATAACATTTCTAACCTTGATATAACCTTCCTCGGAGTCTACCTTCTGCTGATGCCTGGCATCTGCTTGGGCTACTTCTTCAGATAAGGACTGTAATTTTCTTTTGGTAGCATCTAACAGCTCTGTCAGTCTGATGGTCTTTGATCTTTCCTCTTCTAATGCATCACTGGAACAGTAGAATTTAATGGGTCAAACAAAATATCTTTACATTTTTTGCTACATAATTATAAAATTGCCAATGAGCTGTATTTTATTTTTAAAACACAACATTAACACTAGATTACAATACCTATATGTAATTCTCCCAATTACGTTATCCGTAGTAAAAATTACTACCACTTAAATGTAACATTCATCATCATCAAGTACCAAGCCTGCTGGCATAGGTGATCATGTCTCTCCACAACTTTGAATCTCGACAGTTATTTATCATTTCTGTTGTTGACCTTCTGCCAAGCCATTCTCTTAAGCTGTCTGGTATCTTTTCTTTTTGCTTCCCTCTATCTCTTCTTCCCTCAATTTTCCCAGTTGTTACAATATATTCCAGCTGTTTTCTTCTCATTACATGGCCAAAAAAAATGATTGTTTCGTCCCAATATTGGAAAAAAATGGAAAAACTGCCAATTTCTTGAAAAATGGCAATTTTTTTTCTGTCATTAAACGATGTATCTCACGATCTCAAAAAAAAAAAAAAAAGAAAAAAAAAAAGAAAAACTAGTAGCATTGGAAACAAATTAAACACTCATGATTCACCAGAAGTCATAATTAGAAGGGTTCATGGAAGGGGGTAATGTTTGAACCCGGAAAAATGTCACATTTTTAGGAATTTGTGTTTTTATACTGTATATTTTACTATGGTATCGTAATCTTGAAAAGTCGAAGCCTTGAAAAGTTGTGGAAATCAAAACTCATCAGCACAAACACAAAACTTAGACTATTCAAATCAAATGTACTATCAACCCTTACGTATGCGTGTGAAAGCTGGAAAACAACAAGAGATATAGAAACAAAGTTGAACGCATTCGAAAATAAATGTCTAAGGAAAATACTTGGTATAGCGTGGAACGAATTCAAAACAAACGAGGAAATTAGATAAATCGTCAATCAACCACTAATATCTTCAGTAATAAAGAAAAGATGATGGACATGTGATGAGAAGAGATAATAACCGAATAGCAAAGCAAGCCCTCATGTGGGAAACAACAGGTAAGAGAAAAAGAGGAAGACCCAGAGAGACGCTGAGAAGAACATTGATGAGAGAGGCAAGAGCAGCAGGAATCGGCTCCCTTAATGAGATAGAGCTGCTTGCACAGAACAGAGACAAATGGCGAGATTTGATAAAATATCTTTAAAAGAATTGAAAACTACTAGAACAAAAATTCAGATGGAGTACCTTGGTCTACGCCTCGAAAAGCCAATAAACAGATAGATCGTAATCTAGGGTTAAACTAATTACTTAAATTAAGCAAACTGGAATGATGAAATTGATAAATCATAACTAAATATAAAAGCTGCAGTATTATGATTCACAACAATATTAATGCATATTTAATGTTTCTGTTACACTGTTCAAGAATGAAAAATTACAAAAATATAGTCATATTAGATATAAATTGTGACTTATATAAGATTTTATTTCTACTTAAAAAAGTTAAAGTAACATTATTTCAAATAAATAACCTGTTTGTTGTGACTGCTTGTATTCTAATGTTATGTACTAGCAAATGTCACTTGAAATCAACAAGCAAAACCAATGTTGCTGACAATTGCTCTAATAATTTATAATAAGAAAAATAATCAATAAATTCCAGCAGACAGTGTTTATATTCATAGAGCACGCAAGGACAGGTAACTCTTTAAACAACAGACCTGTATTCATTCCTGAATTCTATGAACACAAATTCTGCCTAGGTAATATTTAAATCATTTCACTATCATGTATGTTAGCCTCCTGGTCTAATCATTATGACTTTCATAAAATATTACCTTCATTTAGAATAGAAATATTTTTAATAAACTGAAAGTTGACGTCATATTATATTTATAATATATAATAAAATGTGTTTATTTACTCTTAATAACTGTATGACCCTCATTACTGTTAATTAATAAGCATAGAACATTTATTTACGTTGTTCTTTGTGGACAAAAAACCTGTAAAAGCACCTCAAGTATGTTAGCAGTAGTGGCTTCTACAGCAATATATTCATTTACTTTAGACACTTGAGTCTCTTAATCTCATTCTTATCTACAACAATGCATTAATTTTACTTCATTCACTAAGTTTGCTAATCTCATTCTACAACAATGCATTAATTTTACTTCATTCACTAAGTTTGCTAATCTCATTCTGAAACAATCTATTCAATTTATCTCACACGTTGAGTTTGTTAGTTTCAACTTGCTATGATCATATTTAATGACATGCTTCATGTATACAATAATTTTACTCTTTTGTTTCAAAATTCAACCAAGTGAAAAAAAAACCATGTAAATAATCTGTAATAGAAACTACATATGTTGTGTCTAAACAAAACTAGTAAAGACTATTTAGTTAGTTGTACTATACATTTTTTAGGGAGTTACATATCTAAGTAAAGATAAAACTGACTGACACAACATAAATAAATTAGATATCAAATCACAGAGAAAGTGGTAGTCGTAATGTATCAATCTGTAAAATGTATCATTAGCAAAGTTTTTATTTTTTACATGTTAACACATGTTTTGGCTTTCATAATAGCAAAAAAAATAATATTAACAATATTCATATAGGGTGACTATTTCCAAATGGTCAAACACAACATGAAAATGTAATTTGTTAGATTTAATCAAAGATATTGTTCTTGATGTACCTTCTACTTCTTGTCACTAAAAAAATAATTTTCATGCTATAAAAACTTGTTTTACATTTGTGCATTACATAATTTATTAAAATGCCAAGTTATGGAGTCTGCATTCATGTCATTTATGCTCATGTTAAAGAAACAATCCCAGGGTAATTGTTTCCGTTTTATACCTTCAAAGCTCATGAAACAAATCCAGCTGAAGGCCTATTGAGCAGAAACGTCATTCGATTGTGATGTCCTTCTCTTACTTAAAGCTGTAACCATACTAAGTATTTTTTCCATTCACCCTCATAAAATAAAATGTGACAGATCTAAAATGTGTTAGGCATATGAATACTCATAACCTGACTGCCCGCTGTATGTTTAACATAACTAAATCAGCTTGCTTTAAAACTTTTCAGTCACAAATGTGACATGAATTAAACAACAATCAGAAATAAGAGTTGAAAATTACAACATTTCTATTTGTGAAAAAAAAATGAAAATTATCACTTTAATGACTGCTCTTTATTTTATTTTATTATGAATTATAGACATAGAAACATTCATGCAACCCGACAAAAAGCTTATAGGCACAGCAGTGCATCTGCATTTTAGATCCATATTACCCCCAATAAACAAAAAACAAAAATAAAAGTAAATAAAAGGACAGATGGAAATATGATATGGGCTTGCCGCTACTATTAGGAAATTAATTACCAAACTAATGGATGCAATAAACTAATGGATGCCACTCTAACAATGTACCAATGACAAATTTTCACAGAAATAAAATCAATATGTCAGATCTTTGCCAGACAGAGGTTAAAGAGGTAAAGGTGTTACCAAATAGCTGAAGCCAACAGACAACACCAGCCAAAAGTTAGATATTGGCATATAGTATCTTCTTCTTCACCTTTCATTCTTTAACTGGGTGTTGATGTGTTGTGTAGCTAGTTTATGGCAAGCTTCAATACTTGTATCTTTCAGCTTACCATGAATATAAAAAAGAAAGGTCAGAACAGACTGAGATTTAAGATAAAACAAATAAAATTTTGACATTTCATGATTGAACAATCATTTTTGCTAAATTAGTGTTGTTCATCATTACGCAGAGGTTTGATTATTGTTTTCTTTTGTTTCTTCCTAGAAGAGGTGATCAGTAATGATTTGGATTCACCAGTTCTCAGATGGAACAATATAACATGATTTGGTTTCACCAGTTCTCAGATGGAACAATATAACATGATTTGGTTTCACCAGTTCTCAGATGGAACAATATAACATGATTTGGTTTCACCAGTTCTCAGATGGAGCATCTCTGTGATGTTTTTAAAGATTTGCTCAGTGTATAGATTGAACAAGCTTGGTTGATTGGATGTCTCCCCATCTTACTCCCCTTTTTATATCAATGGGTGCAGAGTTCTCTTTGTTATATTTTATTATTGCTCTGTTTGTTCTTAGTATAAATTACATATTAGTCGTATGTCTGTGTAATCTAAGTGCATATTTTTAGGCAGTTTGTTATTAAAACTAATTCTTCTTTTTTTTTTTTTTAGATATATTTTATTTTGATTTATAACATTGTAGATTTTAATTAAAAATTCAGAGACTTGCTTGCAGATTCTAAATTAAAAGGACAATGGTTTCACACAAACTAGTAAAATATGTTACTTTATTTTAGGAAAAAAATATTAATTCATAAATTTTTAAAAATTCACTATTATTGTTTTTCATTTGTAGTGCTGTTTGTTATTTGTGTATGCCTTAAAGGTAGACTATATATATATATATTGTGCACATTTACTCAAATACAGCATGCTGCAAACTAATAAGTAAAAGCAAGGAAGTGGAATGGATAAAGGCAGTGACCACAGAGTATGAATATCCTGGGTGTGTGAGCACTTACAGTGATTTACTCCAGTCAAGCCTGTATGGGTGGACATCAAAGGCCAGGTACAAATTGTATGTATGAAATAAGCAATATAAATTGTCATATATGGTTAGTAATATTAGGTGGTTTGCATGCCAGAATGGGGATTTAACTATTTCAACAGCAATTTCTTGCTCTAATTCAACTTTTCCTTCCACCATATTTTGTCAAACAGTGAGAATAATATACATCCCTATGAGCTGTTTTTCTCAAAGAAGAGAAGCAAAGAGAGCCATGACTAATGTAAAGACAGATCTTGGAAAGGTTCTGGCAAAAGCAACATACAAAGAATTAGACAACAAAGTGAAAAGTTCGGCAAGAAGAGATACAAGAGCTTATATAGACAACTTGGCAGAGAAAGCAGAGACAGCTGCAATTACAGGAGACAGCAGAACTCTCTATACAGTACAAAAGATGCTGACAAACACCTATACATCCAGTGGAACACCAATTCTAGACAAATCTGGATTAATGCTAACAACAAGCGCAGACATAAAAGCCCGTTGGGCAGAACACTTCAAAGAAATTCTTAACCGTCCACTACCTCACAGTTTAATAGATTTTGAAGCTGAAACACCAGCAGCAGAATTAGATGTAAATTTAGATGACTTCACCTTGAGTGAAATAGAAACCACCTTAAAGCTAATGACCAATAACAAGGCTGCTGGAGAGGATAAGTTAACAGCTGAGATCCTCAAGGCAATTGATAGCCATAATTTAATACATCTCCAAAAAATGTTCAACATCATTTGGAAAACAGAGAAGACGCCTCATAAATGGAAAAAAGGAATCATTGTTAAGATCCCAAAAAAGGGCAATCTTAGAGATTGTAACAACTGGAGAGGCGTGACACTTTTGTCAGTTGCCTCAAAGTTATTCTGTAAAATCATCCTAAATAGAATAAAGGATTCAATAGATACAGTAATGCGTGAAGAACAGGCTGGGTTTAGAAAAGGGAGAAGCTGTCTTGACCACATTTTCACTCTACGACTTATATTGGAGGAACATATTGAAAAGCAAAAACCTTTTGTACTTAACTTCATCGACTTCAAAAAAGCATTTGATAGTATTCATAGAGATTCTTTGTGGAAAATTCTGAAGCAATATGGTTTACCATCAAAAATCATAAATATTATCAAAGACATGTATGATGGTTACACATGTGCAGTTCGAACAGAGGAAGGACTGAGCGAATGTTTCCCATAGAAACTGGGGTTAAACAAGGATGTATTTTATCGCCCTTGTTATTTGGAATTGTTATGGACTTCATAATGAAGAAATGCTGCACTGGTAATAAAGGCATCGAATGGATACAAGGAGACCATTTGGAGGACCTCGACTTTGCTGATGACATAGTTCTCATCAGCAGTCAGATAAAAACGATGCAGGAAAACACAAATGAACTATCATCAATAGCCAGCAAAATTGGGCTTGAGGTCAATCATGAAAAGACTAAAGTCATGAAAAGTTTATTCCAACAAGTGACAAAATATACATGGAAAACAAACCAGTAGAAGAGATCGATCACTTTATCTATCTTGGAAGTCACATTGATCGAGAAGGGGATACGAGCAAAGAAATTAGAATCAGACTGGCTAAAGCAGCAATGTCTTTCAGAAGCCTTGAAAAGTTGTGGAAATCAAAACTCATTAGCACAAACACAAAACTTAGGCTATTCAAATCAAATGTACTATCAACCCTTACGTATGCGTGTGAAAGCTGGAAAACAACAAGAGATATAGAAACAAAGTTGAACGCATTCGAAAATAAATGTCTAAGGAAAATACTTGGTATAGAATGGAACGAATTCAAAACAAACGAGGAAATTAGAGAAATCGCCAATCAACCACTAATATCTTCAGTAATAAAGAAAAGACGATGGTCATACGTTGGACATGTGATGAGAAGAGATAATAATCGAATAGCAAAGCAAGCCCTCATATGGGAAACAACAGGTAAAAGAAAAAGAGGAAGACCCAGGGAGACACTGAGAAGAACATTGATGAGAGAGGCAAGAGCAGCAGGAATCGGCTCCCTCAATGAGATAGAACTGTTTGCACAGAACAGAGACAGATGGCGAGATTTAATAAAATATCTTTAAAAGAAAACTGCTAGAACAAAAATTCATATAGGAGAAGGTGTATCTTGGTCTACGCCCTATGGGCCGGTTACGGCTCGAAAGGTCAATAGATAGATAGATAGAATATTAGGTGGTTTGCATGCCAGAATGGGGATTTAACTATTTCAACAGCAATTTCTTGCTCTAATTCAACTTTTCCTTCCACCATATTTTGTCAAACAGTGAGAATAATATACATCCCTATGAGCTGTTTTTGTTCAGGCTTAACTCAGACTTATTCACCACAATTCCAAGGATTGTAAATACTTCTAGAGATTTATCTGGTTTATCTAAGAGTTAATTTGCAAATCTCTTAGCTCTTTGTACAGAATCTGAATGAAGCTGTCAGTCACAGTTCTCTTACTATAATGTTTCCTAAAATTATAAACAAAACAAACTTATGAATAGTCTGGCCAAGTGTCTCAACATAGCTGAAAGACTGCCTTCTTGTGACTCACATATGGGACACATAACTGATTCTGTTCCATCTGTTATTTCATTAAATGCATAAAACATTATCATCCCTTCTGAATCTCTTCTATTGTTCCAGCAGAGGTTTGGAGGTGCATTTGCAACATAAACTATTTTTCATGCAGTAATAAATAAATTATTACACTTGCTAATCACCAAGTAAAAAAAGTAAAGTACCCCTGTCACGCCAAGTGGCGTATAGGGAAATATGGTGTTAGTGACCTTATATTTTACAGACCTTCAGCACATGATTTTTGGGGTAATGTGGTCAGTATTACGCCCGTGCTGCTTTACTTTCCAGAAAAAAATCCGGTACCCATTTAAGGCTGGGTGAACCCGGAAGCCGTCGGTTGGGATCGAACCCTACCCCTTGTCCGTGGTAGTCCAGTTCACTAACCACTGAGCTATCGCGGCTCCCAATTAATCACCAAGTAATTGTATATATTAGTTACAAATATTTAGTGACTCACAAGTATATTATAAGTAGGTATAAAATTCAAGGCTGTTAAGAAATTATTTGTTAAGTCACTTGCATACTATATATAATTTAAAAACATGGTGAATGTGCAGACACATATAATCTAAATACTACTGGTTTTACACGAAATAAATGGTGATGTTAAAAAGCACACAAAATAGTGATATTTGATTAATTTTGGTTAGCATTATGACAATATGTATAGTTAGAAGAACAATATATAATACAAATATTTTAACTAGCATAGCTTTTATTGATGTCACACAACGAAACAATATAATCAATGAAAATATTTAAATTTAGTATACCTTTCACATCACATGTACAGATATCTTATATACAGAAACTACAGTGTGAAATAATTGGTATGATTTTTTGTGTGGTTGACAGCAGAGGATAATATGAGTAGCAATTATGAGAAATTATGCGGTTAACAAAATAATATGCTTCTGATATATGCACTTGCAATAACTATAACAAAGGAATTAAAATGTCAGGCAAACATCAGCAACTTATAAACATATAGTTATCAACATAGAAAAATGGAATGGGTTACACTGATTATAATTGCTAAAAAAAAAAAAAAACAACATTGAAGTGACTTCACAAAACTGGCTAAAAATTTTTAATTTAATATTTTGTGACAATTCAGTGCATGTAAGAAATAAATGCAGTACCTCTGAGCTAAGAATGCACAGCTATGAAATAAGATTTAATCTGATTAATAATCTATATATATTTGCATTTATAGAAACTTTCTACCACCAAAAATACTATTTTTGTAGATACCAGCATACACTGCAATAGTGACATCAAATTTAAAGAACAAACAATGTTTTCATTTAACTTACTCTACAAAATCAAGTCCTTAATAAAAATTAAACCATTAGCCTGACTTTTAGTATATTCAAACTTTCAAGTCCTCAAGAGGATTTGTTTTAACATAATAATGATGAAAGTCAATAATGAAACAACAAGCTAAAACAAACACTATAAACTACTGATGTAAAAAGTCTAGCAAGATCAATGTTCAAGGCAACTTACGTCACAGAAGTGAACCTCTGTTGCTCCCGTTCTAAGGCATCTTTAGCTTTAGATAGGTTTATCTGTGTAGAGGAGAGCTCTGACTGTGTTTCAAGGATTTTTAAACGTTCTTGGCTTGTTTGTGAAGAAAGCTCAGATACCCGTTGCCGTTCCAATTTGAGAGATTTCTTGAAATCTTCAGTCACCACATCTTGTTGTTGTAGCTTATACTCCAACGCTTGAACTGAAAGTTTATAAATATAATTAAATTTACTCATCCCATTAAGCATATACAGTGATACAATAAATTTTCAAGAATAATCATTCACTGATCATAACAAAGTTTATAGAGCAGACGACAATGATTTTCAGTGCCACGTTCTAGAAGTAAATCACAACTAGAAACTTAACTGCTTATCGCATCTTCTCTCTTTGTCAATTTGTTTTTCATCATAAACTCTGTCCACTATCATGAAGCAATAAACTTAATCTGTAGCTTAAACATGTACCTGTATTAAGAATGTCATTTAATCACATAGGCAGATTCTAGCATTATTTAGTGATAATTCAAGTTATGTTATGTTATGGTTATGGAAGGCCCCGGTATCACTGCAAACGAATTAAAATCCATAATTGCTCAACCGCCCGTGCCAGTGGAATCATCCAAATTAATATCTTATCTCCCAAGTATAGAAAGGTAGCAGTAGTCCCCATTATAGCAGTCCCAGCACACGCCAAGAGACATAAGGCGAAAACACACAGAAAGTGAACACAACTGTCTGTTCCAAGTCATATGATAGCATAATTCATTGTAAACAATCGGAATATATTCACGGCTAAAACGCACAGCTTAACGGTGTGCACAGAGCACTTAACTCAGTAGCTCCTGCAACAAGCCGGATTACAGTTATGTATGGACTATATATACCAAATTAACCACAACAAAGTATTACATCAAGATCTATAATATCATAAGAAGTGTAAATAAAGCAATCATTTATTATTTTTATTACTCAGGGCTTAATAATATAATGTAGTGATGGTGGCCAAGTGGTTAGACTGGTTGATTCTCTCTGGTGGATGCAGTTAGGGTCAAAAATGTGTTATTTTTTCTTACATCTTGAATTATTCCATTGTTGTCATTACAGGACTTGCTTCCCCATCCATTTCATTAAGGGAGTCTAAGCCTGCTATCTTTGCCTCTCTTCTCAGTATTCTTCTCAAGGTGTCCTTTGAGGTCAGCCTATCTTTTTCTTATTTTTTCTGAATTTTAGGGTTTGCTTTGTGACAGGTTATTATCTTCTTATTATATGGTCAATATATTCCCACCTTAGCTTTCTGATTATAGATGAGATTTTAATTTTTTTTCCTGCATTGCCATTTCTCTTTTTTTTTTTCCTGCATAGCCTTTTCATTGTAAACAAAGTATTTTCCTGATACATTTCTTTCTACTGAATGTGAAATTAATACCCTAAACATCCTCTATTACGTACCAAGTACACTGGAAATGATGCTTTTACTTTCAGTCCATCATTTAACTTCTGGAGACCCCAGATAGGCAGATATAGATAGCTTTTAATAATATAGATAATGAAATAAATGAACACAAAATTGAATAAATTCACAACCATCGATACAGATATCGGGGATATAAAAAATAATAACTAGAATACAAAATATAATACATTATTATTATAGGTATATGTTTTTTTAAGAGTTTATACTCAAGCTTTTATTTCATTTAATATGTTAGTTATAATGAACTATTTTATTGTTTCTTCATACAAAATGAAAATAAATGGCATACTTGTACAGACTCCATATATGTATAAAAACTTTGGTAGTGTATCTCCAAATTAATAATAATTCAAGTGTGATATACTTACTCTGTCTTTTAAGCTTCCATTCACCGCTGTTTTTGGCCTCTTCTAGTTTGGTAATATTTTGTTTAACATGGTCCTGATTATCATCAAGCTGACTTTGGGCTTCTAAAAGACGATGATGAAGGCTGTTTATTTCATCAACCAGTGACTGACGATCTGCTTTCAACATTTCATCAAGCCCAAACTGGTGAATCTGTTCCTGAAATCCACATGCAGAAAAACATAAATAAAACTTCTTTAAAGATGCTGCTACTCTTTCATTTTTAACATCCCATTTATTTTCATCTTCAAAAGCAATGTTATCTTCCATCTTTATAATAGTATTTTCATGGCTTAATTTTTAACAGTACACCTGTATTTTCAAGTTTAACAGAACTATTGTATCATGTATTTTTAACAATCTTTATATCTGTTGTATACTCATTCTTACCATGCCTCCTATTAGTTTTATTCATGTATATTACACATCATCATCAATATCATACTGTGCTGTCAAAGTCATACAAGGCTTGCAGTGTGCAGCACACCTCAGCATACGTCCCTGTTTTGAGTGATCTCAATTTTATTAAGGGATTTGATGTCTGCTGTCCTTGATTCCCTTGTCAGTGTTGTTCTTAAATGTTTCTGAGATTGAACAACAAGGATTCAGACAAGGCTGTGTTCTGTCGTCGGATTTGTTTTCACTTTACAGTGAACATATTATGAGATCAATAGCAGACAAAAAAGGAATTGAAGTCAATGGTCACAACATAAATAATTTGCGATATGTGGATGACACAGTCTTAATAACAGAGACAGAGAATGAACTACAAGAAATGATAGACAAAATAGTAAAAGAAAGCAATAAAAAAGGTCTCAGAAAACAGATGTAATGCTCATATAGAAGAAACAATCATCACCTTCATGCAGTATAAAAATAAACAGGACAAATCTGAAACAATTGCAATGCATCAAACGCTTAAGCATAATTGTAAAGATGGAATCTGCACTACAGAAATAAAAAGCAGAAAAGCTCAGGCCAAAATACCATTTAAAAAATGGAAAATATCTTATGCAACAAATCTATGTTAATAGAATGAAGAAAGAGAGTTTATATATACAATATAGAGCCAATTCTGACCTGAGGAAGTGAATCATGGACAGTGGACAAACAAATGAAAAGACAATTAGAGGCCACAGAGATGGGATTTCTCAAAAGAATGTTGAAAGTTCCCTGGACAGCTAAAAAGACCAATGAAGAAATTCTCAAAGAGGCTAACACAAAAAGGGAACTCATAAAAAACATCAGAAAGAAGCAATCAACATTTTTTGGGCACATCATGAGAAGAGAAAAGTTGGAATACTTGGTTACAACTGGCAAAATAAAAGGAAAGAGAGATCACTGATGACAAAGAGAGAAAATACTGGATAGCAGTCAACAACAGAACTGATATGATGTACTGTAGATAAGATTGTGGAAGGACATGATCGCCTACGCCACCTGTTATGGCACATGATGATAAGGAGATAGAACTTTTTACATTTTTTCCCCCCATTGTTCCCTGTTTATAGACTTGCTTTGTGAGTCTCTTGTTCGTTATCACAAGCTGACAATTTCTACCTTCTTTTGCTGATTATAGATGAGACTGACTGTTGCATGGTAATTTCTCTTATCCTTGCATTGGTCTGGAATTAATTCTACTGTATACAAAGTATTT
This sequence comes from Megaustenia siamemsis, assembly GCA_032433765.1. Classification (NCBI taxonomy): domain Eukaryota; kingdom Metazoa; phylum Mollusca; class Gastropoda; order Stylommatophora; family Ariophantidae; genus Megaustenia; species Megaustenia siamemsis. The sequence continues at coordinate 120,700,665 of JAVIAB010000092.1, read as the reverse complement.
TCTTCTTTGACATTTGTTTTGAAATGCACAGCTAAGAGGAAAAAGACCCACCAAGTTGTGTATTTTAACTTCAATCTGAGCAATAATGTCCACATCTGGGTAAAAGGAATTAGCAGTAATAGCTTCAGCTTGAAGCACCTTCTGTTCTTTCTCATAGACTGCTACAAGGGAATAAAGTAAGGCTGCCCTCCAATCACTAAGGTCATTTTGGCTCTGTTGAACAAAAGATATGAATGGAACATAAAAAGAACATTTTCTCCACAGTTTGAAGATACAACTAATGTAAAATATCATTCCCGTTTTGTATACTGATGATTGTTTTTTTCTTTGTTATTTTTATTTGATCTGCTTCTGTATTTCATTATTTATTTTCAAATAACTTATAGAATGCCTAGAAGAGATACATCTAGATGACATGGATATACGACTAATATGCAATCTATACTGGGAGCAAACAGCAATAATAAAATATAACAAACCAGTTCTCTACACCCATTGATATAAAAAGAGGAGTAAGACAAGGATGCATCCTATCACCAAGTTTGTTCAATCTATACACTGAGCAAATCTTTAAAAACATCATAGAGATGCCAGGCCTACAAATTAATGGAAAGATAATCAATAACCTAAGATATGCTGACGATACTGTACTACTAGCAGAAAATCCTAAAGACCTACAACAATTACTTAATGAAATAAACACGACAAGCAAAAAATATGGACTAGATATGAATATCAAAAAGACTAAGACTATGATCATAAACAAAGAAAATACTCAAAACCCACAAGTGGATATCAAAATTGAAGGAATAGACCTTGAGACAGTTCAGAACTATAACTACCTTGGACATACTATAACCCAGTGGTGGCCAACTTGAGGTTGCCCGAGGGCCGGATTAAAGCCAAGGCCAAGACCCGCGGGCCACATTTAAGAATATCGTCAAAAATGACAGTAGGGACCTATGCGATATAGTAATATATAAATAATGCTTGCACTTTGACTACATATTTGATTTGTAACAAATCCATTAATTATTCATTTTAAAATTACCTTTAATGTCTCAGTGCGACGATTGTGACTTGTCACAGCTTTCCACCAGAGATTTGAAGTCCACTTCCATTTTTGACGTGGCGATTCGGAGAGTATGGGACAATGTCGAATCGGTCATTCTGTTCCTGGTCTTAGATTTAATTAACTTCATGGAAGAGAATGTTGTCTCGCAGAGATATGTGCTGCCGAATATAGAGCACATCTTTAGTGCCCATTTTCTCAGACACGGGTAACGTTCATTTGGTAGCAATTTCCAGAAGTCAGCTCCTAATGCCTTTACAGTACTGAGGAAGGGGTCACACTGAAGGTCACACAACTCTAGTTGAAGATCTGATGGCTGGCACTCCACTGTGCACTTAATTGGGTTATTAAAAAGTTCCGTTTGCGGACGAAACATTTCAAAATCTTGAAATCGTCGATCAAATTCACAAATCAAATGTTCAATGTCAGCTGCGTACTTACTGAAGTTTGCACTTTCTATCTCTGACAACAACTGCTTACAACTTGAAAAATGGAACAGATCATTTTTTTGCAAAGAAAGTCTAAATAGATTCAGCTTCTTTTTAAAACCATCAACATATCCCATCAATTGAAAAATGGTTTGCTTTTCCCCTTGTAGCTGCAAATTCAATATGTTCAAATGTTGTGTGATGTCTGTGAGATATGCCAGATTATGAAGGAAATTAATGTCTTTGAGTGCATGTTGAAGATCAATGGAGCATGGTAAGTTCTCTCGCAGGAAGTCATAAATGTCATTCTTCAGTTCAAAAAATATTATTAAACATTTCCCTCGACTAAGCCATCTTACTTCTGTATAAAGCAGGAGATCACCGTAGCTAGAATCTACTTCCTCTAAAAATGATAAAAACTTCCTGTGATTTAAAGACTGGTGTCCTCCTCTTATCAAATTTGTTATTTTCACAACAGTAGCCATGGTGTCTTTTAGATTTATGGACTTTGCACAAAGGGCCTCTTGATGAATTATGCAATGCAATGTAGGTACGTTAATTTTGTTTTGCTTTAGAAGTCCAACAAAACCAGTATTTGAACCAATAAAAGCTTTGCAACCATCAGTACACACTGCAGACAACTTTCCAAAACCACCTACTTCATCTACGGCACTATGAACTGCAGAAAATATGTCTGTCCCTCTACAAGTGTCATGCAAAGAGCAAACTTTCAATAATTCTTCAATAACAGTAAAATCCTCCTGGATAACTTTAACAAAAATAAGAAGCTGGCAAGTGTCAGTGATGTCAGTACTTTCATCAATCGCGAGCGAAAAATATGAGCAGTTTTCAATACAAGATTTTAAACTTTGAGACAGTTGCAAACTGATGTCTTCTGTTCTTCTGGCTACAGTTTGTTTTGAAAGAGGCACAGATTCAAATTCTTTGGCTATTTTTTCTTGACCGAATGCCTTTGCCATTTGAATCGCACATTTCTTCACAAAATTTCCGTCAGTAAAGGGTTTTTTAGATTTTGCAAGCTCATAGGTAACTGTATATGATGCAATGATCGATGACTCTTTAATTTTATTGCCCTTTGTATACATACTTTGCTGTTGATTCAACTTTGTCTTCAGCTGTTCAACCAAAAGCTTCCTAGCTTCAATGCTATGTTTCTCATACATGTTTTGATGATGTGTGGCATAGTGCCGTTTTAAATTATATTCCTTCAAAACGGCTAACACTTGAACGCAAATTAAGCACTGAGGTTTACTATCCTTATTGAAGATGAACAAATAATCTAATTCCCATTCAGGTTTAAATATGCAATTTTCACAATCAACTTTTCTACGTTTTAACATGATTTAATACAAAATCTCACATCAAAGTTAAAAGTCACAGAATGTTGGTCCACTATCGAAAATAAGTCCAGATTTGACAGTTATACACAGACTTGTGTTTGACAATGAAATCAAAAGATTGTGACCAAATAAACACGTTGCAGTCATTTTATGGACAAGACAAGATGATGGGATCAAAGGGAATGAAGGCGAACAGTGAAACATTTTGAATGTAACTTCAAAGACAGAATTAGAGCTACGAAGTCCCCTCACCCCTGTCCCTCCCAACCTCATTAACCCCTTACCGCGAAATGAAAGAGCCACCACAAGTCCAGACGACAAATGTTGAGCCAAAGATCTGACGCTATCACCGCACTGACAATAAAGCAACTTTGCGGTACCAACTCGAAGCAAAGACTTTGAATATTGTCGGCACCATTAGTTGTGCAGTGTGTGTGTGTGTGTGTGTTATTTGAAATTATGTTGCCAATCTAGCTGTTGCGAGAAATTGACAGAGATTTTCAAATTGTGTATTCTTGAACGATAGAAGAGTTAACTCCGACACGGATTAAAACCAGGAGAAATCCGCTATTAGGGGTAAAAAATGAAGTAAGTCCGTGGAGCTTCGCGGGCCAAGAAAACTAGGCTGGCGGGCCGGATGCGGCCCGCGGGCCGCCATTTGGCCACCCCTGCTATAACCAGTGATGGAAAATGTACAACTGAAATAAACAAAAGAATAGGTATGGCAAAAAGTAATTTTAATGTCATGAAGGACATACTAACATAAAAACTAATAACACCAGAGCTAAAACTAAGAATAGCAAAATGTTACATCTTCTCAATATTCCTTTATGGTGCTGAAACATGGACATTAGACAAGAAAACAGAACAGAGAATTGAAGCCTTTGAGATGTGGATATATAGAAGAATAGGTAGAATTGGATGGAAGGAAAATAAAACAAACGATGAAGTCTTAAAACAACTAAAAATGAAAAGAGAACTTCTGAACACAATTAGAACAAGACAAATGCGATTCTTGGGCCATGTTAAAAGACACAACAGCCTACTGAAAGTAATCCTGGAGGGGAAAATACAAGGTAAAAGAGGCAGAGGCAGACCAAGATTAACATGGACGAGTAACATCAAAAGATGGACAAATCAACCGATGACAACCTGCACCATCAAAGCAAGAGATAGAGCAGAATGGCGCTCCATGGTAGCCAACCTTCGTTGCGGAGACGGCACTCAATGATGATGATTTTCAAATAAAGGACTAGATCTATGTTAGACTGACTCTTTAATGTTTCTGTGTCATTCACCATTCAAAGCAGGATAAAATGTCTCTCAGTGTTGAATTGTTAAATAGAAACAATATCGATTATCTATCTATTGACCTTTCGAGCCGTAACCGGCCCATAGGGCGTAGACCAAGATACACCTTCTCCTATATGGATTTTTTTTTGTTCTAGCAGTTTTCTTTTAAAGATATTTTATCAAATCTCGCCATCTGTCTCTGTTCTGTGCAAGCAGTTCTATCTCATTGAGGGAGCCGACTCCTGCTGCTCTTGCCTCTCTCATCAATGTTCTTCTCAGTGTCTCCCTGGGTCTTCCTCTTTTTCTTTTACCTGTTGTTTCCCATATGAGGGCTTGCTTTGCTATTCGGTTATTATCTCTTCTCATCACATGTCCAACGTATGACCATCGTCTTTTCTTTATTACTGAAGATATTAGTGGTTGATTGGCGATTTCTCTAATTTCCTCATTTGTTTTGAATTCGTTCCATGCTATACCAAGTATTTTCCTTAGACATTTATTTTCGAATGCGTTCAACTTTGTTTCTATATCTCTTGTTGTTTTCCAGCTTTCACACGCATACGTAAGGGTTGATAGTACATTTGATTTGAATAGCCTAAGTTTTGTGTTTGTGCTGATAAGTTTTGATTTCCACAACTTTTCAAGGCTTCTGAAAGACATTGCTGCTTTAGCTATTCTGATTTTAATTTCTTTGCTCGTATCCCCTTCTCGATCAATGTGACTTCCAAGATAGATAAAGTGATCGATCTCTTCTACTGGTTTGTTTTCCATGTATATTTTATATCGATTAACAGAGTCATAAATATTTTTTTTTTTTTTTTTTTTTTTGAGAGAGAGAGATTGCTTGTCTTTTATTTATATCGATTAACAGAGTCATAAATAAAAGACAAGCAATCTCTCTCTCAAAAAAAAAAACCATCACATGCAGCAATATAGATATGGTTTTTTAAAAGAACTGCCATGAACGTCTAGGAAATCAATCCTACATTACATCTCTCTCTTCCCACTACACACCAGTACACACTCACACACATATATATATATGTGTGTGTATATATTTATAAAAATAAAAGAAACAAATTTCAAGAAAATTTCTTCTTCTTCTACCTTTTTAGCTCCCAGTGGAGCATAGGTCTTCAACAAACACTTTCCAAGTTGTTCTGTTTTTGCCATTCTTTTAAGATCTTTCCATGTCTTCCCCATCATCTTCATCTCTGCTTCGATCTGTCTTCTCCAAGACTTCCTTGGTCTTCCTCATTGTCTTTTCCCCTGGGGATTTCAAAAAAGGGCCTGTTGTGTAATACTCTCAGTTGGCTTCCATAGTGTGTGTCCTATCCAGCGCCAACGTCTTCGCTGTATCTCTTTATCCACTAGTATTTGGCTGGTACATTTCCATAATTCTATGTTAGTTATTTTGTCCTGCCATTTCCATCCTTTTATTCTGCGTAAGCATCCATTAATGAAAGTCTGTATCTTCGTGATTGTCAATTTTGTTGTTGTCCATGTTACCTTAATTACGATACCTATCTGTAACTCTCCCAGTTACGATACTATAATAAAAATTACTGCCACTAAAATGTAACATTAGGTACTCTAAAAAATAGTACATTTTCTTAACTTTTGGCACACTCCCGTGTGTCTACACTAGGCAAAATACAGAGGACTCAGAATTTCTGGCACATGTTGATTTATGACCTGAATTTCATCTCATGAACCCAATGTGCTACAATGTCTATCGTTACCACCGCTGTATGTTCGGTGACCACATAATATTATTCGCTGTGTTTCCTGAGTCACAAAGGGTTATTTGATGTTTGTTGATGACTGAGGAAATTTCACTGGTTATAGCGGGGAAAAAAAAGGACAGAACAGTACTCAAAAAATAGATAATTTGAGAAGTGTTTAATATAAAAGAGACAACCTACTACATATAATATATGCTGCTATAAATGTCTATATGATTATTGATGCCTCCACTGCATCACTTAAATGAAGCTACAGTTTTAGCTGAGTAGTTTTAAATGGTGAACTTGTTTAATTAATCTTTCATGTACACAAGCAAAGGTTATCATTTCTTTACATTATAACATGACATTAAATTTCATACCATTTTCACAATTATATCTCTTTTTTTAAGAAGATCCTTGAGAGCCTCTATTGTATCCATCAGACCCTTCCTTTCCTCCTCCCAGGCTATATGCTCAGGGTTGTCCCTCAGTCTGGCTGTAGCAATATGCTGCTGTAGGTAATGTAGGTCAGACACACTTAAGAGATGCTCTCCCAGTTGGTTCAGGTGTTGAAGCAGAGTCTAAAAACAGAAATATAGATTAAAATATTTCTATATTCATATGACTGAACTAACTAATAATTTAATGAACAAGCAGGAAACAAACAATTGAGTTTTAAATTTAAATGGAAAGAAAATTATACTGTTGCTGTGAGAAATGTTTGAAGTCAGATAGAAATAACACACAGATATATGCTATTAATTGAACAAGCAGCTGAAAATAAATAAGGTACCTGCAGTCTTGCAGGCATCATCTCATCACCATTGATATAAAATCTAGAATACTGTCCCTCTTCTGTACTCTGATCTTTCACACTTTGGTCTGAAATTTAAAAAAAAATTATTTTTTTAAAATGAAAACAACACTTGATTTATGTGGCTCTAAACAATAAGAATGATGAGTGTTTTCATTATACACATTTTTATGATATATAAATATATATGGACTTTCCATGTTTTTAAATACCTTCACTGAGCATCAACCCCAATCACTCCACTTTCGTTAATTGTTGTATCTGTTGTTAATGAGACCCCCTAGAGTAAAACAAGATTTTTTTTCATTTCTAGTGATGATCTTGTTAATATTTATGTTCTGACATGCTTCATAAGAGATAATCTTCTTCCTCTTTTTTTCCTTCTTCATTTGCCTTTCAACATCAAGGGGAGATATAGTTTCGTGAACAACCTCAGGGGAAGGAGGTATGGCTACAACACTTTGAAAAAAATCACAATTAGCAACAGAAAAAAACAAAGAACAAATAGATGGTTCAAAGCACAGCAGTTTCCTTCTATAATAATATTAATTTATTATTATTTATCTCTGGAGATATTTGCTTTCTTTTGTTGTTCTTTCTTGCTATTATGTTTCTTAGTGCTTACAATTTTCCATCAATACTTCATAAACATGGGGAGCAAAATATTAGTTGCAGTGGCAGACACCAAGGTCAGGGTCATGCGCAGACATAAAAATATTTTAAAATTTAATTGAGAGTGGCCAGACAGCGTAGGAGGCAGACACAGGATGGTCAACAAATAAAAATATGCATGGGTGGATAGACAATGGCAGAGGCCGGAAGTGGTCAGCATATAAAAAGAAGGAATCTCAATTTCGACACAGAAAGAGAGAGAGATGCCCATAATGGATACTCGACACGAGTCTCACATACAGGAACGCCCATACATATGAAATGGAGGTATAGAACTGACAATCTAACATAGAGGCTAAGAATCGAGACTAAAAAACATACAATGATAGACACTGAAAGAGACACTCACAGAGTAAGGCACAGGAAGAAAAGGAGTGACATGCTGAGATCAGATAAGCTGAGAAAGTCACCCATGCACAACTTCGCTAGATGAAGATAGTTGAGCAACATCTTTACGAGAACAAGTGAATAACGTAACAGATAGTAGGGTTCCCATGGGACTCGAGTAGAGATGGCGAAGACATAACCTGTGAGGTATTGTACAATTTCTAGGATGGTGTGCTTTAGCGGTTATTCAGACCGCCAAGACTAATATGACAGCTAGCCTAGAATGAAAATATTCTTTGAATGTCCATGAAATATATATCTAAAGATAGAACCGTCCAACTGTAACTATTTTGTAAATAAATGTGTTGGTGCGATACTTACACCTTTAGCCTTTGTCATGAATCCATGTTGAAAGGATGAGAATTAATCTAAGAAATGTTTCAAAGAGAGAAAGGACGGCCTAATAATATTAACAGTATAAATAGACAAAATAAACACAAAGCGAAGTCATCATATAAATCATCATGTTAAGGTGGAAAGAAATCAATTCAAAGGAGAAGTACAAGTAAATGATTAAAAAGGAATAGGCCGATGCTTTACACCTTTACTTTCATGGTCGGTCTTTGGGTATAGTCTTCTCTTAGCATTTGTTTAAAGCTTGTTGTGTTATATTCTATCTTTCTATTTTATCATGCGGTCAAAGCATTTTATCTGATGTTCTTTAAGCATTAAATGGGAATTACTCATAGTTTTTTTCTTAGTTCATTAAGACCTTCTGATCTTACCTCTCAGGCTGTTGCTTGTCAGGCATCTAACATATTTTGCTTTAGTGGTGGTCATTTTGCTTCTTGAGTTTAGCATTCAGGCATTGTTTTGGTATTAGTATGGAGGGAAGCTTCCAAGGCGATAGATCAATGAATCATGAAATCAATCATCAATGGAAGTGAATCACGGACAGTAGAAAACAAATGAAAAGACGGTTAGAGGCCACAGAGATGGGATTTCTTAGAAGAATGCTGAAAGTTCCTGGACAGCTAAAAAGACAGATGAGAACATTCTCAAAGAGGCCAACACAAAAAGGGAGCTCCTAAAATACATCAGAGAGAAACAATCAACATTTTTCGAGCACATCATGAGAAAAGGAAGTTGGAATACTTGGTTACAACTGGCAAAATACAGGGAAAGATAGATCATGGAGAGAAAATACTAGATAGCTTGATGTCATGGCATGGAAAACAGTCAACAGAACCGATACAACGCGCTGTGGATAGAAGATTGTGGAAGGACATTATCGTCTATGCCAACCGGTATAGCACATGATGATAATGATGCTAATGATATTGTCTGCCATCTATTGTTATATTGATGTTCTATTTTCCTTTTGCAATGTCCATTACTTCTGCCTTGGCGGTGCTGATTTTCATGTTGTTTTACCTGCGCTATTAAGTCTACTTAAGTGTTCTTGTAGGTCTTCTATTCTTCCATATATTAGCTCCTGGTCGTCTGATTAGAAGCTAATTAATCTCCTCTGTCTCAAATACATTGGTTAACGTACATATGTAGTCATGCAAGTAATAAACAAACAGTATGGGGTGATGGTACACACCCTTGTCATAATAGGAGAGAAAATAATTCACTTAATTTTCTTTGTTGTGATGGTTTTTAATGCAGTATGGATCTTCTTCATTGTCTTTCAGTGTCACGGGAGAGAAGTAGTTTTGCATTCTGGTAGGCCTTATCTGCTGTCTATCCATCTTTTCTGAGGACTTCCTTTCAGTCTGTTGTTTTTGAAGCATTTGTTGACAGCTATGTGAATTGTGTTAAGTTCTTTCTGTTTTGTTCCTTGGCCAAAACCATTAATTTGTTATTTGTTTACGGATTCTAAAGCAGGGGTGATCCTTAACTGCCTTCTTACTTCTAATTCTGTCACTGAATCTGGATTCCATTAAATAGCTGACATTTAATTTCTGTGGCGTTTATTTTTGTTACTGTTCTAGAATCTATTATCCAAGTCTCATGATGAAAGCACAGCACTGAAATAAAGATGGTGTTGTAGAGAGTAATAAAACTCCAAATAATTTGATGCTATGATTCTAATGCTATTATCAGTTTATCAATTATTTACCAATAATATTGCATGCTTTACTGCATCTTGAGACATTTTCAACTACTTTGTTGTTAATATGCCACAATACTATCTAGTTACTGAAATGCATTATCTTGCTTTTGTCGCCTATATTTATGTTAATGCTTTGTCTTTCTCTGGAGATATTCATTACTTCTATTTTATCAATGTTAATAGAAGTGAGAAAGAGAGATTATATGCAATATTGTCTGCCCATGTGATCAAATCTGTTCAGCTGGCACTTTTGTTTATGTGGTGCTTGTATGTAATGAAAGTTAAAGTATATAAAACAACACCATGCCAATACTTAGCAAATATCATAATTGCCATCTCCATTCCCTTTCTCCAAGTCTTCTATTTTACTATCTCCTTAACTCTTTCAGGTCCGATGCCGAGTCATCGGCGTTAAACGTTGGACAACGCCGATATGTTGGACATTTTGGATGTAGCTGAATATTTGTTTCGTTTTCATAGAATTTCGTTTTTGTTTCAACCAATACTTGATTTCCGGTCGTGAGAGTTATTTTTCCTTGATCTTCCGGTGGTTTGACAACGAGGTTAGGCGTAATATATTGTTGTGATGTAAAAAAAATTTGAAAATTTTTTATTCTGGGATCATTTATAAAAATGTGGATAATTTTGTTATTTGTGGACATAAATTCATCAAATAAACTGTATTTTCGAGGAATTTGGATTATGTTGTGTAATATTTCAAGACAAATGGATATCAACACATAATATCTGGATGGAAATGGGTAAGTGAAATACAATATTTTAAATTTAAAATTATCTACCTTGAATATTTTTTTTTTTTAAATATAACTATTCCTTTAAATAATGACATATCAGAAATATATTGCTATTTTCATTTTCTGTATCCATTTCCCTTTCCAGTGATATATAACACATGCCACATTTATCTTAATTACTGTGTGAAGTAGTCAAATGAAAAAGGTATATGGTAAAATTTCTGGAAACAGGAAAAAAAATCGAGTTTTCTGGTCCAAATCTGAAAATTCCTGTTTCCTGTTCTGGTCCTGAAAGAGTTAATGTCATAAAAATTGCTGTTCCATGATTTTCAATTTTGTACTACATCTGTAAATGAAGATAATGAAATAATGTGCATAAATTATTTTACCCAGTTTTTCTGTAAAATTGTGAACCTCCATTTGTTGCTGCAATTTTATCTCATTAAGTTCAGTCTTGTGCTGCTTCTCTAGGGCCTGCTTCTGCTCAGTCAAAATCTGTTCTATCTTAAATTCCTAGAACAAAAGCACAAGAGCATTCAGCACAAATGAAATCCAATTTCTCTGTTATAATAAAATAATGATCCACTAATAATAGCAAAATAAACAACTTTCATCCCTCAATAAAGCAAACAATTACAGTTACAAACATTAGCTCACATGTCAAATCTGTAATGTTAATTTCAAATGTGTAAAGCTATACATTCCAAAAACATTGAAAACAAGAAAAATTACTATAAGAAAAACACAAACTTTCATAAATTAGTGGGAATGGGACTAAAGTGTGATGACAAGATAACTATTATTGATTATTGAACATTTTACTGATTGTTGAAATGAATATTATTTTGTTTAATGAATAACTTGTGAAAAGAGCAAAGCAATTACCAGATGTTAAGAGAATGGAAAAGAAAACACTTGCAATGAATAGGACATACATAAATAAAACCAGTCCAAAGTACTACTGGATTTTATTTTTTATTAAACAAATATCTGAATCTATATGTTTACACTCAAAAACATAATTTTTACCTGATGTTGTTTATACTGCTTAAGATCATGATCATGCTGTGCATTTAGCTCCATGACTCTGGTTTCTATCTCCTTGTCATACTTTGCCTTCAGGCTCAATAGCTCTTCTTCTTTATCCTTGAGTGTTTGCTTCAGTTCTTTGAGTTCCTTCTCAAGAGATGTCATGTGCAGTCTGCCAGCATCACCACCCCCAGCTTCCAATCCTCCAGTTTGGTCTTGCTGCATCTCTTCAAGAGCTACCACAAATATACGCGTGATCAGTATTTGTGAAAAAAATTATAAACATATATTTGAAAGCAGTTTGTTTGTTTTTAAAAATGTTACACCGCTTTAAAAGGTAAGTCTCAAATTCAAATTTATATAACTACATTCTTTTCAATTCAGTAATAAAGGTAAAGGTAGTCACATTGCACACCACATAAGATGTCTTAGTGATGTTTTTAACGATGTCAGACCACTAACAAAACCATATCAGACCATTATTCAATATACTGATGTTGAATTTCTTTTTCATAAAACAGTGATTTGGATTTTAACCAATGCTTTAAAGCTAAACCTGGAATAGGTCTCATTGGCATTTCCTGCTGATATGGCCTGTACTCACTCTATTTGCATTTTTTGCTCATTTAATTAACATGTGTATTATTATTAATATATTAATTATATTCTGAAGTCAATGACAAAAATGTACATAAAACCAATTTTTATGGATATCATCATCATGTGCCATACCGGATGGTGTAGGCGATCATGTCCTTCCACAATCTTCTATCTACAGTACATCGTATCAGTTCTGTTGTTGATTGCTATCCATGCCATGACACCAAGCTATCCAGTATTTTCTCTCTTTGTCATCAGCGATCTCTCTTTCCTGTTATCTTGCCAGTTGTAACCAAGTATTCCAACTTTCCTCTTCTCATGATGTGCCCACAAAATGTTGATTGTATCTTTCTGATGTTTTTTAGGAGCTCCCTTTTTGTGTTGGCCTCTTTGAGAACTTCCTCATTGGTCTTTTTAGCTGTCCAGGGAACTTTCAACATTCTTCTGAGAAATTTCATCTCTGTGGCCTCTAATCGTCTTTTCATTTGTTTGTCTACTGTCCATGATTTTCTTCCACAGGTCAGAATTGGTTCTATATAGCACCGATGAACTCTCTTTCTCATATCTATTGACATAGATTTGTTGCATAAGATATTTTTCATTTTCTGAAATGCTATTTTGGCCTGAGCTATTCTGCTTTTTATTTCTGTATTGCGTCATCCATCTGATGTTATTACTGTGCCCAGGTATTTCAAAAGTTGCACTTGTTTCAAATTTGTCCTGTTTATTTTTATGCTGCATGCTGGTGATGATTGTTTCTTCGATATGACCATTACTTCTGTTTTCTTATGGATATAAATTCATGATATGAAATGTATTTTGAAGAACTTTTGATACTTCTGTGTAAAATTTCAAGAAAAATGAATAGCAACACTCGTGTCCATAGAAAAAAGTGGTGAATTGCTGATAAAATATTTTGAATTGAAAATTACATAATTATTTTTTAAATATTTATTCCTTAAAATAATAAAATAGCAATTTAGTAATATTTTCATTTCACTTTCTGTATCATATTTACTTCCCAGTAATATGTACCATTTTTAAAAAAAAAAAGTAAAGTACCCTTGTCACGCCAAGTGGCGTATAGGAAAATATGGTGTTAGTGACCCTATATTTTACAGACCTTCAGCACATGATTTTTGGGGTAATGTGGTCGGTATTACGCCCGTGCTGCTTCACTTTCCCAGAAAAAAAATCTGGTACCCATTTAAGGCTGGGTGAACCCGGAAGCCGTCGGTACCGACCACATTACCCCAAAAATCATGTACCGAAGGTCTGTAAAATTTATGGTCACTAACACCCTATTCCCTATACGCCACTTGGCGTGACGGGGTTACTTTACTTTTTTTCTTTTTTAAACCATCTATATTACAGTGTGAAATGATAAAAAAGCATGCAATAAAATTGTTTTGGGTATAAAACCTAAAAATAAAATAAAAACAAGTCCAATAAGAGTTATGCATTTTATTATCACAAACCTAAGGTGCTGCTGGATCAGAGATCAATTAATGTTTTTCTTATTTTGTTTTTTCATCTGATTATTGTTCTTTTCAGTACCTTTTACCTTTCATTCCTTGTACTGTTTCACAAAAGTATGATTACATTATACTGTTGTTTCCCTATGGAATTTTGTCACTTGACACAATATTTATTGAATTTCTAAACAGAACTAATTGCTGTCTGAGTTTGTTCTCACTTGTTATTACTTCTTTTCTTCTTCTTCTACCTTTTTAGCTCCTAGTGGAGCATTGGTCTTTAACAAACATTTTTCAAGTCGTTCTGTTTTTTGCCATTCTTTTAAGATCATTCCATGTCTTCCCCATCATCTTCATCTCTGCTTCTATCTGTCTTCTCCAATAATTCCTCGGTCTTCCTCTTTGTCTTTTCCTATGGGGATTCCAAAAAAAGGGCCTGTTGTGTAATACTCTCAGTTGGCTTCCGTAGTGTGTGTCCTATCCAGGGCCATCATCTTCGCTGTATCTCTTTATCCACTGGTGTTTGACTGGTACATTTCCATAATTCTATGTTAGTGATTTTGTCCTGCCATTTCCATCCTTTTATCCTGCGTAAGCATCCATTTGAGTTGAAAATTTTTATTTTAGTATTTAACCTAATTTCTTTGGATTTCCATATGTTTCCCAGTGCAATGAAAGCTCCTCTTGCTTTTGATATCCTTATTTTGGTATCATTTTCTGTTCCTCCCTCTTTATCTATATTACTGCCCAGATATATGTAAGATTGTACATCTAATAGAAGTAATTCTCCTAGTTTTATTTGGTTATTGCCAACTGTATTAATTCTCATAATGTTGGTCTTATCTCTATTAATCTTCAGTCCTAGCTGTTGTGATCTCTCATCAAGTATGCTCATTTTATCCTGCATCTGTTGATGGCTGTGTGATAGGAGAGCTATGTCATCAGCAAAGTCTAAATTATCAAGTTGTTTGGTCAGTGACCACTGGATTCCATTTCTGCTGTTTTGAGTTATTTTCATAATCCAAACTACGGCCAGTAGAAAGAGAAATGGAGACAGAAGGCATCCCTGCCTTACTCCTGTTCATATTTCAAATGCTTCTGTAATCTGTTCTTCATGCACCACACTACATTTCGTTCCTTCATACATTGTGTTTAAGGTTAATAAACTTTATGGGGATTCCGTAATGACTCAGCAACTTCCAAAGCATTCTTCTGTCTAAAAAATCAAATGCCTTTTCGTAATCTATGAATCCAATATAAAGTGGGGATTTTAGTTCTAAACTTTGTTCAACTATTATACGTAGAGTAGTTATTTGATCAGCACATGATCTGTTCTTCCTAAAACCTGCTTGTTCATCTCTCAAATATTTCTCTATGGCCTCTTTTAGTCTCTCCAGAATGATTCTGCTTAATATTTTTCCTGGCATTGATAGTAGCATAATTCCCCTATAATTTGTGCACTCCGGTTATTACTTCTCATCAACTAATAAATAATAATTATGAAAGCAAATGATAAGAAAGGTTCAATTTATAATGTAACATTCCAGTTTACATTTTGTGATACCTTTCCACAAAACAAAGCACGTTTTTCTGCTTAAAATGAGAGTATAAATGAATATATTTTTTAAAACATTTAAAGTAACTGAAATTATATTGAACATAATTATGCTAAGCTTCTTAATGATTCATAAAACTGGCTAAAATAGACAATACCATCTGTCACTCAAACTGATATAAATTATTTAATAAGATGCATATCCCTTCTTTGAAACACAATTTACCAGTTACACCATGCATGTACATCATAATCTATAACTTCACTATAATTAATCACAATGACAATTTGTTATGTCTGTTTCAGATAACATACAATTTACAAAAAACCAAACAACTTAATCTCTACAGCTGTTTATTAATTATGTTGTTGATTTCTTACCAAATCATTACCTTAATTGTCTTGTATCTTTTCTCAGTTTTCCTTTATCTATTCTTACCTCAATTTTTTCAGTTGTCACTCAAGTTATTCCCTTTCCCATTACATAGCCAATAAATTAAGATTTTTTCCTTCTGATGTTGGAACTTAGCTTTCTTTTTTGTATTGGTTTTTTTTTTTTTTTTTAGAACATCCTCACTATTCTTTTTTAGCTGCCCATGGTATTCTCAACATTCTTCTGTGCACACAATTTTTTTATCCATTGTCCTATTGTTCATGATTCACATTATGCAAGAAAAACTCCACATAACAATGAAAAACACTTTTTTCTTAATTTTACTGACAAAAATGGATTGCATTTCTTTTTCATTTTGGAAAGCTGCCTTAGGCTCAGCTATTCTGCCACCTCTCATCTGTTGGTATATCTGCCATCCAAAATTAACATTATGGTTCTCATATATTTAAATTCATTTCTCATATAGAATAGATGTAATAGAATGCACTCAAGTAATAATGTCTTCAATCAGGAGCAACAGACAAAATCTTTTGCAAAAAGTTTATGATGTAAGACATCTAAAAGTCACTTTTCACATCTTTTTATATTTATTTCTCTGTTTTCAAGTTTTATTGAAGCCAAACATATTTTAATCCAAATTTATAAAGACTAACCCTTACCAGCATGGGCTTTCCTGAGCTGCATTTTGAGATGTGAGATTGACTGCTTTGTTTCTGGTGATAAAGACTCCCCTTGCAATGTTGAGTTTTTTGGTGGTGGTGATGATGATGTATAAATTTCAGTTTTAGATTTTAAAATATAAATCTGTTCTTGCAGTTCAGTAACCAAATGATCCTTTGAAGATAGCTCCTCAATATGAGAAAGCTGTAGCAACCTTAACTGATCTTTGAGAGATGCAATGGTCTGATCTTTCTCTCCCAAAACAGTCTTGATGGTCTCTATCTCAGTCTGGTAAGCAAGAATTATTGTTTCCTTTTCCTGGAAGCAGGGTAAGTTATATACTTTAAAAGATTCAATTTATACGTTAATTATGATGAAGTAAAACAAATAATTTCATTTTAATTAATTAAACAAATTTTTTTTTTTTAATTTGAATTAACTATACGTGAAAGATTGACAACATACAATCTTAAGTTACAACAAATTTGATTGGGAAAAAAAAAAGCTAATGTTGTGTCTATGAAATGCTGACTTTGATTACTAGCTACATGAAGAATAGAATGATTCACAAAATACAATCTTATCTTAAGCCACAAATTTGATGGGGGGGGGGGGGGGGGGGAAATAGACTAAAAATGTTAGTTGTACGTCTGTGATATGCTCACCTTGATGACTAGCTGCAGAGAATCTTGACCTTTCCCCATCTTCAGCCATCTCTCCAAGTCTTGCCTCACTCTTTCAAGCTCCATGTTTTTCTCAGATAGCTCCTTCTTTTGCTGACGTGACATTCTCTCTACCTCTGTCACATTGAGATGGATGTACACATTTTCTCTGAAACTTCTTGCTAAGCTTATAGGTTCTGAGTCCCACCGTGACATTCCAACTCTGCCACCAACAAATCTTGCATCTTGGATTGGCAGTGATGCTGACATGCTAGTTGTTGTTGGAGATAAAAGTTCCTGTCTAGATACATCTTTGTTCTTAATATCCTCCAACTCTCGTTCGAGTATTTTAATTGTCTCACGTAATTCTGCCTCTGTGGCTGATTCTTTGTCTGCAATTTGGCTGGAATCTTTGAGATTTAATTGCAGATCATTGGTCTTTGTTTTAATATCAGCAGACACAACTTGTGGCTGACTATTTTCCAGCTGCAAGCTGAGTTCAGATTGAAGCTGATTTATCTGTTCCTCTCGTTCTATTAGTTGCTTGGAAATCACTGACAGCTTCTCTTCATCTTGTTTCTGTTTGCTGGTTATGTCTACCAGCTCATCAGATGCTTGAAGCAACTTCCACCTTAGTTCCTCAACTTCTCTTTCTGACTCAGTCTTTTTAATGAGCTGAGCCTGGCTACTCCGATGAATATCCTGCTCCATTTGTAGGACTTCTTCATTAATACCCTTCTTTAGTTCATCATATTTTTTCTGCAAGTCTAATAGCATTATTTCTTTATCTTGCAACTGCTGTTTTATATCAACCTCCACCTTATTTCTTTCTTCAAGAATTCTCTCTTTCTCTTCTACAAGATCCAGAATGCATGACTGTCTGAATTTCATCAGACCTTCCAGTTCAGCTAAATTCTTGTCTTTCTCTTCAAGCTGAAACTTCAGTTCAACAATTTCTTCCATATCCACAAGCAGCTGGTCTTTATCTGCTTGTAGCATCAACAATGCTATCTGTCTCTGTTTTAGCTGTTCTTCTGTCTCCCCAAGCTGCTGTTTCACATTGGAGAACTCCTCAAGTTCTTTATCCCTGCTGTCTAACTGTGCTTTAAGATTATTAATAATCTGTTCATTGTCTGAAATAGCCACTGTCAATTGTGTATGCAACTGCTGATTTACTGAATCTCTTTCTTCTACAGATGGTATTAAGCCTCCACTTTCTCCACCCTCAAAAATGCTTTGTACAGAATCTTTCTGCATGGCAAGATTACTAGTTCCTTGGATTTTTAGCTGTTCTTCCATAGCCAGTAATTTTCTATCATGTTCATCTTGTGCCTTTTCCATGATCTCTGCCCACAATTTTGCATCTGACTCTGCCTTCAACTTTAATTCCATCAGCTCATTCTCTAATAACTTAATGTTATCTTCTTGAGATAGATTGTCTCTACCACTATCATCAAGCTTTGTATGTGATGACATTTCCTTGTTATTTACATTTTCTTCTGTACTTCTCAAAGCTGCCATTTCTGCACATGTTGCTTTCTCCTTTGCCAGAAGCTCTTTCAATTCTAAGTTCAGTGTTTGCTCTTTCTGAAGCTGGCCTTGTATTTCAGTGAGCTTTGCTTCAGTGGATGCCAGTTTCTCTTTAATATTGCCCTGAAAATAGATAAGTTATAATGTCAACAACTCATACTTTACATTTCTTTCAATAATATTAAACTGACTGATAAGAAATGTCATAGAAAAAGTTATTAAAGCATAAGATGTTCTCAATTATTTAAGTACTGAAACTAATTATATCATTTATACTTATAATTTAATCAAATTAATTTACACATTTAAATAAAACCAAAAGAACTTCATTTTAAAATTGTGGCCAAAATATATGACAATACTTGTAATAATAATTATTAACATTAAAGCAGCCTAACTCAAAAACTCTTGTTTGCACAACACAAATATGTTCTGATTCTAAAAACACTCATAGGAAAACACATTCTGACACACTGGGGTTAAATTGCTGGGTAAAATTAACAGCCATTTCCTCAAGCACTGTAATCAATACTACTGCCATTTATGGCTCATTTTCTAACTGCAACTGAATAGTCTGTTACAACAAAAAGAAATCAATTTTCATTATTTTTTCTGATAAAATTTTGTTTTTTTTATTGAAAATAGTTTAATATTTGTAATATAAGTAAACATCACAGTTGTCATACAATTTGGTAAGAATATAAACTTGTATAAGAATATATATTAAAATTATCAGTTTAAGTAAAACCCTTTTTTTATTTTTTTTGGCTATTAGCTAATGATGATGTTTAATATTACTATTTTGTGAAATACCTGTTAATGTGTTAAAATGAAACCCATCCTAGTGGCTTTATTCTTTATTCCAATCATTGTGTACGGGAGATCAGCAGGTGTGGCAGAATTAAATAAAGCATTTTTTATGAAACAAGTCCTCACCAGGGTACTTTAAAAAAATTTGCAATGCATCATACAGACATGCATCCCACTGCTTGGGTAGATGGTAACTGCTGTCCGAGAAAAATTACTTTGGATGCTCACT
This sequence comes from Megaustenia siamemsis, assembly GCA_032433765.1. Classification (NCBI taxonomy): domain Eukaryota; kingdom Metazoa; phylum Mollusca; class Gastropoda; order Stylommatophora; family Ariophantidae; genus Megaustenia; species Megaustenia siamemsis. Next base: position 120,681,153 of record JAVIAB010000092.1, on the reverse strand, counting down.
AAACCTTTTTGTCTCCAAGACTATGACATTTGCATCGGAGATGAATCATTGCCCTTTTTACTTTCTTTTTAAGGGCCAAAATAAAGAAAATCACATGGTGATAGATCAGGGCTGTAGGCTAGGTGTTGGTGACCTTCCCACTGTTTCCTAACTAAAGAAACTTCCTGCACGAGTTCATGACATGTGGATAAGCATAGCCATGCAACAGAATTACACCATGTGAAAGCATGCCAGGTCTCATATTACTATGGCTGTATGCAAGTTGTCTAATGTGTTCACACCAGGCTCTTTAAAGTCTGCCTATAGAAGCTTTTCACACAACTTGGATGGATTCCGTATCACACAGGCCATTTTTCCAACAGTCTGAGCAAAACCAATGAATACCATGTGGAGAATGAACACATGCATAGTTTTATATTGGTTAGTGCTTGTTATGTCAGATGTAACATCATCATGCCCCCTACATATGTCCATTTGGCCAACTTGAGCAGGTTTAATTTGAACACGCTTGTAAGATCCTGGTCTAATATTTAATCTCTTAAAATACAAAGGAAAATATTATTACTCTGTACTATTATTGACGATTTAATTTATAGCAATAAATATACCAATTCTGTTTTAATTTGCAGATTTATTTTGTTTGGTAGAAAGTCTTGAACAATGACCCGATCTAATTACACATTTAGTTTGTCCCAATCACATTTGCTTACACAATTAAATAATTTTTCAGTTAACCTTTAACTCCTTAACTGCAGAGCAGCACTGTGGCCATTACTAAAAGACGCTTAAGACGATGAAGAAAAAAGATGGGACAGTTTTAAAGAAAAACACTTTTCTCCAGTTCATTTATATTTTTGTATTTAGACAAACCTATTAAAATATTTGGAGGTCCTTTCCTAAAATTTCTGTCCATTATAAATTTAACTGTATGGATCAGGAGTATTTGTTAAAACATGCATATGTGTTTGTTACATTATTATTTATGTAATAATAATAGAAGATAGGTGTGAGACATCTATTCAAGATCATGAAAACACTATCAAATATTTCATGGCTAAAGAATGATGTGTACATATGTAAATATATGTTGGAAAATGTATAAAAAGTATAGTTTGTGTAGACATTGTATCATCATCACAGGATCACCACAATGGATAGGATATGACATTTTGCTATACTATTTCCATTCACCCTGTACCATAAAACAAATGTGAATTCTACTTTCATATTGAACATTTAGAATAGGACCTTAGCTATCAAATATACAAATGGATATAAGTTTTTTTTTTAAAATCATATTTGGATATATTTTTGCATTTAATCCTAAATTGTGATACCAATGTAAAAATTACCATATGAAAACACAAATTCCTCAAAATTTGACATTTTTTTCATTTTTAAACATTATCCCTTTCCATGTACCTTCATAATTACCACTTTCAATGACCCCTGAGTACTTAATTTATTTCTATTGCTTTTGGGTTTTTTTATAATTAAAAAAAATTTTTTTGAGGTTGTGATCTATATTGTTTAATGTGAAAAAAAAGAAGCAAATTTCCAAGAAATTTGTGCTATGACTACCAGCAAATAATGCTATGTGGTAGCCGAACATATTGATGGACTTATATTGATGGACGTGGTATTACGAGACTGTACCAATAAGCATTGTAAGATGTCCAGTCCATGGGGTCAAACTCAGGTCATAAATCAATCTGAGCCAAGAATGTAGAGTCTGTTTTGCCTGCTGTAAACACATAGGAGTGTGTCAAAAGTTCAGAGTAATTACTATTTTTAAAGTAACCTTTGTTACATTAAGCAGAACATATAAACAGATCAGTGCCTTTATTAAAGATAAGAAAGGAAATCTGCTTAGTAATATGAGGGAACAAATGAAGAAATGGAAGGAGCATTTTGAAGAACTCTTGAACAGACCCTGCCCAAATAACCCTCCAGATGAACCACCAGCAGAAGAAGAGTTACACATTAACAGTGGAAAGTCAAGCAAGGAAAAAATAATTAAAGTCAAGTCATCAAGCTATTAAATAATGGTAAAGCTAATCACCATCAAGTGCGTTCTTCTCGAGAATGCATGGAAAAAGACCAAGAGGAAGACCCAGAAGAAGATGGATAGATGCAGTAACAGAGACATGTAACAACAAAGGAAAATCACTAATTCAGACAATTCGAGTAGCACAAGAACGACAAATGATATAAACCACGACACCTTTTAGGTATCAGTGAAAAGAGAAAAGAAGACGAAGAAAGCCACAAGACCAGAAAAAAGCCATCAACACTTCTTCCAATATGTTACATAATCTACTAGATAAAATATTGGAGAGGGAAGAAATACCTAAAGACTGGAAAGAAAGTTATATGATCAAACTACCATTGAAAGGAAGTTTACAGGGGTACACAAATTATAATGGAATTATGCTACTATCAGTGCCAGGAAAATACTAAGCAGAATCATTCTGGAGAAACTAAAAAAGGCCATTGAGAAACATTTGAGAGATGAACAAGGCATTTTTATGAAAAACAAGTCATGTGCTGATCAAATAACTACTTTACGTATAATAGTTGAACAAAGTTTAGAACTACATTCCCCACTTTATATCAGATTCATAGATTACGAAAATGCATTTGATAGTTTAGACAGAAGAATGCTTTGAAAGTTACAGAGTCATTACAGAATTTCCATAAAGTTTATTAACCTGATAAGAACAATGTATGAAAGCATGAAATGTAGTGTTGTGCACAAAAGGCAGTTTACAGAAGCTTTTTGCACAAAAGGTAGTTTACAGAAGCTTTTGAAATAAGAACAGGAGTAACGCATGAATGCCGTCTATTTCTATTTCCCTTCCTACTGGCCATAGATTAAATTATGAAAATAACTCAGAACAGAAATGGAAACCAGCCATCACTGACAAACAACTTGATGATTTAGACTTTGCTGATAACATAGTTCTCCTATCACATAATCATCATCAGATGCAAGATAAAATAAGCATACTTGATGAGAGATCACAAGCACTGGCACTGAAAGTAAATAGAGATGAGACCAAAATTATGAGAATTAATGCAGTTGACAATAACCAACAGGAGAAATATCTCTACTAGACATACAATCTTACATATATCTGGGTAGTAATATAGACAAAGAGGGAGGAACAGAGAATTACACCAAAATAGGGATATCAAAAGCAAGAGAAGCATTCGTTGCACTGGGGAACATGGAAATCCAAAGAAATTAGGTTAAAAACAAGAATACAAATTTTCAATCCCAATGTTAAGTCAGTCCTATTCTATTATATGACTGTGAAACATGGAGAACAACAAAAATTACAATCATGAAGATACAGACCTTCATTAATGGATACTTGCACAGAATAAAGGCAGAAAAAATAAATGGAAAATAAATTTTAAAAATGGAAATGGCAGGACAAAATCACTAACATAAAATTATGAAAAAGTACCAGTCAAATACCAGTAGATAAAGAGATACAGCGAAGATGATGGTGCTGGATAGGATACACACTGCTGAAGCCTACTGAGAGGCACACAACAGGCCCTTCTTTGGAATCCCCAAGGAAAAAGACAAAGCGGAAGATCAAAATATTCTTGGAGAAGACAGATGGAAGCAGAGATGAAGATGATGGAAAAGACATGGAATGAGTTTAAAAGAATGGCAAGAAACAGACCGGCTTGGAGAGTGTTTGTTGAAGACCTATGTTTCAGAGGGAGCTGAAAGGTAGAAGAAGAAGAATGTTACCTTTAAGTGACAGTAATTGTTACTATGGTATCATAACTGGAAGAGTTATAGATAGATATTGTAATCTAGGGTTAAAATAATTGTAATTTGAGCTGACATTAAAATATAGTGAGTTAAATTTTTATTTTTTTATTTAGCTCATTCTTTGATACGAGCATATTCAATTAAATGTTATAATGTTGTACACAAATTATTCTCATATTGTTTAACATCGCCTTTTAAATTTGAAACATAATATCATATGTTCTAATTTGAAAGAAAAAAAAACAATATATACAAGTTTGAATGTGATAACATTATAGATTCAGAATCCCAAAGACAGGCAATTCCGTCTAAAAGGTGGAATAATAATTCCAGAGTTAAGGAGTTAATCTAATACCATAGTATTTATTTACAATTTTGCTTATTTCTTATGACAAAGATATAGTGATTCTTGAATTGAATGGCTTAGGCAAAAGCAGCTTTCAAAAAAATGAGGAAGATACTATGCAATCCATTTTTGACAATAGAAACAACAAAAATAGTTCTTAAATGTTATGTAGAGCCAGTCTTAACATATGGATGTGAATCATGGGCAATAGAACAACAGATAAGAAAATCACTGGAGTCTGTAGAAATGTCGTTTTACAGAAGAATGTTGAGAATACCATGGACAGCTAAGAAGAGTAATGCAAATGTTCTGAAATTGGTCAAAGCAAAAAGAGAGCTCATTTCCAATATTAGGAAGAAACAATCATCATTTTTTGGTCATGTATTGAGAAGAGAAAAACTGGAATATATTGTAACAACTGGAAAACTTGAGGGACAAAGAGATAGAGGGAAGCAAAGAGAAAAGATACCAGATAGCTTAAGAGAATGGCTTGGCAGAAGGTCAACAACAAAAACGATAAATAACTGTCGAGATCGAAAGTTGTGGAGAGACATGATCACTTATGCCAACAAGTCCAGTACTTGATGATGATAATACTTCTTAATTAGGTATTATGGAAAGTATTTTTTTGTTCAGTATTTTGTTAAGAAAAAAATTGTAATGTCTTATAATTATATTAATAACTATTTAATACAAACTGCTATTTCATAATTGTTATATAAAACTTGCAGAAATCCAATGCAAATATTAATTTTAGAGTAAAATAAGTGTTTTAGTAGTTTTATTAAATAAAGTAAAAAAATATAAACTTAAAGTCAAGAAATATGTATTTTCCTGTCTCATTAATTTTATAAAAAATATTGAACAATATTTTCAATACATGAGTAAATGCTACTTTTTTTAATGGTCATCACATCAAGTAAAATAAGTTAAATAATGAAAGCAAGGTAACAAGTTATACAGTTGAAGCAATAAATGAAGGTTGTTAAACAGTGTTTGTTACATTTATTAAAATTCTCATTGATACACAGCACTTAGCTAACAAATATGTTTGGGCAAACAAGTAGACATCACTTTATCATAGTTGTAAAATAATTAAACTGTCAATTTATTATAATAAACTTTATATTTATGAAAATGTCACTTTGTCATATTCATTTTATATTATGATGTCACTTAATTACCTGCTTATACTATCCTTGTAGGTTGTAAACATTGTGAATATGTACAATTTTCTATGCTACATCAGGTATGTAGCGCTCAAAGTTGCAATATATTGCCACTAAGTAGATTTCTGTAACACTGTCTTTCCATCTAGCTACTGTATACAGAATAGAAATAGAATGTAATTGGCACTAGTGCAGAAATTAGAGATATGGCCATGCAACCAACAATCTCATTTGTAGTCAAGAAAAGGAGATGGACACATGTTGGCCATGTGAAACAGGAACTCAAGAAAGCCCTCAAATGGGGAAACAACAGAATAAAAAATAGAAATATACCAACCTTGAGAAACATTAAGGTGAGCATTGAGATGATAAAGGGGGTTAAGACAGCATGCATCAACTCCTTTACTGAGATTGAGAAGCTTGTCCAGAATAGGGACTTTATAGTAAAGTACATCCAAAGGAACACTTGGTGTTTACCTATTGTAATGTGCCATGTTGTTTTGTGAACACTTTAAAGTTGTACAAAAGATTACTCTGTAAAAAATTAGAGCATCTTCAAAAGAGGAATATTGACCAGCAGATGCCAGAAAATAAGTAATATATCTGCATGATATAATAATATGACACTTATGTTAGAAATTACTTTAAAAAGTTTAAAATTGTAAATAGATTACTGGTTACACCGCAACAACCAAGAACTGAACTTAAAAAAAAACTGTAAAGCACAGTTAAAATAAATAAAAGGGGGTTATAGGAGAAAATCTGTTAACAAAGATCATCAAAATGAAAGATAATATTGGTTTGTCCATTAATAGTCATATTTCAAAATCATGACATTCTACACACCTGAAATTTGGGAATGTATTTTTTCAAACAAAAAATGAATTTTAATGACTATTTATATTTTTTTATGTCCATCTAATTGTAATTTCCATCAAAAATATCTATAAATCACAACCCATTTATTGTATACTCAATAAAACAACAAAAAATAATATTCTGCTTTCTTTTAAAACCACGAGTGAGTCACTGAGTGATAAACTATACATGCACAATGTAACTTGCACATAGATGCAATGGCGAGATACACTATAATAAATAATACATTCTACAGCAGGCATTGGGAAACTACTGATCTCTGATGCAGAAACTAACATAGATACAGGAAGTGCCCTTTACAAATCTCATTTTGTTATAAGTAACCATAACAGTACTTATTCAAGAACTAATAGTATTATTGTTTGTGAGAACAAATGTCAGGCTAGATATGAATGAGATGTATATTATTCCAGCTTTTGTTTCTTTTTTTTTTTTTTTAACTGGGGTGTGTGTGTGTGATCTCATTCCAGCAGAAAGTAAAGAAGAGACAGACATGGTGAACAACAATCCTTTATTTTGCTAAACAAAACAATCACTTTGATTGGGGACCATTAGATTGTGGTGAAGTCCATTTTGTTCTAGATCCTAGGCTTACAGAACACTACCATATTACAAATTTATCTAAAATAAAAAGAAAAAATTTCATCTTGTTTCCATGACTCCACAGTGACCTAATGAGGTGAATATGCAAGTACATCCTAATAATATTTTCTATTCATGCTTATTATTAAACAACTTGTTCTTGGATGGTAAAAGGATCTTTAAAATATATGTTTTTAATCAAACACATGATATACTGTTCACAGATTGAATTCAAGCAAAACATAAAATAATATTTAGTGCAATATTTGTTTTACAGATGTTTATTCAAAATGCACAATTAGCAGTTCCATGTGTTATGATGCAGTCTGAACACAATTAATTAAGAAATAAATATTACGGGAGATTAATATCAAGATGCATTCTGAAATACTACAAACTTAATAAGGGAAGAAATTATAATACATATATAAGACAGAGTTTTTACATAAGCAAAGGAAGCCTTCACAGATGAGATTAGAAAAGCAATTAAGAGCAGTGGCTTGGCTAAAATTGGCAGTAAGAACACAAACACACAAAGAAAAACACAATAGAAATGATAAAGGTGCAAAACAATATCTTGTTCACATGCATGTCTGATTCTCTGAATATTCAAAAATAAGATATACATGAAACATTTGTTTCATGTAAAAATATATTGTATAAGAAGTTCACAAGACAAGTAATGATTTTTTACAATGTTTTTAAATAATTTACATATCTAGTTGTTAACTTTAACTGTTATGTGAAGTTGAAAATTACAAACACTTCATACCCAGTCAAAAATGTGGGCACTTTTAAATATGCCAATGAAAAACTTATTTTAAAACAAATTTCAAAAAAGCTATTTGAATTATATCAATATCTTTTCAAAACAAAGTTTAGAGAGAAGAAGTAGTATAGTAGAACTTTTATATTCAGAATTACTTGATTCCTGAGAACATTTTGAATATTTGAACTTTTTATTTTCTTATTTCTTTTTATAGGAAATAATGTCAACTGTATTATTATGTTTCGTCAGACCCCTGAAAAACATTATTCCTCACAAACCATTTTCAACACAGAATACTGATTAATAAACTTGTAAAATAGCATGAACAAGCAACTCTCAGGTGTTTGTCCTGATATGTTTTATTTTCTGTGGTGACATGGTTCTCTGAAACATTTTCTGTCAGAAAAAGTCAGTTTCATAGAAGACATCACTGGTTCCAGGCTGTAGATAGGGTTACTATATAACTGCTTTATACATACACAATGTAGTATACATCCTGAGAGGACTGACAGAAAGACCTATATATGTGCTTCAAAGACAACACAAAAGGATTTGACAAAGTAAAGCAAGTTGAAATAATCAGTCTGATGGAGAAACTAAACATTGACAGCAGTATCTGAGAATCATAAAAAACGTGTTGGCAACAAACAGCAGCAATAAGAACAGGGACCCATACAGGACAGTTTCAAAATATAAAACAAGGAGTCGGGCAAGGTTACGCCGGTTGCATTTGTTCTCATTTAACAACGAAAATATGAGATCAGTAGTGGACAAAAAAGGAATTAAAAGTCGATTGTCACAACATAAGCAAACAGCAATATGCAGATTTGACAGTCTTAATAGCAGAGTTGGAGAATGAACTATAATAAACAATAGACATAATAGTGAGAGAAAGCAACATGAAAGTTCTCAGCCTAAAATGTAAGAAGACACAAGTCATGGTCATATCAAAGAAAAAACAATCACCATCTTGCAACATAAAAATAAGCGTGACAAATCTGAAACAAGCGCGAAACCTCAAATATTTAGACTCAACAATATCAGACAGAAGATGCCCCAAAAAAATAAAAAGCAGAATTACACAGGCATTTCAGAAAATGAACAACATCTTGTGTCATAAGTCATGTCAATAGAAGTGTGAGAACGTGAATTCATTGGTGCTATATAGAGCCAATTCTGATCTATGGAAGCGAATCACAATGATTAGAGGTCACAGAAATGGTATTTCTCAGAAGAATGTTCCCTGGACAGCTAAAAAGACCAATAAGGATATTCTCTACAAGGCCAACACAAAAATAAAGCTTATAAAAAATATCCAAAAGAAACAATCAACATTTTTCTGGCACATCATAAGAAGAGGAAAGCTGGAATGTTGGTTACAACTGGCGAGATATAAGGAATGAGATATTGAAGATTACAAAGAGAGATAATACGATGTATGTAAGAGAGAGAATTGTATAAGAAAATGATCAACTACGCCAATTAGAGTGGCACATGATATCATCTTTCTTTTTTTTTTTTTTTTTATAAACAGACTTAATTTTAAAACACTTTCACCAGTCAACCATTTTTCATTAATTCATACTAAAAAAGATTTCTTTCATGTCTTCAGTTAGCTGTGTCTTCTTTCCTTTTATTTTTTTCAATATCACTTTCATTACATCTTTATTTCTTTTTTTCCTTCTTTCATTTAATTTCAGCATTGAGGAGAAATATAGTAACCTTTTGCTCTTCTGTTGGCTCTCCTATTGTTATATTTTCTACTTCTTACAAAAAACATCAATTAATTTTTTTTTAAATTTCTTTTGTGATTTGCTCTTGAGATGTAGAAATAAAAATCCTGAGCCTCACACATTGTGGTGACTGTGGTGACCAAGTGGCTTTATTCCTCTGGTCCTGTTGAGAGTCCCCACTTGACACACACCAACAGATGTATATGGTGAATATGTCGCAGGATAGTTTTTTTTTTTCCTTGGGGCGTTTGAGGCTCAGTGTGTCATATTTTCATTTTCTTGTCTTATCATGTGGCCAAATATGTTGTTTCTTTTTTTTTTTTATTTGTGGGAATTACTTCTAGCTTTTCCATAATTCTTCACTACTGATCTTATCTCTCAGGCTGTTTCCTGCCATGCATCTATCATATTTAATTTAAGTGGTGGTAATTTTACTTATTGTTCTTGAATTTAACAGGTCTGGCATCTGTCGCACAACATTGAAGAGAAGATTGTTTTTTAGAGTGCCTGTTTTGTCTCTGGGGTTATTTCTTTGTTGAACAGCAGTGGTGGTTTGACATGTTGAATTGTTAGTCTACTTCTGAGGTATTTGAGTTCCTCCAGCTACATTAAGTGTCTGTCATTTATCATTATAATGTTGTTCTAGTTTTCTTTTGTGATGTTCATTATCCCTGTCTTGTTGATTTTCGTGCTGAACATGCAGGCACCCAGCCTGTGTTGTTAAGTTTATTTAAATGCTTGTGTAAGTCTTCTGTATTTGTTCATGTAAGGCCTGACTATCCATGAAGAGAGGCTTATTAGTCTCCTCTGTCTCCAGCAGGTAGGCTAACTTACATATGTGATCCATAAAAGTAATAAACAAAAAGTGTGACATTACTTACCCCTCCATCTTACTTCTATTCTAATTTCACAGTGATCTATGTATCCTGCTGATGTTATTTTTTTATATTAGAAAATACAATAGATGAAAAGTCATATTCCTTGACTATGTAAACAATGCAATTTTTCCAATGCATCTTGAAATATAGTGACTACTACATCATAACTTTTTTGTTTTTGTTTTTCTTTTTTTTTTTTTAGGACAATGGTAATTTTATTTTTTTAAATAAAATTGTAATAACTCAATGAGACACACAAAATAATAATTACATGACAAGCTGAAGGCCAACTTGCATTTTTTTTTAAAGCTAGCAGTATTTATGAATATCAGAGCATTTTTGTCTTGAATATTCTTCAAATTACAATATTTTATGAACAGATGTACATTCAAATACAAAAGTTCTACTGTATTAAATATAAGAAATATTGTGAGGTCTGCAAAAATTGGATTCAAAGTTGACCAGGAAAATTGTGAGTCCTACAAATTAAATGAGAAAAATATGTTAGAAGCAATGGTCAGTTTAGAGAGAAATTATCTGGCACAAAAACAACACGTCTCATATGTAATGCAATACATAACTCAGACAATCAAAATGCAAAGATGAAAACTAAGCCAAGGGCTGATGACTCTACCATTTCTTCAAGCTTGTCATGAAGTTCATAAAGCTCTTCCTCTTTCTCATCTACAACATACTGCTTTTCAACCAGCTCCTTCTGGACTGAGGCCACCATCTTCTCTAGCTGTAGCTGAGGCATGTATACATTTCTTATTTAATGTTGTTGCTAATATTTATTTTAAAAAACCTCTACATTTTAGTGAAACTACTACATCTGAGTAAAATGACAGCAAAGAATTCTGTGTCTGAACTATTAACAGTTTAAAAATAAATACTACATTTTCATTATGAGTCATCGTATGTCTTCTTCTTCTCATTACCCAGGGGGTCAATGGGGTACCACTGATAGACTGTTAACCTTATCCATTTTCCTGGGACTCTGCAAAGTCAAGGCCTGTCCACTCTTTGATGTTGTCTACCAATCTCTTTCTCTGCCGACCGCTTCTCCTCTCTCCTTTCATAGTTCCTTACAGAACGGTGTTTGCTAGGCAAGATGATCAAGATATGTGGCCAAACCTTTTCATTTTGTGTTCTTCACAATAGTCATAAGATCATCATGAGTCTTATCTACATACTATAATAGATATTATGTTTTTTTTTTTAATTTTAGCCGGAAAACAACAAGAGATATAGAAACAAAGTTGAACGCATTCGAAAATAAATGTCTAAGGAAAATACTTGGTATAGCGTGGAACGAATTCAAAACAAACGAGGAAATTAGAGAAATTGCCAATCAACCCCCGCTAATATCTTCAGTAATAAAGAAAAGACGATGGTCATATGTTGGACATGTGATGAGAAGAGATAATAACCGAATAGCAAGGCAAGCCCTCATGTGGGAAACAACAGGTATGAGAAAAAGAAGAAGACCCAGAGAGACACTGAGAAGAACATTGATGAGACAGGCAAGTGCAGCAGGATTCGGCTCTCTCATTGAGATAGAGCTGCTTGCACAGAACAGAGACAAATGGCGAGATTTGATAAAATATCTTTAAAAGAATTGAAAACAGCTAGAACAAAAATTCAAATTAGAGAGGGAGTATCTTGGTCTACACCCTATGGGCTGGCTACGGCTCGAAAGGTCAATAGATAAATAGATTTTTTTTAATAAATAAAATCAAAACTATAAATAAATTTTCAATACAGAAGGTGGAACAACAATAATTATATAACAGAAAGTAATAATTAATCAAATAGAATGAGGCTAAATTTGAAACAACTGGATATTTCTAAAAACTTAGAAACTAAAATGGAAGTACTGAAGGGGGAAATGAAGGATATGTCTTAATGAGATCATTTTAAAGGTTGTGTTGATAGGGTTATCTTATGTCTCCATCTGTAGAGGTTGGGTGAACCCCAGAGACTTGCCTGTCTGAAAAAAAAATCTCAATTTCTGGGATCTTATCTATCCTATCTTATGTAGAAAATCATAAATGTGAGAAACCTCATAAGAAAGAGTATGTTATACATTAAATTATATGTTTAGGTCTCCATCTTACGAAAAGCTGCTCTTGTAAGTACAATGTTACATAGATGTTAATAAAGAAATTATATTAACTACATTTTACAAGAGCGAGTCAAATAAAAACCTTGAATACATTTCCATAATTTATTGAATAAAAGTTAGTACACAAACATAGTGTCCATTGTGTAAAATACTAGTTTTCCATTTCTTACAAAGTGCATGGATCCATCTAAACAAATTTTGTTCACAGCCACTTTATGCATTGCCTATGTACCTCTTCATTGAACAGAAAGTTGCCACTTTCAAACTTGTAGCAATGATTTGGGGTGGGTGTGCTGAGTACAGCGAATGAGGAAGACACTCTAAATGCAGGTCCTAGATGATTAAAACTATAGCATAAGCAGTATCAAGTCAAGCATTATCATGTTGCAGAAGAATCTCTGCACCCATAAACCCACTGATTAGATTTAATTGCAAATCAACAAAGACTCTTTAGAAATGTGAACATGAAGAACAGGTGGCAGCACACACACACACACATACCCCCCCCCCTCCCCCCAGCCCTTTTCTTAGACAAGTCACAAAACGTGTCACAAAACCTTCTTGTGGTCATCAAAACATCACTGTTTAATTCTGGAGTCAATTGCAGTAGCATCCATTTTGCAGACACTTTGTAGAATTAGAGCACATCACGAATGACTAACCTTAAGAATACCAACTATTTAACTATTTCCGGACTATTATCCGACACCTCGGTTTTATGAAATTGATCAGTTATAACCACTCATGTGGTAATTTACAATGTAAAAATTCATATTTGTGAGCTTTCTAAATTAATTATCAAATTGTATATATTAACATTGCAAGTAGTGAAAGGTTCACACAAAAACATATGTACGCATCACCTTACAAATGAAGTGACAAGAAGCATATTTCAACAGTTGACTGATATGTGTCTTGTCATGATGACTGGGGGGGTGGTGTTTGGATAAAAATTAAAATATCAGTGGTGATGACACCAACTAGTACAGGTATTGCAGATAATTTTTGGGTGTATAATTTCCTAAAAGTTATGTTAGAAATTATGTTAATATCGAAATATAATAAAAATATTTTTATTATATATTTTCCTACTATTACACATATAATTGCAACATAATGGCATAAACTCATTGAGAATCTTTAAAACCGCAAGGTGCACGTATTTTAGCGATTTAAATTCACTCAGGCTCACTTTATATATTTTTTACATTTGGTAGTTTTATTAAACATGTTTTATACACCAAATAGTAAAAAAAAGTAAAGTACCCCCGTCACGCCAAGTGGCGTATAGGGAAATATGGTGTTAGTGACCCTATATTTTACAGACCTTCAGCACATGATTTTTGGGGTAATGTGGTCGGTATTACGCCCGTGCTGCTTTTACTTTCCCAGAAAAAATCCGGTACCCATTTAAGGCTGGGTGAACCCGGAGCCGTCGGTTGGGATCGAACCCTACCCTTGTCCGTAGTAGTCCAGTTCACTAACCACTGAGCTATCGCGGCTCCTACTAATTTTTAGGGAATTAGTAAAACCAGGTGTCCTCGCCAGGATTACGAACCCCGGCTGTTGCCGTGGTAAGCCAACCGCCTATCGATTGCGCTAACCGGACCTCAGTCCAAAATAGCATTTCAGAAATGAAAAATATTTTATGCAACAAATCTATGTCAATAGAAGTGAGAAAGAGAGTTCGTCAGTGCTATATAGAACCAATTCTGACCTATGGAAGCAAATCATGGACAGTAGACAAACAAATGAAAAGACGATTAGAGGCCACAGAGATGGGATTTTTCAGAAGAATGTTGAAAGTTCCCTGGATAGCTAAAAAGACCAATGAGGAAGTTCTCAAAGAGGCCAACACAAAAAGGGAGCTCTTAAAAAACATCAGAAAGAAACAATCAACATTTTTTGGGCACATCATGAGAAGAGGAAAGTTGGAATACTTGGTTACAACTGGCAAAATAAAAGGAAAGAGAGATTGTGGACAACAAAGAGAGAAAATACTGGATAGCTTGGTGTCATGGCATGGAAAACAGTCAACAACAGAACTGATACGATGCACTGTAGATAGAAGATTGTGGAAGGACATGATCTCCTACGCCAATCGGTTTGGCACATGATGATGATACACCAAATAATAAACAACTACAACAGAATACAAGGAAATAAATATATTTTACATTTTGGAAACGGATATAAGTTAAAGCAAGATTATCTTGACCAATGTATTTATCTAATTTTTTAAAAATTAACAGAATGAAAATAATGTTTTAATTCTTCTCCTTCAGCTTTCAGTTTTCTATGCTCACATAGAAAGATGGGCTACCTCCATGAATCTAGTCACAGCAGGAGGTCATCATAAATGTCCTATAGTATGTACAGACTCTATCTATCCTAGAGCCAGAATTATTAGTTCTCTTTACAATTCATACATTTAAAGTGCATGTTCTGAAGTTTGTAGATTGGTTTGACAAGTACATTATGTAGATTCGTCATCGAGTGCCATCTCTGCATACAAGTTGACTACCATGGAGTGCCATTCTGCTCTATTTCTTGCTTTGATGGCGCAGGTTGTCATTTTTTTATGTTACTCATCCACGTTAGTCTTGATCTGCCTCTTTTACCTTATATTTTTGCTTCCAAGTTTACTTTTAGTAGGCTGTTGTGTCTTTTAACATGCCCCAAAAATCTCATTTGTCTTGTTTGAATTATATTTAGTAGTTCTCTTTTCATTTTTAGTTGTTTTAAGACTTCCTCTTTTATTTATTTCTATCCATCCAATTCTACTTATTCTTCTAAATATCCTCATTTCAAAGGCTTCAATTTTCTGTCCTGTTTTTTTGTCTATGTAGATTACTTCAGTTGAATTCTGTGGAAGTTTGGATTTGGAAAATTGTAACCTACTGTGCTCTCGTCAAGCTCAAGACAGAATCTTGAAGAAATCTATTATTTGTTCTACCTTGCCATGCTTGTCAACCTTTTTCCAGCTATTCTACAATAGGTAGGAACCCACTGGGTGATACCATTTTGGTGGTAGTTAGGTGATTCAGCTCTTCCACCACCAGTTTTTGTTATAAAATCTTCTGGTTTTGTTGGACAGGTTGTAGGACAGACCTGTAGTGAATTTTTCTCTGTTTTATTTACTTTGTGTACCTTAGTAGCTTTAACAATTACTTGAAGTTCTGCGCTGTAGAGACCTTAGTGGTTTTTAAAATTACTTGAAGTTCTGCTCCGTAGAGTGTTCGAAATTCTCTTGTTGTCATTGTGTTATTTTTGTGCCATCTTTCTCATTTCAATTTTAGTTTTAATTCAAAAGTTTAGAATTTTTTAATTGACTTTATATTTAAACACCTATTCTGTATTAGTTTTCATATGAAGAATCTATAGAAAAACCAATGCTATAAAATTCAAATTTTCATACGCAGTCAAGACAACTAGCAGCTGAAAGTGGCCAGTGATCCATAGATAAATGCTTGCATCATATTTGGTAGCAACAGCTCTCTGTGGTGGTTTAGGTAACAGACTAATTAGTCTGGCAAGCAGGCAGGGATCAAAAAGAAAGGCAAACCAGTACACAAAAATACCATACAAAAGACGGAATTCTTGGGAAAGACAGATAACCACAATTAATTGTAAACAACAACATAACACACGTATGCCCACTTAAAGACCCTGTAAGTGTGAACTATAAAGAGAAACAGTCATTAGAAAAATGTAGCAAACGTATCAGAAGAAATGTTCACATTAGTGTCACAATTTTTCTTACCAAAATTTGTTTTCCAAAGAAATATTCAAACTGGAAAAAATGTATCTAAATATAACCAGAAGTCATAAAAACAAAAATTAATTAATCCTAGGTTATGATGCCGACGAAAATTACCGTATCAAAACACAAATTCTTCAAGATTTGATAGTTTGCTATGGTAAAACATTCCTCCTCTCTGTATACCTTCTTAATTATTACTTCCTGTGACACCTGAGTGTTGTATTTGTTTCTATTTATGTAGGATTTTTATTTCATTTTGTGAGATCATATAATGCGAAAAAAATACGTCAATTTTCAATAAATTTGTATTTTTTCATCAAACAATCCTTGTGACTGGGAAACACAGCGACTAATGCTATGAGGTAGCCAAACATACTGTCAGACTTATGACAACTGTACCGATAGACATTGTAACACGTCTGGTCCATGTTGTCAAATTCAGGTCATAAATCAACCTGTGCTCTGAAATCTGAGTGCATGTGTAGAACCTAGTGTAAACAACACAGATGTGTGTCAAAAGTTCAAAGAAAATACTAATTTTAGAGCTTCTTGTTACATTTAAATGGTAGTAATTTTACTACAGTATCATAACCACACCAGAAACAGATAGAAATTATAATCAAGGGTTAATGTATTTGTTTCCTTAAATCTTGTGCACACTGGAAGTAAAATATTTTGACAGACCCTGTATACATCAAGAACAACAACATTTGTTAAAATAATACACAGATTTTTTTCCAATTTTCACAGATCTACTAAAAAATTCTAGAAAAAAAATGTCATAAGAAGCTGTGAAACAAGCACACAGCAAAGAGAATCCATTAGCTCATTAGTTGTAAACATAAGCATGAATTCAAAAGCTCCAAGAGTCATTGATAATGCACATTCTATCTTCACTGAAGGTTAACTTGGCCACAACCTGTTCTCAATTAAATATTCAAATAGTTTAATGTCTTTAAATATGTGAATCCATTTATTGACAATTATTCAGACACGGACTCTCTTATGAAGGCAGCTGTCTGTTTAAGTGATTTGGTTACCCTGTATAGTTTCTTTTTCAGGGAGGTGGGTGTGGACTACATTCTCTTTCTCAGGTCTGTGTACTGCGGGCAATCCTGTAGAACATGTTTTGTTGTCATGTTATCCAGGGTACAGTGGCATAGGCTGGTAGTTCCTATTTTGAGCTTGGTGAACATGTGGTTTCTCATTCTGTTGTGGCCAGTGTGTAGGTGAAGTATGATGACTTGATCCCTCCTTGATAGTTGGAGGTATCAGTCACTCTCGTTATACTTTGGGTGTTCTTGTTTCCATTTTTCATGGTACTGGCCTTTGATGTTGGATTTGGCTTCATCGTGGCTGACCAGATGGTTTTCTTGTCATAATCTCCCTCCCTCCTTAGATAATTTCCATGCGCATTCGTTTCCATGTATATTACAGTGTGATGGTATCCACTGGATGACCACTCTCTGGAAGTTATTGCACAGTTGGTCTAGAGTTGTTCTCAAGTCATCTAGCTCACTATTCCTGGGGTTTTTTAGAGCTGTTAGGACTGACAGTGCATCAGACATAGTATTACCAGTTTCTTGTGCATGTTATTTTTGTGTTGGATAGCAAGTTTTGCAGCGTCTTTGAGGGTTTTAGTTTCTGCTTTTAGTTGTTTGAGAATTTCCCAGTAGCTATTGACTTGATGATCTCTTTCTGGTTATTCAGCGTCAAGAACATACTTCCCCCTCCATTTCTGGTGGCGTTTGTAGCAGATCCATCTGTGTATGTATGTGACCAGAGTCCTGTGGGTAGTTGCCATTTATGTGCTTTTCTGCTATGTGCTTTCTCTCTGTGGTCTGTTTGGGTGCCTTTTTTCATGATTCCTATTATGTCTTCCTTAAGTTCTTGTATTTTATGTTTCCCATGAGGAGTCATATCAGATAGGTTTATGGGTTTCAGCATTGTTTGGGACAGTACTAGGTTACAAGTTGTCAGTTCTTTGGAGATTGCAAGCGAAGTTGCTCCTCTCTAGTCTTCCTTTTCCGAAACCAGTTATTCTTTGGTGCATGGGGTGGTTAGGGAGCCTTTTATATTTCTCCGCTTGTTGCATTACTTTGGTTTTCATTCTGTCTTCTAAAGGTTGTAAACCTGTTACTGTTTCTAGAGTCTCAATAGGTGTAGATTTCATAGCACCAGTGATGATATGGGCAGCCTGGTTGTGTGTTCTGTTAGTTTTGCTAAGCTGTGCTTTGGAAGCTGTACCCCAGGCTGTGACTCTATACTCTAGGACCAGTCTGACTCTTCCTAAGTATAGTCGTTTCAAGATATTGCTGTCTGCTCCCCAGTCCATTCCTGCCAATTTCTTCATAATATCTGTTCGTTTTCTGGCTCTTTTGTTTGCTTTGTCTATCTGATTTATCCATGTCATTATGCGATCCATGGTGACATCAAGATATGTTGGGTTTTGGTCAATAGGAAGTGTATGGTCTTTTATCTTCAATTTTGCAGAGAGTGTGTTTATTGATAGGCTGAAAATTGGGTATGTAGTTTTTTTTGTTGTGTTAATCAGTGGTAGCCAGGTGTTTGTCCATTTTTTCAAGTTTTCCTAGGGCATCTTGCATTCTGAAGCTAGCCACTGACATAGATTCTTCATGTGCCCAAATTGCCAGGTCGTCTGCATACATTGCTGAATGTATTCTGGGTGGAATGTCCATTACAATCTTGACAATTCCGGATAAATTATAAATGAATATTTTAAAATAAGAACTTTGCAGAAAATCCATGTTCACATTCATTCATCATCACCAAGTACCTTGCCTGCTGGCATAGGCTATCATGTCTCTCCACAACTTTCGATTTAGACAGTTATTTATCATTTCTGTTGTTGACCTTCTGTCAAGCCATTCTCCTAAGCTGTCTGGTAACGTTTCTCTTTGCTTCCGTCTATCTCTTCATCCCTTAATTTTTCCAGTTGTTACAATATATTCCAGCTGTTCCCTTCTCATAACATGGCCAAGAAATTATGATTGTGTCTTCCTAATATTGGATATCAGCTTTCTTTTTTCTTTGGCCTCTTTCAGAACATTTTCATTACTCTTCCTAGCTGTCCATGGTATTCTCAACATTCTTCTGCAAAACCACATTTCTACAGCCTCAAGTGATCTTCTTGTCTGTTCTATTTCACATTCATTAAGAACATTAATATAAATATGGAATCAAGATACAGAAAATTAGCCTGTAACTATCTGTGACTCATTGACTCATAGCTGATAACTGTGAGACTGGACTAACAGCTGACCAATCCTCCTGACAATTTATAGACAAAGTACTTACAAAATACAGACTTAACCAAAATAAAACAATTATATGCAATGATAGCAATAATATAATGTTATCTCTTAGACCACAACAGGGGTTAATTATACTCTGATGAGTTCATTTTGACCATTTACTTGGATCACAATCAGTTTCTTGCTGAACTTTGGAAACATATTCTCGACTGTTAAGCAACACAAATGCTACATATCTATCTATTTTTTTACATGTTATGTAATTTTTTTTCTAAAACAGTAATGACTTTATCTTTGTATTAAAATAATTTCTCTTAGAATTTATAAGCAACTAATTTGCTTTTCACAGTCAATATTTTTTAAAAACTTCCTATCCTCCAATCACAACTTATCAGAAACTGGCACAGCTTTGTATGATTGACAATTACCTCATTTTGCTTCCTCTATCCATTTTAACTGTATGTGTTCCAAAATTATAAATCTGATATTATCTTGCCTGACTTATCTCCCTATGTGATTTCATGCTCGGCTATGTTCTGGTTTCTCTTTGCAGATGTTAGTTTAATATTGGCTCTAGTGATAATCTTTGAACTTTTTAATTGCTTAGGAAATTACTATATTTCATATTTTGATTTTAACTATGTGTTTCTATAAATTCATTTGCTGTATTTTTTTTTTTAATTATTAAAATTTAGTTTTTTAAAATTGATCAATAAAGTTGAGTTTAATTTAGTTAACAAGTCCTCATTGCACATTGAACAAGTCTATAAGTCTCAGATCTCCTCCAAAGTATATCCTTCACAGTGTAGTGACTAACCACATGGGTGTTGTGTTGGTTGAAAAGTCTTCTTTGGATTCCTGTGTAGAGCTCCTGTCTGCAATTTCTCACATTGACATATTCTTGCAGTCTGTTCATGGTTGCAGATTCAGGGTAATTTTTTTAGTAGTTTCTTTCGTCCAGCATCTATGAGGGCATTGAGAATATCATTGCATCCACTGACCTTCCATGCTCAATATCAACCAAACTGGCAAATCTATCAGCATTCTCATTACCACTTACACCCCCACATATCCTGGCATAAAAATAAAGCAGACTTTTGTTAAACTAGATTTTCCCAAAGACTAACCACTGCCATCAAGCTCAGCCAGTTGTGTTCTTGCTGAGCATACTCTGAGTCACTGATGAAACACACATGTGCATAAGGTCTGTGTTTCAAGCCATGCTAAAGCTTAAGCGACAGCTATAACTTTCACAGTCAAACTACTTGTAGTCAATGCAAAAGCACCACTGTCTTATTTTCACAGTTATACCTCCAACATGAGTTGAGAAAGCCCAAGAACTCTATAGGTGCAGAATAACAGTGCCATCTGTGTAAATCACTGCATCACTGAGAAGAGTTCTCAAAAATCAAGGCCTGCACTTCTGGCTCAACGACATCTGTTAGTCTTGACAGAATTACCTGACTTAAATTGTGAACTACCTGAATGTAACTGAATTCACCATTGTGTATATATTTTGTAACATGGAGTGCCATTCTGCTTTGTCTCTTGCTTCAATAGTGCAGGTGTCACAGGCTGACATGTCCATCTTTTGATGTTATTCTTCCATGTTAGTCTTGGTCTGTCTCTTTTATCTTCCATTTTCCCTTCCAAGATTACTTTTAGTAGGCTGTTGTGTCTTTTAACATGTCCCAAAAATCTCATTTATCCTGTTTGAAATGTGTTTAGTAGTTCTCTTTCCAATTTCAATTGTTTTAAGACTTCATCATGTTTTCTTTTCTTTCCATCCAATTCTTCATTTTCTTCTCCAAATCCACATTTCAAAAGCTTCAATTTTCTGCTCTGTTTTCTTGTTTAATGTCCATTTTTCTGCACCATATAGGAATGTTGAGAAGATATAAAATTTTTCTATTCTTAGTTTTAGCCCAGATGTTATTTGTTTTCATGTTAATATATTTTTCATGGCATTAAAATTACTTTTTGCCATTCCTATTCTTTTGTTTTTTTTTTACAAGTCATAATATAAATCAAATTAAAATGAGATGTTGCAAAACATAAACATATCAAGATGACAAAATCTACTTTGACAAATGTGTAATACTTTCAAATGCCAGAAAGTTGGTCCAGCGTTAATGCTAAACCTCTGTTATCATGACAGGAAGTGGAAACAGAACAAAAGTGGGTGATTGCTGTGTTAAATAAAGTATGGTATTCTAGTGGGCCGTTCTTGTACTTATGAAGGTCAAAAAAGTTCACACTGAAAAGCTGCTGGTAACCAGGACTCTAATATTAGGAGAGGCAAGGGAGGAAAGTCAAGAGTGTGTATGGTAACGCTAGTAAAATGTAAGGAGTTTAAAAAAAAAAATTTTTGGGTTTATTAAAAATTTTTTTTTAAAAAAGCTGAAAACACCAAAGAGCTACTAGGAAAAAAAAAAAAAAAAAACAAGACTATGGTTAATGAGCTTGGTGAAAAGCAACATTGGGGGGGGGGGGGGGAATATTTATATATAAACACTGGGAATATAAGAATAAATAGGCTAAAAATTATATGAAATAAAAGAACATAACATCAAAGAAAAGACAACTGTGCGTTAATCTGGAGTAGATAAAGAGAAAGAGCAGACATAAAATTGAATTAGTAATACACCCGTAGAAAATATAATCCATCACAGAAAAGAAATTATATAAAAGATTATTACACTTAAAAAGTTACAGGGCTCACCAATACTAATTTTAGCCTATGCTTCTTGCAATGATAACTACAGTGAGGGTAACAGATGAAAGTTCTTTCAGGATCAGTCAATAATTTTAACAAGGATATTGATAAGGACAGTCCAAATGTGATGGAAGATTTCAGAAGTAAATTATAAAACGAAAAAAAAGTACAAACCTGTCTTGGTGTAAAAAGTAAAGTACCCCCGTCATGCCAAGTGGTGTATAGGGAAATATGGTGTTAGTGACCCTATATTTTACAGACCTTCAGCACATGATTTTTGGGGTAATGTGGTCGGTATTACACCCGTGCTGCTTTACTTTCCCAGAAAAAAATCCGGTTTGGTGTATTTAACAATATTACATCTGAATGTAGCGCCAGAGATTGTGAACTTACTAAACACTGTTTCAGACAAAGGTTAGTCCTAGATAATACCTTCTTTCAAGAAAGCACAAGCCACATCTTATCATGGTATAGATTAGTCAACACAAATCATATTTAAAAATATACTCATCAGAGACAACAACAAAAACTCATAATGGATGCTTTAACACCAACATGGACAATGATAATCATACAGAGTATGAAACTATTTTAAAAGTAACATACAGAAAACTGGGAGTTAGTCTATATGTGCAAGTAAGAGGATTGGTCACAGTGTGTAACTGGCTAAATTCAGCATATACTTGGTAATGGCAAGTGTTAAAAGGAACTGAGCACCTAATTGTTTGTGCTGAGCACAATAAGGTTTGTTTATCATATAAGTAATAAAAAAAATAGTATGTGTGACAGTTGGTACAAATTAAGGCACATACTGGATGAAAGTCATAAAATGCAGAACAAAGAAAAAAACCAAGAAAGAAAAAAAAAAAAAAAAAAAGAAACAAGCATGCACACACACACAAATAGTTATTGAGAGAATGATTCACAGTAATCTCCCCTATTACATGAGGAATTGGTTCCACCAAGACCGTCGACATAAATATAAAACACCACCTTCAGGAAGCTCATTTACCTTAATTTAAATGTATATATAAACCTGTAATAAAAGTACCTATACACATCTATATGGAATTGATGATCAAACTAAAATTTATACACATATACACAGTTTCTGAATATTATCACATACAGTATATAAAATAATATCTGATAGGATGTACAAAAACAAAGATTGTAGAAATACAATCGACTGATTACGGAGGGAAAGCTGGGCACACGGTTTAATTTTGTGTGACTTAAAAATGGTGCAATGTAAATCTGTTATTATTATCCACCTTTCCCCATTTAGATTAGTAATTGCATTATCAGAATTTACAGTAATATGGAGGATTACTGTATTACACACTTAAAGGAAACAAACAATATTTAATCTTTCACACAAAAAATGTGCTGTTTATAGCAACAACAAAAATGCTGTCAAAAGTAAAACCAGTTTATAGAAATATAAAAAATTGAATCATATGTGAGTCAAAAGAATAAACATGATGAATGAAGTCTCACCCATAAAGACTAAAACCTGTAATTTACAGCATACTGAAAATATGCCCATCACCGTTATATATATATAAAGAAAAAAAAAGCCACTGCACATTGTTTATAAGTAAACTTTGTTGTTAATTTCTACTTCTATAGCTGTCTTCAATCAGAATTACAAAGATAAATGTACATTTAAAACGGCAAAGTTAGCTTTCTTCGCATAGACAATTGATAAATACTCACCACAGTCTGCAGTGTTTCAGGATGTACTTTGCTATCTGTGAGTTCTCTGGTCAAATTTTCAATTTCCCGTTCTTTCTCATCTAGCATAGTTTGCACTGTGTCAAAATCTTTTTGCAGTTCATGCTACAATTGCAGAAATATTGAAAATGTAAAGTTAACAAAGGAAATTTATTTAAGAAAATAAATTACTTGGTTCTCCTATTTTTCTCTTCAATATGTCTGTCGAGGACATGCTTTATTTATTTACATTATATATATATAATAAATATATATATATATTTTTTCATTACATGACCTATTCAGCTCATTTGTGGAATTAAACACTACACATTGAGGGATACATTTTGGAGAACTTAGTAGTAATGGACTTGTCCAATATGCAACGACTGTCAACTAAACTAATCTAAATATAAAAAATTAAGTTTAAATCTAAAAAAACCAATATAAAACATCAGTTATTAAAAGGTACCTAATTTTAAACATAAAACATGATCAATTGAAAATGTAATCCTGCAGGTATTATTGCAGACAATAAAAAGTATATGAATACAATATAAAGCAGAGATATTTAAATAATTAAGCAAATATGTAATTAAACTAGAAATCATGAAAAAGTACACATCCTCAATAAATTGGGAATGATAAGTGAGAAATAATGTACCTGAAAGGATGTAAGACTAGTGATCTCTTGTTGGAGGCTGTCTATCTGTAACAACATTTGGTCTAATTTGTCTTCCTTTTCATGCAGCTGTTCAACAGACTTATCTCTGTCTTCCACAATCTGAAACACAGAGAAATATATAAATATGATATAACAAACGAACACATTCAATCTAAATAGAAGTATGAATGTTAGTAGTTAATACTGGTGAAAACGTGTCGAAGGAGGGGGGGGGAATAATATGATCATTATTTGAGCGCCATTCTGCTCACTACCATCTTTCTTTCCCCTCAAAAAATGCAGGTACCCATTTAAGACTAGGTGAGCATAAAAGCTAAGAAGAGCAATGAAAACATTCTGAAAGAGATCAAAGCAAAAAGAGAGCTGGTTTCCAATATTAGGATGAAACAATCATCATTTTTTGGCCATGTAGTGAGAAGAGAACAACTGGAATATATTGTAACAACTGGAAAAATTGAGGGACAAAGAGATAGAGGGAAAAAAAGAGAAAAAATACTAGACATCTTAAGAGAATGCTTGGCAGAAGGTCAACAACAGAAATAATAAAGAACTGTCGAGATCGAAAGTTGTGGAGAGACATGATCACCTATGCCAGTAGGCCCGGTACTTGATGATGATGAGCATAAAAGCCATTGATTGGGATCAAACCTGAACTATTATCTGTTGACCAGCTCACTAACCATCACTCTACCATGGCTTCAGTAATGTTAAATGGTTGTGAAGTCCTTTGAAACCTCTAGTAATATGCCTAGCTTTAGGGAATGAGTTAGTTAGTGTTCACTCCCAGCAAAGATTTCCTTGCTGCAAATTGGATACACATTTCTATCTATCTATCTATCTATTGACCTTTTGAGCCATAGCCAGCCATAGGGCGTAGACCAAGATACTCCTTCTCTTATCTGAATTTTTGTTCTAGCAGTTTTCAAATCTTTTAAAGATATTTTATCAAGTCTCGCCATTTGTCTCTGCTCTGTGCAAGCAGCTCTATCTCATTGAGGGAGCCGATTCCTGCTGCTCTTCCCTCTCTCATCAATGTTCTTCTCAGTGTCTCTCTGGGTCTTCCTCTTTTTCTCTTACCTGTTGTTTCCCACATGAGGGCTTGCCTTGCTATTCGGTTATTATCTCTTCTCATCACATGTCCAACATATGACCATCGTCTTTTCTTTATTACTGAAGATATTAGCGGTTGATTGGCGATTTCTCTAATTTCCTCGTTTGTTTTGAATTCGTTCCACACTATACCAAGTATTTTCCTTAGACATTTATTTTCAAATGTGTTCAACTTTGTTTCTGTATCTCTTGTTGTTTTCCAGTTTTTGCACGCATTGTAGCATAATTGTATCTGAAAATGAACCTGGTAACTCATGAAAAAACTCACACATTAGCTAGATTCTCTGTGTTGTTATGTATGTAGTAAAGACAGAATTAGATAAACATTTCATTTTATATAAACCAATGAACAAAATATTCACAAGCAGCAGAGATAGACTCAAGATGCAACAAAGCTCATCAAATCATTGGACAGCTATCACCACTATTGTCCAACAAAGGAAATAACTCTAGAGGCAAAATGGGTACTGTACAATACAATCTTTATCTCAACGTTGTTCTACCAATGCCAGACTTGGACCTTAGATGCAAGAACAAGAAAAATAACCTCTGCTGAGATGAAGTGTGTCAGACAAATGACAGGAAACAGTCTTGGAGACAAGATCAGAAATGAACTGAGAAAAAAGCTCAGAATACCCCCTGCCATAGAATATTTAAAAAAAACAACAGATAAAATAGTTTGGCCATGTGACAAGGCAGAGAGATCAAAACACAACATGATGAGCCTTCAATATACGTTGCGAGAACACCAGGCCCAAGGGCAGACCACGAAAAAGATAGATTGATGAAATATTTAAAACACTAGGAAACAATTTCAGCAGAGGCAAACAAGAGTAAAAGACTGCAAATTATATCTCCTCTTGACACAAAGGCAAATGAGGAAGGAAAGAAGTAGAAGTATGAGCAAAATCCAACTAGTTTATGACTTTCATTTATCCTAATGATAAACTTCTTCATTGTTAAATATTTATTATTTATTTAGTTCCATGTAAATCAAGATCTACATTTAATGCTTCACCAAATATTACCTCTGCAAGTTCAGACTCTCTGGCTTCCAAATGTTTCTCAACTTCCCGAGCATGCATTAGTTCTTCCACTTGATGATTCAGTTCTTCATTAGTTAAAGTCAGGTCATAAAGTTCTCTGTCCTTCTGGTGGGTTGCTTCTTCCAAGAGACTAATTTTCTAGACAAGTATCAAGAGCAAATAAAAAATTATATAGAAAATAAAGTAAAAAAAAAATAAATGTCAACATCACCTAGAGGATCATATGTCAACATATAGATAAATAAGACAAAGAATTGTTGAGCTTTGGTTCTTCAGTCCAGAATGTTAAGTGTGAGTGAGCCGAGATAATTTAGCTTCTACTTGTAACAAAGGTACAGTGGATGATGGAACAACAAGTAATTCACTATAATCAATCACACTAGCTATGTGATTGCTGAAACATTTGATTCTGTAACTATTTTTTAAAATTCATTTGCTGATGGGTAATCCAGTTGATCCAGTATCTTATTCAAGAATGCTTAACCCTAGATTACAACACCATCATAAAAATTACCACATCAAATTACAAATTTATAACGTGCGAAGAAGAAAAAATTTATCAGGAACACTGTGTTATATAACTACTTATTGCAGTAATGACTAACCAAATTAAATTACATAACAAAATAAAAACTTACCATATCTTTCTCAGCTAAATTAGCTTCCTTCTCTTTGTTTACAGCATCTAGTATTTCTCTTAAATTCATAAGATTTTGTTCTTTTTCTTCTAGATCTTTCTTTGCCTGCTCTAGCTCCTTTTGTAAGGAGTTAACATCTCTCTCCCTTTCGGCTATAGATTCTTCTAATTCTTGCTGTATACTTGTCTGTGAGTATGAAAGAAATTGCATGCAATGTATGCTTTATGTTCAATCAGTTTTGTTTTAAAAATGTTCTCTATTATAAATCTGAATGACATACAAAGTCAGTTAATTGGAAATAAATCTGATCAACTTAGACCTCATTATCCTACTATTACTCAATTAAATATTTAGAAGATGAATATTACAACAGTAAAGCTTACAACTCAAATGCTGCTTTATAAACACCTGTCTTCATTAATCACAGACTCAAATAAAATATAGCTATCACAATGTTAAGCAATATTATCATGGGCACATTAAGATGAGCTAGCAACATTTTTTTACAAATATAATAAACAGTTAAAGAATGTTACTAAGACTAAAAAAATATATTTAAATTAATAAATAATAAATGTTACAAAAATTAAATAATAAGAAAAAAAAGATAAATTACCAAGTACAATGAATATAAATTAGCTAAAAATATTAAAGAAAAACCTCTAAGTGATAACATATGTAACAATTGTTAACTATAGTTATTAATTTTTGTTTATTAATGTTCATGAAATAGCAACAACAAAACATACTACCAAAATTAGATACTGTGAAAAGTTATGACCTATAAAAAGAAAACTTCTGTACTTTAAAAAAACATGATTATCATCTTTTTCAGTTTTAATTTGTGGAAAGGATCGAAGGATTGTGCACACACAAAGCAAAATTTGAGCTTTTTCTCTAATTGAAACAAAATAACTACTATACAAGTCAAGCAAAACAAATCATAATGAACTAATAATTAAAAATCTGAATAAAATATAAACAAATTCACATTGATAGTTGCTAAACAGCTGCATATTATTTAATTTTATCCTTAATGCAACTGGACTACATAACAAATATTACAATAACATTATTTTTGCACATCTAATCAGTTTTAATGTTTTATTATATCTTTCTATTGCATTGTCTGTCAGCAAAAAGAGAAGAGTTGTGTTATCATGTTTCATACATTATTACCTTGCCAAAGAAGGGATGTGAAAATGTGTTATATATATATATTATTATTATTATATAAAATAAATATATATAATTTCATTTTTTGTAGTGAAAACAAGTTTTTAAGATGTTCTTAGCTGTGGCCAAAAACCAACAAAGCTGTCAGTGGCTGGTACACCTTGTAGCATCACATAAATAAAGGTTTAGAGTTCATGACGATTATTGTACACAATCTCCATTTCCACTGTCCTCTACCAGGTTGTTTTTGGTTTATCTCTCTCACTTTCCCTCAGGAGTCCACTGCATGGCCAATCTTCTTCTCTCTGGATCACATCTGAGCTCCATCATCTGTCTGTGTGCATTGTTTATCTTGCACATTTTGAGCAATTCTTGGTTACTGATTTTATTTCACCAATATATTCAGAGAATTTTACTCAGGCAGATTGTGTCAAATGGTGATAATCTCAATATTTTCTGCTTCGTTGTTCTCTAGCATTCTGGTTTATTTGGTGTCCTATTGAAAGATATGTTGTGCTGAGAATAATATTCTCAGATAAAAATTCTCATAAAATGGAAGCGAATAAATAATAAGGAAAAGAATAAATATGTCATAAAGCAAAATAGCAAAACCACCACAAAAGAAAAGAAAATTACAACATTTAGGGGTATATTAAGATTTTCATGAAATAGTTTTAGAATCACTCTTTCTGAAACCAAAGACAAACTTTTCTTGGTTTAATATTCCTAAAATTCCTAACTGAAATAAACTTGCTGATGGTGCAAAAGTAATAACTACAGAAATATGTGTTTATGTTTATTTTAGCTTTTATTCTTTACTTTTATTTTGTAAAAAATGTCAACACTTTTTATTTTAATATAAGAACTTACTTTACTTCTTACATCTGGTACATTTAACTTCTATTTGGAATTAATGTAACTTCTAGTATTTATTGCTATATATATATATATATATATATATATATATATATATATATATATATATATATATATATATATATATATATATATATATATATATATATATATATATATACTATATTCTTGTATTATTATCATCATCGAGTGTCGTCTTGGCATCGAAGGTTGGCTACTATGGAGTGCCATTCCGCTCTGTGTCTTGCTTTGATGGTACAAGTTGTCACAGGCTGACTTGTCCATCTTTCAATGTTACTCGTCCATGTTAGTCTTGGTCTGACTCTTTTACCTTGTATTTTCCCCTCCAAGATTACTTTTAGTAAGCTGTTGTGTCTTTTAACATGGCCCAAAAATCTCTTTTGTTTTGTTTGAATAGTATTTAGTAGTTCTCTTTTCATTTTTAGTTGTTTCGAGACTTCATCATTTGTTTTCTTTTCTTTCCATCAAATTCTACCTATTCTTCTACAGGGTGTTTATAAAGTCTCACTACACTTGGTATCTAGGTCAATTTGAAAAAAAAATGTTTATGACGTCATCACAATATGTGCTCCCACTGTCAATGAAATTTGTTGAATAAGTTTATTGCTACTGGAAATGTGGAAGATGCTCCACGATCTGGTAGGCCTGCTGTGAATGATGAAATATGTTTAGATATCCAAGACAGAATCCTTAAAAGTCCAGACAAGTCAATAAGAAAACTGTCGCAACAAGTGAACTTACCATTGAGCACATATTGTGATGACGTCATAAACATTTTTTTCAAATTGACCTAGATACCAAGTGTAGTGAGACTTTATAAACACCCTATATATATCCACATTTCAAAGGCTTCAATTTTCTGTTCTATTTCCTTGTCTAAAATCCATGTTTCTGGACCATACAAGAATGTTGAGAAGATATAACATTTTATTATTCTTAGCTCTAGCCCTGGTGTTACTTGTTTTGATGTTAGTATATTTTTCATGGCATTAAAATTGCTTTATTCCATTCCTATTCTTTTGTTTATTTCAGTTTTACATTTTCCATCACTGGTTATAGTATGGCCAAAGTAGTTGTAGCTCCGAACTTCAGTTTTATTCATTCAATTTGGATATGCACTTGTAGGTTTTGAGCATTTTCTTTGTTTATGATCATAGTTTTAGTCTTTTTGATATTCATATCTAATTCATATTTTTTGCTTGTCATGTTTATTTCATTAAGTAATTGTAGATCTTTAGAATTTTCTGCTAGTAGTACAGTACCGTTAGCATATCTTAGGTTATTGATTATCTTTCCATTAATTTGTAGGTCTGGCATCTCTATGATTAGACATTCTATAAGTTGTTTATGGTGTATTCTATCAAAAGCTTTGGTGTAGTCTCTGAAGCAGGCATACATTGGTTTGTTGACTACCTAGTATTATCATCATCATCATCAAGTACCGTGCCTACTGGTAGGTGATCATGTCTCTCCACAACTTTCGATCTCGGCAGCTATTTATCATTTCTGTTGTTGACCTTCTGCCAAGACATTCTCTTAAGCTGTCTGTTATTTTTTTTCTCTTTGCTTCTCTCTATCTCTTCGTCCCTCAATTTTTCCAGTTGTTACAATATATTCCAGTTGTTCTTTTCTCATTACATAGCCAAAAAATGATGATTGTTTCTTCCTAATATTGAAAATTAGCTCTCTTTTTGCTTTGACCTCTCTCAGAACATCTTCATTACTCTTCTTAGCTGTCCATGGTACTATAAATTCTTCTGTAAAACCCATTTCTACAGACTCCAGTGATTTTCTTGTCTGTTGTCCTATTGTCCATAATTCGCATCCATATGTTAAGACTGGCTCTACATAACATTTAAGAACTCTTTTTCTTGTTTCTTTTGTCAAAAATGGATTGCTTAGTATCTTCCTCATTTTTTAGAAAGCTGCTTTTGCCTGAGCCATTCTTCATCTCACCTCTTTTGTACATCTTCCATCTAAGGTTAACAAAGTTCCCAAATATTTAAATTCATTTACCTGTTTTAATATTGTTCCACTTGTCTTTATTTTGCACTGAGGTGATGTCTTTTTCTTTGTTATTACCATTACCTCTAAGTACTATATATATCTATATTATATATTTATATCCCACAGTATCATTGTCAACCACCCCAGAAACCAACTCATAGAGATATTGACATATATTTTGTAACAGAAAAGTTAAAATAAACATGCTGTCACTTTTGGAATGTGCTTATGTTAGGTAGGGTAAAGGATAATGTTATGACTACATATATAAAAACAAAGAATACTTAAACCAAATAGACAAAATATCCCATTTTATTACAACAGTGGCCATGGTATTTGTAATTTTAAAAAGCAATAGCGTTCAAATTTATGTTAGTTTGCAGTCATGAAGAATGTTCTTAACTCAATATTATTTAAATTTGCTTTCTTGGTACTAATAATTGTACCTGAATATATAGATTCTACATTTGAGTAACACAATTTTTATCATCATGGCTGGCTGATATATTGAAAAGAAAGTAGGAAACTCAATGACGTATAAGTGAATATTGTCTTAATCAATGTTCTGTTACCAAACAGTCTAACTTCAAAATTCCAGTCAATTTTATTTAATTCACAGTAATTATTACATGAAAGAATTTCTGTTAATTTTAATATTTAATTAAAAAAAAAACAGAAATTAAAATCAACTATAGAAACACTTTTATTTGCATTATTTAAAGGATTTAGATTATTTAAACTATATCATATATATTTCAAACTATGCTATACACATTTCCCATTACTTAAACAAGTAACATTGAGCTTATTTCTTTTCACGTTGAGTATAATCAATTTTATAATAATTCTTCCCTTTCATTTATATAAATGCTTGTTAATTGTTAAGTATATATCCACATACAAAATTCTAAGTGGCTAAAAGAGCCATAATCACTAAGTACTGACCGAAACAACTGTCATGGCAGATCTAGTAGTAGGCTGTATAAAAGAAAACAGCATGTAGGGTATTTTACAACTACAACAACATAGATAACAACATATAGGCCTATGCCCCACACTAAATGTTACACTTCTTCAGCAAGAAAAAACAATGTGCTCAAACAAACATGCTTCCAAACTCTAATAGTAATCAATAAAGAATAACAATAAATGTGAACATTCAGAAAGCAAAAAAGAGATTAAAGAAATTTTAATTAGTGTGATAAAATATAAAATGACATTAAAATTAAAGTTTATACA
The DNA here is from genome assembly GCA_032433765.1 of Megaustenia siamemsis. Classification (NCBI taxonomy): domain Eukaryota; kingdom Metazoa; phylum Mollusca; class Gastropoda; order Stylommatophora; family Ariophantidae; genus Megaustenia; species Megaustenia siamemsis. The sequence continues at coordinate 120,648,611 of JAVIAB010000092.1, read as the reverse complement.
CAAAACTTTAAAAATCTACGCATTATGAGGTGGTGAAAAAAAAACCTAGCACATTTAGACAAACTAGCCTTAGTTTTTGAAGAAAGCATGTCCACTCATTTACATTTTCTAGGTACAGCTAATGACAAACAACAATTATGGAATTAATTATTATCTCTTTTTAATTTAAGAAACACGATGAAACATAACTGCCTTCTGCACTAGCAAATAACATTTAACAATTTATTGTTAATTATCAAGACTCATTTACCATTATTTCTTTTATATTAGATATATTCATTTAGCATGAGAGAATGAATTACATATTAAAGTTCGTGGTGAAATACTCACTCTGCCAGTCATGGAGACATTTAGCATAATTCCTGTCTCCTCGTTGAGTGGCAGAGATACATCAAGACAAGGTTCTCCCCGTCTCAGACTATTAATATTGTCCTGAAGATCACTAATCTCCTCATCTTTCTCCTTAAGTCTAGTCTGAAGGTCTTGGACAACACCCTACAGAAGTTCAGAATTACAGACATGCAGTAATTCATGCAACATTTAGGTACAAAGACAAAAATAAAAAAAATATTGATATTTTACCCATAACTAATAGCATTTGACACATATTTCAGACTAGGTGTGGACAGATGATTTGATCAGCTAGTGTCAACCAATTTTAATCTGTCATAAAATTCAGTCATGCCACTTCATGAGCTTTTAGGCTTAGAAGAAGCAGGAGGCTGACACCTGGAAGTAATGACATGGACGACCTATTCTATCTTCGAATGTCAAGAGGCTAAAGGGTTGAAAGAGTTACTTGTCAGAGTCCTTTTTTGATGATCAGATTTCCTCCTGATGCAAATCTTTATATAAAGATTATCCAATCACAGTTGTTGGGATGATTGAACACCCACATGTGGAGCCTGATGTAGATTGTCTTTTCCATATGGAACATAAGTTAACATCTATTGTCGGTGCAAGTTACTGTCCTAAGTCAAAATTCACTTAGCTTATGCTGTGTCATTGACTTTCCGAGTTATACCAAACTTCCCAGAGGCTTGGTTTACAAACAAAAGTTTCAGACAAAATGATCATCACATTCAGACCACTGTTCATATGTACAATTGTTCTCAAGCATGAGAAGACTCTGTGACCTGCCTCAATACTACAGCATCTCTCAAAGTAAGCGTGTCATTGATAAATGCTGTTGACAAGATTGACTTCCATGCATGCCTTGTTTGGCTAAACAGGTGATGATTGCAAATGACTTCCATCGAAAAAAAAACCAAAAAGCGAGCATTTCTACAGTAACTACTTCATTCCAGTTTTAAAAAAATTAATTAATTAAATAAACACTGAAACAAAGCATTCAAAATGGTAAGCAGCTTAGTTTCTGCAAAGAGAATATAGATTGCTATGGTTGTATATCTTAGCAAAGTTGAACTCTGTGCAAGCCATACAGGGCTGCATGGACAATGGTATCAACTGTCTTTACTAAAAATGAATGTACCCACAGTCACTTCCTTATTACAGTTCATTTGAATAAAAATATACACACTAAAACTCAAAACAAGCAAAAAATAATTTTAGTAACTGCATATTTAAAGACCCAGCACATTTTTCCTGAAGTCTCCAGATGGCCTAATTGTTGGACAGTACAGTTCTGGTAATCTCCAAACTACTAAGGGGGTGCATGCATGATAACCAATAAGACAAACATCAATATCTAACCAAACAATCAAATTATTACATAAAATTATAGATTCTAAAGATAAAGCAATAATGCAACACAAATGGTAACATTTAACAAGTGAGTGCGTGCGTACACACACACACTATTATAAATTCATCGGTATTTATAAATCTAATGTTTACTATAACTAAGATCCACAGTAACTGAAAGATATTTCAGTGGCCGAACTAATTCTGCTCCACTCCAAAACAACATAACTACGAAAATATTTTTCTTCTATATCTAAACATTTTGTGCACTACTCTTGTTTTCTCTTTTAATTCACCTGTTTTCTCTATTCAGTTCCTTTAAATTAAATTTATTGGATCTGCTAAAAAATCCTCAATTTTTAAACACAGCAAACTATGCTTGTATTCACTTGTCTTTATCTGTTTTATTAATATTATCTTTTTACATCCTATAAATCATATACAAATTTCAATCAGAGTCAAGAATTTTACAAGTATATAAAAGAACTATTTTATTTTCGGCAAGAGCACATATTATATAGATAAAGACAATAAAAATAATTAATTTATAACTCTGATAAGCATTTACTAACCTTTGTAATGGTTTCCTCTTCAGTCTTCTGTGAGAGTTCCTCTTTCACTAGTTGCAGTTTGTGTTGCAGTTCCTCAATTTCATGGTTTTTCTCCTCAAGCAGCTCTGGTGGTAATGCATGAAGAGAAGGCATGCTGGACAAGTTGGATATTTGAGACTGGAGTTCTCCCAGTTGACTCTGAAAGTATATTTCTGTGACTAATGAAATGTTGTGACATTTTCTAATATAAATATAAATTAAGCAATTCCATCATTCACTGTTAGAGACGGCATTCTTGACAGATTCATGCAGATCAGGAAGTGTGACCAGAATTATGGGGTTCAGTAGTTTGCTGACTGTGGACACATCTGACTTTTTCCAGCTGGTCATTGTTTCTACATGTTAGAAATTGTATTCCAAACTGTCTCCAGACATAAGCTTCAATGATAGTATATCATTTTTATACAACTTTATAAAGAAACAAAATTATGTAGGGGCTAACAAGATGAGAGCAAACTGTTTTCTTACACTTTTTCCACAATAATTCAATATTTCTGCACAATGCTTCTTTGATTGTTACAAGGTGAATTATGTGTTGGCCACACCTTTGACAATGGACTTGGTCAACTACTAGCTAAAAACTACTTGACCGAAGCGGCAGAAATCCTAAAGAAAATATCCATCTCTAGGTTAAAGCCTAGACGATGGATGAAACTGAGAAATCAAGAATGATCAATGGCTCAGAAGCTTAAGTTCTGAAGATGTAGTACATAAGAAGCATGTTTAGGTCACAAAAGAAAAATGTGATTGGCCACCATGAAAGCAATGAGAACCTCACAGCTTATTATTCCAATGAAAACCATGAAGAGCAATTTAAACCTACAACAACTAGTTACAGAAATATGTATAGCAGGGATTATGGATTGGATATAAATATTAAAAAGACTAAAACTATGATAATAAAAAGAGATCACATACAAACCTACAAGCCAATATCAAAGTAGATGGAAAGAACATAAAGAAAATTCAAGAATATCCAAGTAGTTACCTTGGACATGCCATAAGTGATGGAAAATACAAATCAGACACAACTAAAAGAATAAGAATGATATAAAGCATTCTTAACCCTATATTATGATATTTATTTGAGCTTAACTATTTGACAAAACTATTATGAAAATTTACAACTCACATAAAAACCTATGTATCTTTGAGAAAAAAGGTTTTTTCTCTTTTACTTTTTGTTACTAATATGTTTAAAAAATGACATTTAGAAATAAATTTAACTTAAAAATAATCCAAACAATAAAGGAGCACAGTCTGTACAAAGGTGAACATTATATGCATGACAAATAGCCTTATTACAAACAACACAAAAGTTTGTTGTAAATTTTCTGGCTTTTAACGGGCACAGATTACAAACTGTTTGTGAGGGACCAGCCAGAGGTTGAATTGTCAGCTTTCAATTTTTAGAATGTATCTATCTTTCACTTACCAAAACTGAAAAGCCAAATCTCACGAAACAATCATATTTTTTTTCAATGAACTGGCAGTATTTCAAAAACAAAAACAAGCGTGGTCTCAATGCTTCCTGAGTGAATTCTGCTAACATTTAGGAAGGTACATTTTGAGAAAAGGCAAACCACATGCAGCAGCAAACTTAATATTTAAACAATTTTAATTTTGCAATCGTAATTTTTACGAATGATTGTGATCTTGGGTTAACATGAAATATATTTCAGATAAAACTATAAAAACGTCAGACTAAAATTGTGAAAAATTAAGTGTCTTATTAACACTCTTAAATAGTGCAAAAATATGGCCACAAGAAAACAGAAAGATGATCAAAGCCCTTAATTACATGGTGTGGAAAGAATTGTGAGAACAATGAAAGAAAATAAAAAGTGAAGTTTTGAAACAGAAGAAAATGAAAAAAACCATTGGAACAGGGCAAATTTTTGCAATTTTTTTGCCAAATAAATTTATAAGTGATATATTCATTTTTATTTTTCTCACTTATAGCTGATTAGTCACTATCATTTTAACATCCTGCATTAGGACCACCTGTGAGTAAATTTGTCTTAATCATTTTATTTATCTCATATATACTTAGATAAAATACTATATTGTGACTGGTCATTAGAGAAACTTTCAGATAATTCTCTTCTAATTATGAATAATAAACAGAAAATAGCCTTAACTAAAAATAACCTTAACTGAAAATATTGCTTTTCTTTACATTTTTAACAGCACCAAACTTAAATAACACGGCAAAGAAACAAACCCACCTTCAAATTTTCATTCTCTTCCTGAGCATCTCCTATTTCTATAATTTTGGACACCTTGATTCTAACCATTTCAGCTTCCTCATCTTTGCATCTCAAAGTATGCTCCAAGCTGTCTATTTTGTTCTGAGCATCATTCAACTGGCAGTAAAGAAATATATATATATATATATATATATATATATATATATATATATATATATATATATATATATATATATATAAAATGTTATATATATAAAATAACAAATATTAATTTGAAAATTTTTACTGATTAAAGGCTTTGACTTCACTGTTATCAAGGCAAACTTAACAGTCCTTATACAATTTGACTCCCATGTCTCGGTTTCATGTTACTCTTCTAAGAACAATTATGGAGAAATGGGGACTTCAATATATCCTTTTTGCCATGCTCTGAAATTCTCTTAAAGGCACCCCTTGAACCAAGCCTTTAACTACTGTATTGCTATGGATTTCACAGTGACCATGACAGACGGCTCCTCTTTGAAAACTCCTAATAGAACAACCCATTATGGACACTATGTAGCATTACACTTTTTCCTCTTAGCATTCACATGTTTAGAGGGAGCATTGAGTCGCTAGTATACAGTAGGCTACGATTTTGCTTTTTCACCTGACACATCCATCCTCAGCAAGGGTATATTTCTAATTTAACAATTTTTGCCCAGGCAGCAGAAATTTTAGTCTACTCTTTTCTACTTTTTAACTGTGAAGGGTTCTTTAACATGTGCAGAGTGCACACGGGACCTCCTGTTTTCTGCTGTTATCCAGGAGGGCTTAACATCGAACCTCATCGCTCAAAGACTAGGATATGGTAAAGCCATGAAGAAACCGCAGGTTCCAAGAAATAAAATTCCACCTACTATGACAGGATTTGAACCCAGAACCTGTCCAGAGGTCAATGCTTTACCTCAAGCCCACCCATGTCCCCTAAAGCATTGAATGATAGTGAATTTCTTTAAATGAGTCTCAGAAAGGAGCCACGATAGCTCAGTGGTTAGTGAACTGGACTACAAAGGACAAGAGGTAGGGTTCGATCCCAACCGACGGCTTCCGGGTTCACCCAGCCTTTAATGGGTACCGGATTTTTTCTGGGAAAGTAAAGCGGCACGGGCGTAATACTGACCTCATTACCCCAAAAATCATGTGCCGAAGGTCTGTAAAATTTATGGTCACTAACACCATATTCCCCATACGCCACTTGGCATGACGGGGGTACTTTAGTTTTTAGTTAGTCTCAGAAAACTTATGTAGAGCAGAAGTAACTGCCACAACATACTATGTTGTCAGGCAATGATTTTTTTTTTTTCACCTTTCTTTAAGCAGAAATTCCTAACTCAACTTCTTTCTTCTTCTCCTCACAGACCATTTACAATTCCATTTCAGCTAGTCAATTTCAAGATCTATTCTTCTGCAGAAATTTTCTCTGCACGTGCTTCCATGAGTAATAGATACTTGCTGAGAATTCATCACATCTATAGGCTGCAACAATCCTTCACCTTTCATTATGTGAAATGGATGATACCAACCAACCCAACAGTTTTTCATCCCATGTAACATTTAAATGCCAATCAACAGTGTAATCTACATAATTTTATATGGTTCCTTTACTTGTTGGCATTTATTAAAGTTGCATTTAGTTTACGTAGATAAAGTATATAATACTACTTTTGTATAACAAACTTTACTCAAATATTTTGATGCTCAAACCACAACTACATGAAGTGTAATATATAACACGAAATACTTAATGTAAATGAAAGTAACAATTGTGATACTCCATGAACCAAAATGTAAGAAAATAGACAAAAAGATTGAAATCTAAGATAATTTATTTACAGACATTTTTGTTTGTCCTGAAATGAGTGTTTTGTGTATTATGTAACAGTTAAGATCAGGGCTGTAAATATGTGTTTTTCTGTCCAGCAACTCTGATTTTGACATGCAGTTTGTTGTTTGTCATGGTGATGATGGCAGCTTAACCCTATGAAGAGACTTTCTAAGTCAAGCAAAATTAGTACAGTGAGTCAGGTATTGATTCGGCTCCCTCAATGAGATACAGCTGCTTGCACAGAACAGAGACAAATGGCGAGATTTGATAAAATATCTTTAAAAGAAAACTGCTAGAGCAAAAATTCAGATATGAGATGGTGTATATTGGTCTACGCCCTATGGGCCGGCAATGGCTCGAAAGGTCAATAGATAGAGATAGAGTCAGGTATTATCCAAAAAAAACACAAGGAAGTTTTTTTAAAGACTATGAATGTAATTATAAATAAATTATAAATTTTATTGAATTATTTCACCAGTATGCTATAAACTAGAAAAACTACTATCTATTCTATTTATGGAATCAGTTTCATTGAAGTTGGGGCATCCCTATATCTGCTCCACCGCCCAACTCAGCATTTCTCGAAACGTAAGCAGGCTGATTGTTACAGTAAGTCGTTGATTATAGATACATCTGCTTTTCCCACTAAGCACTCTGGATCGACCAGATCCCTTTTCCACCTTTTGACTCCACAGCCTCTCAATATATACATTATTGTCCCACTCATTCACCTCCTCTTCTCATAAGGAATGAAGAATAAACTTGGCTACATCCTCTTTACCCTGAGTAAGGCCGCACTCAGTGCCAGAACTGCCAATGACCTTGTCAGCTATTTCATTACTGTGTACATCAGCTTGTTGTTATAGTAACAGCTAGTATCATGCTTACCTTCTCCTCATATTTCTCCACTGTGTCCCTCTCTGCCCGCAGCTTCAATCGCAGCTGATCAGCAACTGAGTCCTCATCATCCCCTCCATAGTTTCGCAACTGATCAAGTTGATTCCTGAGTCCAGATATCTGAAGCAGCTGCTGTTGAACTTGTTCCTTTAAAGCATTGTTCTCATGCTGAAGCTCCTAGATTGTCAAAGAAGAAAAAAATTCTTAAGATACACACAAACAATAAAGTCAGCAAAAACTGCTTCTTCTCATTTTCACATTTTGGTACTTAAAAGGTTAAACAAACATGAAATAAATAATTTGACTGCTGTCTTAAGCTCCTCTTAGCTCATTAAAGCTTTCACGGTATTCTATTCTATCCATGGAACCAGTTGCACTGCAGTCAGGAATTCCCAAATGCACCGATAAATTCCTACTAGACTGCACAGGCCACGATTCCTAACTTCCTTATTTGCTTCTTAGAACATGTATGGAAGGTAACAGTGGCTCTATTATTTTTCTCCCTCACAGTGGGGAACCCGATAGCCAATTAACTTTTCATGACTGGTTAATTATGGGGCAATCCTGTAGTATATATTCCATAGTTTTATTATTCAGCTTACATGTATACAGTAATGTATCTGACAGTCAAAGCTTGTGTAAATGTTATGTAATTTTTTATGATAGTTTTTTTAAAGACTCCATCTATGTGCAAAGACAACAGTTAGTTTTTTAAAGACTCCATCTATGTGCAAAGACAACAGTTTGTTCAAGCACTGCCACCTTTAGGATGAATAAGGCACACATGCTGAAAGGAATCATTCAAAATTTGTGATGTTTTAATCTTTGTGAGCAGGGGTGAATGTAGGCAAAATGACATCAGCTGTCTATAGTTCGTATAGCTGAAGATGTCGCAAACTTTGGATTAATCTGGGATTTCCCTCTCAGCCCACAGGCCTTAGTAAGACTATAGGTGGCAGAGGTCCTAAGGTCCGAGTCAGTATGGTAGTCATTATTGGAATGAATTGTTCTTTTCTGTTGGACTGAAAAAATAATCAGAACACAAAGATAAACCCAGGATGTTTAATAAAATACATTTTTCTTATGTAATCACAAAGAATTCTGCACAACAAATATTTTGTATGTATTAATTTGTGCATTTGGTAGATGACACTCATAAAAAATCTATGGTTTTAATGACTTTCGAGAAATCATGACAGCCAAAAAGACAAAAAGAATAATCTCACAAACAACAAGGAAGAAAATTCATTCAAAACCAAATGTTACGGAAAAATCCTTCAGTTACCTCGAATAATGAAAAAAGACTTAAGAAGCCTTAAAAGGAACTGGCTTATAAACACTATTCTACAGAGGAAATTAAAATACTATGGCTACCTCAAAAGATACAGCGGGCTGGAAAGAACAATAATGGAGGGCATGGTATCTGGGGGACACATCAGGGCAAACTAAGAAGAAGGTAGTTTCAAGACATCAAGGAGTCCTTGAACATGGCAAAAGAAGAAGTAGGAGATCTTGGTAGAGACAGATTCTTTCTGATGGGCTGTGTTGATTGAATGCAACATTCTGTGAAGGACATCCAACCTGATAATAATGATGGTTTTAAATCTCTATAACTCCCCACATCTATTAGACCTTAAAGTCACAGCCTCTAGACTAAGAATATACCATCCATGAATTCAAGTTTAACTAGCCTTGGACCTTTGTTCATTATTAATCTAGACAATGTTAATTTAAAAATTAACAACTATAATTCTTGTATTCTGTGTATATAAACTATTATCATTGCACTAGGTCAGTTCTTGAATCTCTAGGCTGGTCACTTAGAAAGTCTCAGCACAGTACATGAGCTTCATAACAAGAGTGATGGTGCTTGGAGTAACTACAAAAAGTTAGATAATATCAATTTTATGAAGATAATTGGAATTTTACTATTTTCACATCTTTACCAGGAAAGACACAACCTACTCCTTTTGATTTTCAACTGCCGGGGTCTCTCTTACAGGCTCAACTTGAACACAAAAATATCATGTTCATCTCCAGTTAAGATTAGACACTTATCTTCATTTACTGAGATCAGAGACTACAAAAAATAAAACATTTAATGTGAGGTAAACAATTTATTTTTAAATCTTATTAAGCCACATTCTAACACAAGGGAACAAAATACTGAAAAACAGATTCTAATTTATCATCAACAACGTGCTCTAAATTTTATTTAAATTCATAAACACATTGATCATAACTCAGTGCACCAACTGTGTAAAACGTAAAAAGAGCACACAATTAATAAAGGACACTGTTATGAACTTGAGAGTCTTTACTTCTTTTAGTTGGGCTGTATGTTTTCTGTGAAGACTTCTAATTCTTTTTTTTAAAAAGATGCCTTGCATGGAGACAGATTTGAATCAAAATTTGATGGAGAATCTGCTGCTTAATTTTTATCAATCATTTTGTTATCTTTGTCATTTTCATTTTCAACCTATGAAATTTTGTTTCCAAATGTATAGCAGCAAACATAATATAATGTATTTAAAGTGCACATTAAAAAAAAAAAATTATACGATGAAACTACTTATACCCAAAAAAAAGAGGTACAATGGCATGACTATCATTTTGTCATTTTAAAACACACTTTTCCATAAATAATAGTTTTTTTTTATGTCATTTATATGTAGCACTAAATTAGCAAAGAAAATTGGGAGAAACAAATAAATGACTCTAGGATTAATTTATTTAAGTAATATAAAATTAATTCAAGCATTCTCAATCTTTTCACTTAATGATAGTTACACTTAGCACATGGATTTTATTTCTATGTAATTATATTTCACAAAATTTCTGAAGAAAAAGCCAATAATACAGATTTATTTATCTTACTATTAAACTTTAATATAATTTAAACTCATAAATAAGTTATTTTATATTTGTCAGATTTATCATTACAACACTTCAATCAAATCAACAGGCGCTCAATGACTTTTCACAGCTGTTGATGATGGCTCCGTTACTGGATATGATCTTATAGATTATCATTTCCATTTGTTCTCATGTCTACATCCTCATTGATAGTGCAGAATAGCATTCACATCAAAAGTCTTGCAGATATCTAACACATCACTTTTCTGGTTTTCAAAACATTGCTCTTGTTCATATCTAATGTTCTTATAACATTAATCCTTTATAGTCTACAAGTAATTTTGTTGACATGAAAATGCATATAATCATAACAATAAATCCTCAGGTGCGCGTGACCATGCGGCTAAAACCACTGTTACGCTGGCTCAAAAGCCAGCGTACAGTGTTCGAAACCCGCAGTAGACAACAGATTTTTTCTATTGGGGGTGAAATCAAAATACTGAGTCTCACACGTCATCGTGGCTGCTTTGACCAAGGGGCCTTTATCCCCCAGTCTCTATCGTGTGCCCCCCTGACATACACCAGCAATAGTACTATGTGTCATAAAGTTTTTTTTTTTTTTTTTTTTTTTTTTAAATAAATCCATAAATTTCAGTAAGGTTGAAGACCTTTATATGTGCCATTTACTTGTGTCTGCATAAATACAATTAAGAATAGTATACTCAAAAGAAGTCTCACCTCTTCCAGACGTTGAACTCTAAGGAGTTCCTCTTTTAATGATACAGAAGATGTCCTTTGGCTCTGTCTTGCTGGTGACAACTGAACATGGCTGTTTATTTCCTCTCCCTTGCTAACAGAATTATTTTCAACAATATCCTCAGTGACATCACTTTCATCATACTTCTCTGTCAACTGTGTTTCTAATCTACTTATCTTTTCTTTCAACTGCTCCTCAACAGTTCCTCTTTGATCCAACTCACTCTCAAGTTGTGAAACCCATGCCTAGGTAGGTTTAAAAATTGCAGTTAGCAAAAAGAAAAAAAATTAAAAACTTTAAATTGTATACTATACAATATAAATAAAAATAAATAAATTTCGTTATATTAAGAACACATATTAGCAAAATATGCTCAGTTATAAGAAAATAAATAAGTTAATATTAATAAGAACAGGAATCATTTTTTTTTCATTTCCAGACTTTGGATGGCACTTTTAGCCCTTTTATACAAAAATAATAATAAATATATATATATTTTGTCTGCACTAATCTACTACAAAAATCTACTAATAAAACAGGGTGTTAGACAAGATTGTGTGCTGTCACCAGATTTGATTAATATTTATAGTGAGATTATTTTAAGATCCATAAGGGGCATGCCTGGAATAACAATTGGAGGTCATAATATAAATAATCTAAGGTGTGCTGATGATACAGTATTAATCGCTAAGAGTGAAAATGAGTTACAAGAAATGTTGGACATTATAGTGAAAGAAAGCAAAAATAAAGGACCCAGCCTTAATAGCAAAAAGACAGAGGTAATGGTAACAACAAAGAAAAAGACATCACCTCAGTGCAAAATAAAGACAAGTGGAACAATATTAAAACAGGTAAATGAATTTAAATATTTGGGAACTTTGTTAACCTCAGACGGAAGATGTACAAAAGAGGTGAGATGCAGAATGGCTCAGGCAAAAGCAGCTTTCCAAAAAATTAGGAAAATACTATGCAATCCATTTTTGACAATAGAAACAAGAAAAAGAGTTCTTAAATGTTACGTAGAGCCAGTCTTAACATATGGATGCGAGTCATGGACAATAGGACAACAGACAAGAAAATCACTGTAGAAATGTGGTTTTACAGAAGAATGTTGAGAATACCATGGACAGCTAAGAAGAGTAATGAAGAGGTTCTGAGAGAGGTCAAAGCAAAAAGAGAGCTAATTTCCAATGTTAGGAAGAGACAATCATCATTTTTTGGCCATGTAATGAGAAGAGAACAACTTGAATATATTGTAACAACTGGAAAAATAGAGGGACGAAGAGATAGAGGGAAGCAAAGAGAAAAAATAACAGACAGCTTAAGAGAATGGCTTGGCAGAAGGTCAACAACAAAAATGATAAATAGCTGCCGAGATCGAAAGTTGTGGAGAGACATGATCACCTACGCCACTAGGTACTTGATGATGAATCTACTACATTGCAGCTAGGTAACTAATATCCATAGTTATATCATCATTTACATAAACAATCTCATTTAATAAATCAAACTATACTAACATTTCACCAAAATATATTTTCTACATTTTAATACAGTATAATGTATATTATTGATTCCTCATATATTTGCTTTGTACTATTCAGAAATGGGAGCCGCGATAGTTCAGTGGTTAGTGAACTGGACTACAAAAGACAGAGGTGGTGTTCGATCCCAACCGATGGCTTACAGTTCACCCAGCCTTTAATGGGTACCGGATTTTTTTCTGGGAAGGTAAAGCAGCACGGGCGTAATCAAAACCACATTAACCCAAAAATCATGTGCCGAGGGTCTGTAAAATTTATGTCACTAACACCATATTCCCTACGCCACTTGCCGTACTATTCAGAAATTGTGATTTGTCATGTAATTTATTACAATCTTTTTCACTGCTACTATCATCTTACACATAAACTGTTATAAAAGGAAAGGCTCCTATTTCTTACTATAAGAAGGAAACTGGGATTATTTTCTCAAGATTTTTAATTGTGTAGCTAGGCATGACACTTAAGATTGTTAACTTTTGCTAATTAAAAAAAAAGAACCCAGTTAACCTTCAAATCAAAAGCACTGAGTTCCTTGTCTTCCAAAGCTTTTTGTAGTTCTAAAGTTCGCTGATGCATGTCACTCTGGCTGGCAATGCGAGCTTGAAGCTGTTCTGTTAAATCTGCAATCTACAAAAAGAAGACAGGCCATTGTAACTTGATATTTGGTACATTGATTTAATAATACAAACATTATTGTAAAATCAATGCAATTGGTATTGATGGTTGCCTCTGTTTTTCATAATATAAATTAATATATAATGATGAATGATTATATCTATATATAATCATCAACATCCCATAACCCTTGAGGTCATTGGGGCACCAGTGACGACTTCAACAACCTTATCCACTTCTCTCTATCTTCAGTCATTCTTTGGGAATATATTTATTTATTATTATATATTTATTTAGGTAACATCAGCATCAATCTGTCATTTATGCTTTATATATTTCATTATGGCTGGAGAAAAGGCTTCATATATTGGATTGCTTAGTGTTTACCTAAGCTTTTAGCAATCATCATCATGTTGATAGAAACACTTTTCTGTCCACTGTTAGTTTTTTTTTTTTCATACTAAATTCACTTTTGCATGGACAATGTAAACTCCTGGGTAAAATAGCAATCACTTATAAGTGATCAAAGTGTATGCTATAGCTACGTTAACAACAATAACAAACTTATTGTCCAATAGAAATAAAAAGTGAGCAAGCTGTTTTCAATAAAGCCAATACTTACATGTAAAGTTAATAGCTGTAAAATCAGTTGTAAAAGAAACTAAGTGATTAGGAGTAGGTTATCATATATAGATGACACAAAAATACATACTGTACATTAATAATCATCATGGCTCTCAGAGTTTGATGACTATAATAGTATTTCATCAATCTCAAAACTTGATGAGGAAAACACTATCACTCTCAATATACAATGAACGCTCATGTGAGAATTTTGTCTGAAATTTGTTTTTCTTTATCATTTATAAACTAAGAATCACTATCACTGCTGTGATATTGTTAAGTTAAATTGATAACAGTTTTAAATAATTTAAACACGGTCAAAACTTTAAAAAAAAATTTGATGTTTCATTTCCCCAGTCTAAAGAAAAAGGCTGAGACCAATAATAGAATTGAGCGATTCTAAAATGGGGTTCCGAAAAAACAGAGGATGTACTGACACATTATTCACATTAAAACAGCTTGCAGAAAAAAATGACAGAACACATTCAAAACTTACACATAGCCTTCATTGACCAGGAAAAAGCATTCGACAGAGTAAACAGAGAACAACTGAAGGAGATACTTACAACATACGGAGTAAGCCTACATCTAACCAACCTAATTAAAAGTCTCTACATCAACAGCAGCTGCAGGGTCTGAACAGCAGCAAGTTACACAGACCACTTCGAAGTTAGATCAGGCTTAAGACAGAGGTGCGTACTATCCCCCCTACTGTTTATTACATTCAAGGACTATATATGCAAGCTAGTCAACCCATCAGAGACAGAGATCAACGAGCTTTTATTTGCAGACGATCAGGCACTAATACATGAAACAACAGAAGACCTACAAGAACACTTAAACTCAACAGCTCAGCACAAAATACAACATGAAAATCAACATCAACAAAACAGAAGCCATGAATGTCGCCAAAAATAAACAGAACATCAAAATAACTATAGAAGGCAGGCAACTAAAACAAGTAGAGGAATTCAAATACCTAGGAAGTTTAATGACAAATAATAATTCTCAAACAGCAGAGATAGAATCAAGATGCAACAAAGCTTGTCAAATCATTGGACAGTTATCAATTGTCAAACAAGGAAATAACTCTGGAGGCAAAACGAGCACTATACAATACAATCTTCATCCCAACATTGTGCTACCAATGCCAGAATTGGACCCTAGATGCAAAAACAATAAGAAAAATAACCTCTACAGAGATGAAATGTGTTAGACAAATGACAGGAAACAGTGTGAGATAAGGTCAGAAATGAAGAACTGAGAAAAAAGATAGGAATGGCCCCCGCCATAGAATATATAAGGAAACAACAGATAAAATGGTTTGGCCACATGACAAGGCAGAAAGATCAAAACACAACACAGCAAGCCTTCAATAAATGTTGTGAGAACACCAGACCCAAGGGTCAACCATGAAAAAGATGGATTAATGGAATATTAGAAGCAGAGGTGAACAGAATAGCAAGACCGCAAATTATATCTCCCCTCTAACCGCAAATTATATCTCCCCTCTACGCTGAAAGGCAAATGAGGAAGGAAAGAAGTAGAAGTCGTCTAAAGAAACAGAAATTAACTTACTTCTATCTGAAGTCTATGCTGAGAACTGGCATTTCTATCTTTCCCTTCAATCATGTGTTCAAGTCTTTCAATCTCTCTCTGATGCTCCTCCCTTTCTTGTTCACGCTCTGCCATTTGCTCCTAGTAATAAAATCAAAACATCAGAATTGTTTAACAAAGATAATTCATAAGCACACAATAAATGTTATAGTACAAAAAGAGGAAACACTCCAGTCACACTTCAAGTGTGATATATAGGCAATAAGTTGCTTAAGACATATTTTTCAACCATCAACACATTCTCTGGTAATGTAGTCAGAGTTATGCGAATATTTTTTTTCCACAACAAAATAAAGTCTCTATTTAAGGATAGGTGAACTTAGAAGCCATCAATCAGAATTGAACTAAATCAGTCCATAGCAGACTAACCCACTAACTCTCTACTGATGCTTCTGAACTACAGCAATTAGCAAAATTTGAATGCAGCAAAACGTTTAAATATTTTGAAACACTGATGTGGCATCAGGAAGAAAAGAAACTAATTCCACAGCAAGCAGGATTCTGACAGTACTGACTTACCACAGACTAGATCATCTACATAGTCCACAAAATAGAAAATGCTTCCAAGATAATATATATACAGTCGAACCTGGTCTTAGGACCACCTGTTTAAAGCGTTTCCCTGGTTATAGGACCGGGTCTACAATTTCCCCGAGTTTTTTACTATATGCTAACACTGATTACGGCGCTCACCGTATGACGCGACCAGAGACCAGGCTAATTAACCGCCGCCAATGTTATTTATCCCGTTTACGACGACCAGCCAGTCCTTCGTCTCGCTGGGAGCTATAAACGATCGACACAGGTGTTGATGTTTTCCCGTATTTAGTGAGTCCCAGATTACAGTGGGACGTGTTACGTTTATCAGTCAATACTGGTGCAGACACAGATCTATGATTCGTGAAGTGACATCACTTCGCGGTTCCGTCTAGACCAGAGTAGACCATTGCGTGGCCCGTATAAATTACAGGAATTAACTAAAGAATTAGTCATTGCCCGCTTAGAGTGTATTCATGTACATGTACAGTATCTCAGTGAATTATTTTTGTGGATTTTAAAAGTGTTACACACAATATAGGAAATGGCCAGTGTCAAAAGTGTAAAACCAAAAGCATTAACGCTGGAAGAACGAATATCAGTGATTCGACAAAATCAGCAAGGTAAAAGTTCGCGATTATTGGCAGAACAGTTTGGAGTGGGAAAGACACAGATTTTACGTATGTTAAAGAGAAAAGCCGAGTATATGAATGACTTTGAAAATAATGCACCAAGTATGAAAAGAAGGAATAGCAGGAAAACGGGAAATGAAGACATAAATACACTTTGTTGGAAATGGTGTCAATCAGCACTTGCACGAAAAATTCCGTTATCTGGGCCGATGATCAAAGAACGAGCTTTACAGTTTGCAAAAGAATTGGAAAACTCAGTCTTTAAAGCATCGAACGGCTGGTTAGAGGCCTTCATTAAAAGACACAATCTTGTGTTTGGTAAGCAATGTGGCGAAGTCGGTGATTCAGATATGAGTGCTGCGGCTGACTGGACTTCTAAATTATCCGAGATATGCTATGGTTACGCTGCTCAAGACATTTTTAATTTAGATGAAACCGGGTTATTTTTCAAAGCGACTACTGACAAAACATTTTTTGTCAAAGGAGAAAAATGCGCTGGGGGTAAAAAAAGCAAAGAGCGAATAACAGTGATGCTATGCACTAACATGTTGGGGGAACGAGAACCGGCTTTAGTGATTGGGAAAGCAGCTAACCCTAGGATTTTTAAAAACATCAACATAAACACACTGCCAGTGATTTACAGAAACAACAAAAAGGCATGGATGACTGCAGCTATATTTGAAGATTGGCTGAAAAGTTTTGACCGTAAGATGCAGAAAAAAAAGCGCCACATTATTTTATTTGTTGACAACGCTACCTGTCATCCCAAGATCGAACTACAGAATGTTAAGCTGCAGTTTCTGCCACCCAACACAACTGCATTAGTTCAACCCCTAGACCAGGGTGTCATTCAGACATTTAAATTAAAGTTTAGACAAAAACAGCTTCTACATCTTATCACAGTCATGGAATCAAACAAGGATGCTTCCGGAACCGAACTCATGAAACAGGTCAATTTACTGGATGTAGTCTACTGGATTGCTGCAGCATGGAAAGAAGTGGACAACTCAACCATCCTTAAGCGTTTCTGTAAAGCAGGTTTTCATTGTCCTGCTGAAACACACGCATATTCTCTGACGCACATGGAATCTGCATCAAAGACCGACGTGCAAATTGTTTCTACTGCAATTTCTACTGCTTTGGATAACCTTTCAAAAGAATTGTTTGGATACCAATTGACAGACATCTCCATGATTGATTCAGGGCTCCAAACTTGCAACACAATAGAAACAAACTGGGATCTTCCTGCCACTGCAATTTTAGCTGCTGAGGATGTGAATAGTGAATCAGACAACGAACAAGATTCTACTGACATTGAGAAAACATACACTATCGCAGATGCACATAATGCTTTGGAGCTTCTGCGCACCTATTCAATAACAAACGGGAGATCTGACATACTAGACGTTATCATGGACTTGAGAGAAAAATTGAACTTATCGTTTATTTTATCTGTCAAACAACAGACTACCATATTGGATTTTTTTTCAAGTCAAAAGTGATACATGTACAGTATAAGTGGAATCTGTGTATGTGTGTTTTATTTTTGTGTGTTTAACTATCGTGTTTAATGAAAAGTGTCCAACCAGTGGCTATTGTAGACCGACATGTGCACTATGTTCTACTCATGGATTACGCTGATTTGCAGGTTAGTTTTCATAGTGCTTAGGATAAAATTTTTTTTATCGCTCTATTTATTATGTGAAACCTGTGAGGCAGGACCACCTGTCCTATGGGACCAGTTTTTGAAAGTCCCGTGAATGGTCGCCTTAGACAGGTTCGACTGTATATACTTTAGCAGTCTAGCTAGATTTTAAAAAGGCATTAGCTAAAGTATGGAAGAGGGAATGAAAATGGGATATAAAGAAATAATATTTATGGAAGAATGTACAAATGTACTGCAAGAAAACAAGCAAATGAGCAGACCTGGAGAATATGGACATTGATTAGAGTTGTGGTGTTCCACAGTGAGGAGAGTTTATAAGCAACATTATTTCTTCTGTACATAAATGGCATTACAGAGTACATTACAAAAATAAGTCAATAACTCCATATTTTCTGATGGTTTAGCCCTGTAGACCACAGAAGAAAACATTATGACATAACAAGAAGTACCCAAACTCTTCATCAATGAAGTCGTACAAAAATATGACTCCATGGCAATAGGAAAATTAATTTTAATGCAGAAGCTCTAAAAGCTTTAGCTAAAGCTTTCTTGAAGAAGAAAAGCAAAGAAGAAAACATTGTATTCTCAAGAAACACTTTATCAGTAGTTACAGAGGAGTAATGGAA
Source organism: Megaustenia siamemsis (assembly GCA_032433765.1). NCBI lineage: Eukaryota > Metazoa > Mollusca > Gastropoda > Stylommatophora > Ariophantidae > Megaustenia > Megaustenia siamemsis. The sequence continues at coordinate 120,629,848 of JAVIAB010000092.1, read as the reverse complement.
GTGAAAACCTGAATGATTTAAGAGCAACACTTTAAAAGATCTGCCAGCAATGCTGAAGAAATGTGCTTCAGTGAATCCCATCTTACTGCATTATTCTTGGAAATGATGAGACAGACAAGCTGGCAAAGGTGGCTGGTAAACTATACCAGTCAGATACAGGTAAGGTAAGGTAAAGTATGAGACTTGAACCGGCGTCTTAGCACGTGAGTTTACACCCATATGTGCTCAGCCGCCTATCCAGAAATGTTCGGAGATTTCTGTATAGTGTCGCCTCAAGCATTGAAACTTAGATGCGAAGCAACATTTCTCACCTTCCCGGGGTAATACCCTGGTACCCATTTCTACCAACGGCTGGGTCGACCATGTGGGTATTTTTTTTTTTCCAACCACGAGTACAATTCACACTGCTCCCAGCGGAAATCGAACACGGGTTGTTTGAATCAAACACGGGTTGTCCGAACGTCGGTAGTCCAGTCGGGTGGTTTTCCCAACTCAGCTACCGAGAGTCAGAGAGATTTCTTAGAAACAGATATATTAACAAACGGGATACAGAATATATGGATTACCAAAAGAACAAAACTACTACCAGCTCAATAAAAATAAACAAATAGCAATTTTTAGGCTCAAAGCAGACCATAAAAGACTATCATATTTTCATCACTCTAATTATAGGAGTCTCTGTTGAATGTGCTCTGGCAGACTGGTGAGCACCTGTTACAATCATGTCCAAACATATGACAAGCACAAAAGACTTTTTCAGCCATCATAAGTACTATACCTCAACAAGCTGAATGGAGATATCATCAGCTGTATCTAATGATTAATTTTAACATTAACATCTAAAGGTATATGCAGAAGAAGTGTAATATATAACTTTCACTTATGTAAACATCTTCAATATAACCAAAAGCCAGTAATTTACTTTTAACTTTTTCAATATTTCAATTTTCTCAAAAACTGAGAATGAATAAAACAAAATCTCACTTCAACAAAGGCTTTGCTGGCTTTGAGTTGTCTCTCCACATTCTCCAGCTGTAACCGCATGTCCTCTAAAGCACGGTTTCTTTCCTCCATGGCTGATTCATGGCGGCGTTCAGACTCCTCTGTTGCTGCTTCCTGTTCTGACAGTTGCCTACGAGCCTGGTCAATCTGGTACTGTAGTTGATTAGAGAGTTCTTTCTTGTCCTGGCCGAGACTTGTTATCTCTCCAAACAATGCTGTATTGATAGCATGCAATAAGGATTGATGATTATTTTGTAAGGATTCATTACTTTGTAAAGAATTTATATGCAAACAACAAATGAAAGAGAAAAAAAAAACACAGAATAAATCCACTTCTGAATTGATGTAATATTTATGTATTTAAATGCAAAAGAGATTAAACTAACAAATGTAAGGTAATTTATATTGGCAGTTTTTCTGAAAGAAAAAGTCTGTAATTTTTGTTAACTTTTACCTTAAATTGTAAGAAGAAACAAGCAACAACATGCACAAAATATAAACAAATAAAATACAATCAACATTATGTTAATTTAAGAAAGCACTTTTTTTTTCCTAAAAAATATATGAAAGAAAAAAAGAATGAAATTGGTCTCAGCATTATTATGTATCAATTTGACAAGTGTTAGTGATATTTATTAGTTCAGCCCAAAAAAACATTGACCCTAGATTACGAACCTATCTGTAACTCTCCCAGTTATATCATAGTAAAAATTACTACCACTTAATGTAACATTAGGTGCCTTAAAAATAGAAATTTCTATGAACTTTTGACACACTCCTATGTGTTCACACTAGGCAAAACATGGGAACTCAAAATTATTGGCTCAGGTTGATTTATGACCTGAGTTTCACCTCTTGGACCAGACATGTTGCAATGTCTATCGGTACAGTCGTCTTAAGTCCGTCAGCATGTTTGGCTACTTTGTAGCATTATTTGTTTTGTATCCCGGGTCAAAAAGGGTTGTTTGATGTCTGCCAAAAACCGAGGAAATATCCCTGGTCACAGAAAACCTAATTCTTGAAAATATTAGATTTTTTTTTTTTTTCACATTAAATGATGTTCGCAATCTCAACAAAAAAATATATAAATAAAAATTTTTTTAATTCCAACATCAATGGAAACAAATTAAACACCGGAAGTGGTAATTAGGAAGGTTCACTAAGGAGGGTAATATTTGAGCTTTAAAAAATGTCAAATTTTGAGGAATTTGTGTGTTAATGCAGTAATTTTTACTATGAAATTGTAGTCTAGGGTTAATTATTATAAAAAAGTTCAAGAAAGAACACTAACTATCATTCCACGTGACATGCACCAGAACGAAAAATCATATGCATCAAGTGTACTGTTCTCTAAAAGTTAACCCCCCCCCAAAAAAATGACAGTAAATTTATTATTAGTAAAATATCACTTGACCATACTACTAATTCTAAAACACACCCTACACATCTAACATAAGTATAATAAACACACGCAACAAGATGAAAAAATAACTGTCAACCTTAAAAATGAATGTGGATTAGGTTTGGTAGCTAAAGTGGAAAGGAAAACACCTGTGGATCTGGTGGTTTGATTATGAAGTAAAGTTTTAGTCTGCTAAATAATAAAAAAAAACATGCCACAAAAAGTATAAAAAAGAGAGGTACATAGAAAACGCATTCTAAATATTATGTAAAAACTCTACCTTTACTAGCGTCAACTTTGAGAAGAAAAACATAAGTTCAAAATAAGGAGTAAAGGAATTAAATGAAACAAAATACAGCAAGATCAAATGCTTGCACAGACTGGAATAATCTGTTTAGTTGAGTTATAATCATTGCAGATCAAACAATAAGTTCATAACTGTTCAGATCACCTTCTCAAAAAATACTGTAGAGTTAAACAACTGAGAAATACAAGTCCCCTGTCCATGCTGAAGAGGTTTGAATGAAAGTTAATCCTGAACATGGAAGCTAAGAAAATTTTTAAAGAACAAAATCTTAACAGAAGTTGCTTACATATAAAATGACAGAAGAATAAGAAAGATGTAGTGAAACATGGCTAATTCAAGAATATGCAACAGAAGAATAAAACAGAATGTCGTAAATAAGACTGGGACATAAAAGAAATATCTTATGTTGACACAGACAAGAAATCAGTTCAATCTGCCATCATTTGAACATATGACAATCATATGGGATAAGAATCAAATTGGAATTGCTGAAATGTGTGCACAATAAAAGTGAAAAACAAAAACATTACAAATACATATTGGTAAACATTAATTGTTACAGACGCCTAAAGTAGACAAGAAGTAAAAATCAATCATGCATGGTTCAATACTCAAGCAGTGGGATGACAGTGATAAATGATATTGTGCACAAACCTGGTGGAGTGTCAGCAGGTGATGATGACTCCTGCTGGCTCTTGGCTGTACACAAAAGACAACACAAATCATGCTCATTCACAAGTAATATTGTCACATATTTACAACAAAGATGGCCCAAGAAAAATTACATGAACCCTCATAGATTGATGAACTTAGCCTGCATATTTGACACCGATATGAAATATGTAAATTTTTAAAAAAGATATAACAAACTACTGAAAATGGATTTTGTACTTCTCACCCCACCCTAAATGTTCAAAAAATAAATTTAGAAAATAAGAAATTATTATTTCTTTTTTAATTCATTTACTTGTAATTGACATTAAGCACACTATTTATAGATTAAGCAGAGATATTTGTAATTTTAACAAATAGGTTTACAAATAAATATTAAGATATTGGATTATCCCTTAATTTTCTGTTTAAACAAAAAAAATATATTACTGCAAAAATCTCTAAATATATATCAGCGACATACTGTTCAAATAATAATAAACACATTTTCTTTTAATACTACTGAAATCAAACCAGATGCTAAATTCTTAAAATAACTAGAACTTATTAATTTTTTTTTTTAATTATCTTTAAAAAATATGTGGTTTTGTTAACTTTTAATCTAACATATTTCAATGCCAACAGCTGCAGCTTGAAGCTTTCATTCTAACATTTACAAAGAAAACTTATAAAAACATACAAAAATACACAAAACATTTCAATTTATGAATGCTCCTGTGCAATTCAACCACCATCATTTCATTAAAAGAAATAATTATTACTAAGTAAAACTAGTAATTTTCAATATATATCCTGCTTACGTAAGTCACTTGATTTTAAAGAAATAGTCAGCTCATATAATTTTAAACCTCTCTTGCTTTGCATGCAAAATCTAGGGTATAGACCATGCAACTAAAGAATACAACCATGCAAAGACATTAAACAAGAAAAAAGAGCTTCATAAAATAAGTATTTCATTAGTTTTCTAATACTGCTAACAACGAATTTTTAAAAAAACAAAACTGAAAAAGACCATTTTAAAGTGATAATTTAATAATAGTGATGCATATTGTAATAATTTGTTAATATATAGTGATCATTATTAAGGGACTTTACATATTGGTAGACTATAGTTATCCAACAATCACTTTATTTTTAAATATTTGCACTAATAGATGGAAATATTCAAGGTTTGTGAACAAAAAAAATTAAATAGAGGGAGCTGAAATTATAGTTTTATATGTTTGGGATTATTACAATTTAATTTGGTAACTAAAAAGTATTGATACAAGCAAGAGTAATGCATATATATAAAGTGATCATATTGCTACAATAAACCAGGTTCTTTTACGTTCTAATTTTTATTTGAAAAAATAATAACCTCTACAGTTAAAAAAATATATTTGCAAAAATTGATCATGCAAAACCTCCACCTCAACCATGACTTTTCAAATCTGCATCAAAAGCAAATTAAGATTCTACTTTCAGTAATCAAGGTACATTTGCTGAAGACAATAATAAAATTTCAATTAATTATTACTGAGGAATCTCTAAATCAAGAGATGAATATAAATAACACACATAGTCAACTTTGTTCTCTTTTGTTTACGGATCTGTCCAAGTCCAAGTAAAAATACCTCTGTTCTTGTGTAATTTTGAAACATCTGCTGAAAACAATTTTCTTAATTGATTACTCTTTCTATATGACTTCTTCCATATCTACTATATTTTGACCTTAGGCAACTAGTTGTTTTGTCATTTAAATACATTGTATGCCTTGGAGATTTCTGCTAAGTTTCTTGCAACTAAATTGAACTGAAAGCAAATCTGAGGTTATTAACTTGAAACTGGCAATCTAGAAAGTTCCTCAGTATTCATCAGTCTTATCTTCAAGATATGGCACAGTGCAACATTTCAGTTACCAGATTGTAACTGTATGATTTTGTTTTTCAACTATTGGTTATCCTTATTTGCTTTGTTTACATTGTAACAATATTAGAAAATTTAAGTGTCTCCACTGATTGATCTTTCAATATCTTGCTACACACAACACAACCACCTCCATATTTTAGATTCTATAATTACTTATCAAATGTTTAAAAATTGTATTTCTGATTGTCTGGCTTTGTTCATTTATCCTACTACCCAGTTCAAGATCCCTCCTTTTAACCCCGTCACGCCAAGTGGCGTATAGGAAAATATGGTGTTAGTGACCCTATATTTTACAGACCTTCAGCACATGATTTTTGGGGTAATGTGGTCGGTATTACGCCCGTACTGCTTTTCTTTCCCAGAAATAAATCTGGTACCCATTTAAGGCTGGGTGAACCCGGAAGCCGTCGGTTTGGATCAAACCCTACCCCTTGTCCTTTGTAGTCCAGTTCACTAACCACTGAGCTATTGTGGCTCCCCAGTTCAAGATCACAAGAAAGAATTTTTGGGATAGCAGATTACACATTTACTACCTCTAAATTAAGGAGACGGAAAGAGAAATCAGGAAAACTTTCCATGCTTTGACTTAATTTAATTTTTTTTTTTCTCACATGAATGATTAGTTTACTTTAACTCTTTCCATATGTTTTGACGTACAGTATGTCACACTGATTTCAATCGCATACATTTAGCCGCAGAATGCATCACCCTCAATCTGATTAGTGTAAACTGTCATCAGACCGTATTCCTTTTACATGTCTTTTATCATCTTGGTATTGGTGAAATTTAATTCCTTGTTCTATTATATAAAAATTAACATATAACATGTATATGTTAGTTAAATATAAATATGTAGATTGATATTTAAAACCATGAAAAATGTTATCTCTGAAATCTCTCCTACTGCATTGATAAGAACAATCCGTACTAAAAGAGTTAAGCCGCCTTTTTTTTTTTAATCAAAAAAGCTAGAATTCATTGGTGTATACATTCTCAGGACATATGACAAAATACAGTCATGGTTACAGCACAAAGAAATCCTTCAAAAGTCAAAATCTAAGTGACAAAACTAAAACTTAATTGTAACAACCTTTACGGCATTATCTCATTATTGGGGTCTGTCGCGGGGATATGACTTAAATTGTAAATATTTGGAAATCATGCCCAAAATAAATAATAATCTACCAGTACATTATGATAATAAATTATTACTCAAAGCCTCACTTGATACCAAAAACCTATGAAAATTAATGAACACTAAAATATTTAAACAGCACTCATTATGCAGATTTGAAGAAAGTGGAATGTAATGTATTTAAAGTGTGAAAGTGTCATATATTCAAATAAACGTTTACATATATACAAGCAAAATGTGCTATACCATTCCTGTTTTGATCATACAGATGCACTTAAGAGTGGAAAATACATCAAAGTTAGGAGGGACTAAGGTTAATAAAAAGGGGAAAGGTGTGACAAAGGAATAAGGAAAAAATTAACCCCAATTAATTTAATGGACAACAAAAAAAATAACTAACATATTATCAGAAACACTAGTCTATAATGACTCAATAATAACTACCAATTTGTTAAAACAGGTGGTGACTATATTAACTTTCTTTAACTAAGTGCAATCATAAAGGAAAGTGGTTAATCACCTGTTGATCTGGATGGTCTACAATCAATTCCCAACGACAATAATTTTTTTTTTTTTCAACAGACATGGCTTCAGAGTTTACCCAACTTCTGAAAATGGGTACCAGAAATCTTTGGGAAAGTAAATCAGCCTACCATGAAACTGACCACATCGTTCATAAATGTATTTGTAGTCATGAAAAGATGTATAATTTTTACACATACACCTAATGGCATGATAGAGATCAATACCAAAAAGGAAGATGAATATCCTTTACCTTTACATGCAACTAGATAGGTACTCTCTGTGGCTGTTGGCATTCATGTAACAGAATTTAAGACAGGCAATTACAAGACAGGCAATTACCAGACAAATCTACGAATCAATCAATTCTTAACAAATGCAACCAAAAGGAAAGAAACACACAGTAACAATAGTTAAATGTTGAAACTGGACAGACTATGCACTAGAGGCGATTTAAAAATCATTACAAGAACTGATATGCAATGAATTACAACGGAAAGATGGAAGAATGGCAACCACAATCATCAACCAAGAGAAAAATAGTGACGGTAAAGATGCACAGTGTGGGCCAGACTTAATGCATCCAGTGTTAATAGTCACAGATAAATTATATTATACTAAAAATAATGTTCCGGTTGTTTCCAAAATGGAGGAATTGTTTTTCTCCGGCTTGGTATAGAACCGTTGATCAGAGGTTTAACAAGCCGCTATCGTAAAAACGATGTTGTTAATGAAACGTAGACCTGATACAGAATGTGTAAATTAGCAGTAGATAGTAGTGATAGTTTTTTCGGCCCTAAAACAACAACAAAAATAGGATTCTGGAATGTGCGAACAATGGCCGCTCCGACGAAACATGCACAGGTCGCGAGCGAGATGGACAGATACGATCTAGATATTTTAGGATTAAGCGAAATGCGCTGGCCTGGAACAGGTAGGAGATCTATTGATAATAAAATAGTAGTTTTTTCTGGAAGGGAAGATGGAAAACACCGTGAAGGAGTAGGCATAATGATGACAGACAAAGCTGCAAGAAGTTTATCAGAATGGGAACCGGTAAATAGCCGTCTGATACGAACACGATACAAAACAAAACATGGAAGACTTTCAATTATTCAATGTTATGCGCCTACTAACGAAGCTGATGATGAAGTTAAGGATGATTTTTATAACCAACTGCAACAACTTATAAACAAAATACCAAAACACGATCTTTTAATTGTAATGGGAGACTTCAACGCCAAAGTAGGACAAGATAACGCAGGAGTGGAACATGTGATGGGGAGAGAAGGCTGTAATACAACAAGTCAGAATGGAGAAAGATTAATAGAATTATGTTTAATAGAAAATTTAGTTATAGGTGGGACATTATTTCCACATAAAAATATCCACAAAACAACATGGATATCTCCTGATGATAGAACATCAAATCAAATTGACCACCTATGTATTAAACAACAATTCAGATCATCATTAATAGATGTAAGAGCATACAGAGGTGCTGATGTTAATAGTGACCACAACCTGTGCATTGGGAAAATAAGATTAAAATTTAGAAACCAACAGAAGAGGTCAATTACACATAAAATTGATAGTCATAAACTGAAAGATGAAGCAATAAAGGAAAAGTTTAACATAGAGCTAAGTAATTGTTATTCAGCACTTGGTGAAATAGACTTAGATATCAATGAAATGTGGGACTCACAGAGCAAAATACTAATGACAGCAGCAGAAGCAAGTGCTGGACTGAAGAAAATGGAAAAACGAGCTTGGATCTCAGACACCACATGGAAATACATCAAAGAAAGAAGAGAAGCGAAGAGAGCCATGACTAATGTAAAGACAGATCTTGGAAAGGTTCTGGCAAAAGCAACATACAAAGAATTAGACAACAAAGTGAAAAGTTCGGCAAGAAGAGATACAAGAGCTTATATAGACAACTTGGCAGAGAAAGCAGAGACAGCTGCAATTACAGGAGACAGCAGAACTCTTTATACTGTACAAAAGATGCTGACAAACACCTATACATCCAGTGGAACACCAATTCTAGACAAATCTGGATTAATGCTAACAACAAGCGCAGACATAAAAGCCCGTTGGGCGGAACACTTCAAAGAAATTCTTAACCGTCCACTACCTCACAGTTTAATAGATTTTGAAGCTGAAACACCAGCAGCAGAATTAGATGTAAATTTAGATGACTTCACCTTGAGCGAAATAGAAACCACCTTAAAGCTAATGACCAATAACAAGGCTGCTGGAGAGGATAAGTTAACAGCTGAGATCCTCAAGGCAATTGATAGCCATAATTTAATACATCTCCAAAAAATGTTCAACATCATTTGGAAAACAGAGAAGACGCCTCATAAATGGAAAAAAGGAATCATTGTTAAGATCCCAAAAAAGGGCAATCTTAGAGATTGTAACAATTGGAGAGGCGTGACACTTTTGTCAGTTGCCTCAAAATTATTCTGTAAAATCATCCTAAATAGAATAAAGGATTCAATAGATACAGTAATGCGTGAAGAACAGGCTGGGTTTAGAAAAGGGAGAAGCTGTCTTGACCACATTTTCACTCTACGACTTATATTGGAGGAACACATTGAAAAGCAAAAACCTTTTGTACTTAACTTCATCGACTTCAAAAAAGCATTTGATAGTATTCATAGAGATTCTTTGTGGAAAATTCTGAAGCAATATGGCTTACCATCAAAAATCATAAATATTATCAAAGACATGTATGATGGTTACACATGTGCAGTTCGAACAGAGGAAGGACTGAGCGAATGTTTCCCAATAGAAACTGGGGTTAAACAAGGATGTATTTTATCGCCCTTGTTATTTGGAATTGTTATGGACTTCATAATGAAGAAATGCTGCACTGGTAATAAAGGCATCGAATGGATACAAGGAGACCATTTGGAGGACCTGGACTTTGCTGATGACATAGTTCTCATCAGCAATCAGATAAAAACGATGCAGGAAAACACAAATGAACTATCATCAATAGCCAGCAAAATTGGGCTTGAGGTCAATCATGAAAAGACTAAAGTCATGAAAAGTTTAATTCCAACAAGTGACAAAATATACATGGAAAACAAACCAGTAGAAGAGATCGATCACTTCATCTATCTTGGAAGTCACATTGATCGAGAAGGGGATACGAGCAAAGAAATTAGAATCAGACTGGCTAAAGCAGCAATGTCTTTCAGAAGCCTTGAAAAGTTGTGGAAATCAAAACTCATTAGCACAAACACAAAACTTAGGCTATTCAAATCAAATGTACTATCAACCCTTACGTATGCGTGTGAAAGCTGGAAAACAACAAGAGATATAGAAACAAAGTTGAACGCATTCGAAAATAAATGTCTAAGGAAAATACTTGGTATAGAATGGAACGAATTCAAAACAAACGAGGAAATTAGAGAAATCGCCAATCAACCACTAATATCTTCAGTAATAAAGAAAAGACGATGGTCATACGTTGGACATGTGATGAGAAGAGATAATAATCGAATAGCAAAGCAAGCCCTCATATGGGAAACAACAGGTAAAAGAAAAAGAGGAAGACCCAGGGAGACACTGAGAAGAACATTGATGAGAGAGGCAAGAGCAGCAGGAATCGGCTCCCTCAATGAGATAGAACTGCTTGCACAGAACAGAGACAGATGGCGAGATTTGATAAAATATCTTTAAAAGAAAACTGCTAGAACAAAAATTCATATAGGAGAAGGTGTATCTTGGTCTACGCCCTATGGGCCGGTTACGGCTCGAAAGGTCAATAGATAGATAGATAGAAAAATAATTTATATACATACAGAATGCATTGGATACTTTTCTATTACAATTTTATTATGTTACATAGAAGAAATGCAAGTTTAATTTTATATTCATCTACAACTATCTATCTATTAACCTTTCAAGCCGTAGCCAGCCCATAGGGCGTAGACCAAGATACTCCTTCTCTTATCTGAATTTTTGTTCTAGCAGTTTTCAATTCTTTTAAAGATATTTTATCAAATCTCGCCATTTGTCTCTGTTCTGTGCAAGCAGCTCTATCTCATTGAGGGAGCCGAATCCTGCTGCTCTTGCCTGTCTCATCAATGTTCTTCTCAGTGTCTCTCTGGGTCTTCCTCTTTTTCTCTTACCTGTTGTTTCCCAGATGAGGGCTTGCTTTGCTATTCGGTTATTATCTCTTCTCATCACATGTCCAACATATGACCATCGTCTTTTCTTTATTACTGAAGATATTAGTGGTTGGTTGGTTTCCAGTTGTTTCCAAAATGGAGGAATTGTTTTTCTCCTGCTTGGTATAGAACCGTTGATCAGAGGTTTAACAAGCCGCTATCGTAAAAACGATGTTGTTAAAGAAACGTAGACCTGATACAGAGTGTGTAAATTAGCATCTACAACTACCAGCTGTAAATTATGAAGACAGATATCAGAGATATATGACTAGAGACTTTTCACATATGAATTAGCATTTTTTTCCTTGGAAAACAAAATGGCTGAAACGAGAAACCAAAAACTAAAAACCCACAGGAAATTTAGAGATGAAATAGGAATAAATAAAAGGTGTGGGAAAAATGAATCCTCATCCAAGAATCTTACCTTGGAAACAAGATATGTGTCCATGAACTGTGTAAGCTGAAATAACTTTGCATTAGAAAGTTATATACAAACTGAAGAAGAATAAATTGGAAATTCTCACTTGTATGCTGCAGACTAACTATTGTTCGCTATTTGTTCCCTTATCCCAAACTAACTAATTATAAAAAATGTGCATATTCATAACAGTTCTGCCTTTTTATAAGTTGACCTACATAATTTGTCATTTTCATTCTTTAAAGCATAAAAGCTGTTACTAACTGAGTTTAATATTAATACACTATAAAATATAATTTGAAAGAAAATGAGAACTGATTTTAGATAGAGAGTAAAAAAAATTATGTAACTCTTCTAAGAGTTCTTTTAGACAAAAGATATAATGCAAACTAATATATGTCTACTTGTTATTTTATTTGGTTATTGGTTATGGAAGGCCTCGGTTTCACAGCAAACGAATTAAAATCCATAATTGCTCAACCGCCCGTGCCAGTGGAATCATCCGAATTACTAACTCATGTTATTTTATTTGATAAGAACTACTATCTTTTTAAAAGTTTCAATAACTTTATTACCATGTTCCATTTAAAAAAGAAAATTTAATTAATGACATAAAAAGTCATAACTACTGGAACAATTTCATTACTCATGTTAGAAAGTGTTTCATGCTGTATAAATTGTAGATTTATGTATAGGTCGTTTCAAAATATTTTGAAGGTGTTTAAAATTCCATATCTCTGCAACCAATTGATTGATAATGCTGAAATTTTGCATATGGTCTTGTGATTTTTTGGTCCCAAGAAGTACATTCATTTCCTCACCAACAAACGTATAGTTTTAAATATTCTTTATTTGAAGTATACAAATTTAAGGCATTTTGGTCAAACCATATATTTGGAGGAATTACCGCTTCATATGAGTGAGCACCCACGAACTTGTCATCTTGAACGTAATGCGCGCCAATTTCCCTGTTTTAAGCACTAAAAAACACATAAAACGCGTCATAGTTATAATTTTATATCCGGTGCATCCCATTTCCTGTCGTTTTGTTGTGATTTATGTGCAACGGCGTATCCTAATTATTGGGTAATTTCGTTAAATTTGTGATCTGTTAGTCAATGGGTATAAAAGTAAAGTTCCTTACATTGCAATCAGTGGCAATAAAGGTGTATAAATATTTTTGCATAGAAGCTAAGCGTGGAAAACTGTATCGAAGCATCTCAAAGCCAGAAAAGAGAACTATTCACGCATTGGGTATAAGCAAACGCTTTTTCAAACAAGTGCTTAAAGCTAACGGAGTGTCCAGTTCAATCAAGACTAGGACGCTAGGAAGAAAGAAAGTAGTAGATAGTTTTGACAAGGAAGTGATTAGAAGAGCAATTTGTAAAATGTTCGATTCCAAAGAAACTGTGACTTTAAGAAAACTGAAAATTCGACTGAGAGCAGAAAATGACATTGTTGTGTCGAAAACAACATTATGGAGAACTGTTAGAAGCATCGGTTTTACGTTTAGAAAGTACGATAGTGGTAGAAATGTCATCTGCGAGAAGCCGCACTTAGTTTCTATGAGGAGTAAATATTTACGTGAAGTACGGGAAATGCGTAACCAAGGTTATGATATTGTATTTCTAGATGAATCTTGGATAAATTCTCACCACGCAAGTGCAAAGGAATGGCAGTTATCAGATGGAAGTATTAAAAGATGTGTACCCACTGGAAAAGGACAGCGTATTATAATGGCACATGCAGGCAGCCGAAAAGAAGGGTTGGTGAAAAATGCAGAACTTATATTCACCTCTAATTATACTGACAACAGGGACTATCACACCGAGATGAATGGCCATATATTTAGAGAGTGGATTGAAAATACTCTTCTTCCAATTCTAGACAGACCATCCTGTCTGGTAATGGACAACGCATCGTACCACAACGCTGTGGCAGAAGAAGACAAAATTCCTACATCTACCAGTACAAAAGATGTTATAAAGATTTGGCTAAGAAAGGAAGGAATTCCATTTAACGAGGGATTTTTGAAACCTGAATTACTGTCACTTGTTAAGAAATCGCAAAAGACCAAAGTATTCCAAATAGACAAAATCATTCAACAGCATGGTCATACGTGCTTGAGACTGCCCCCTTATCATCCACAATTAAACCCCATTGAACTCGTTTGGGCAAAAATTAAAGGGCAGGTGGCAGCTGAGAATACAAGTTTTAAACTATGCGATATAAAAGGACTGACATACTGATATGCTGCTCTATCACAGATTGACAAAGATTTTTGGTGCAAATGTGAAGATCATGTCTTAAAAGAAGAAAATGACTATTGGAAAAAAGATGGACTATCGTTCGTTCAGCCCAGATTAGTAATCAATATGTTAGACTCCTCTGATTCAGAATAAATGAAATAATAATGGACGTTTTTATATGTCCGCATGATCAATCTTTAGCTAAAGTTGATAACGTTTTGAAAATGTAAAGATTCTTGATATGTGTACTGCAGGCATGCAAAGAAACTAAATCACTTTCATATGTCTTGTTTACGTAAAATAATGAAAGTCACATGGAAAGACATAAAACGAACAATGTAGCTCTTTACAGTGAAGAGGATCCCGTGCTTACATCGGACTCTTTAGTCACATGCGTACCCATAAACAATAACTTTGCTTGATATGTCATGCTCGTTATCGCTCGCAACGGATAATTAATTTTTTTTAATGTATTCTTTGTTGTATATTGTTTAAATAGTTTTCATTAATGGAACTGTTTATACGCTGATTTGTTTTAGACCGTCTGTAAAGGCTATAACATTGACATTCTCATAGTATTTTAAAGAAAGTAAACAATAGAAAGTATACAGTTGATAAACGCCTCCAACTTTCAAGTTGTGCAGAGACGCCTATGTCGAGAAGCTGATTTCCATTAATGTACGGTAAATTATTTTCTCCAGGAGCAAAAAGATCCGTAAATTCACTGAGATCAAAGGAAAGTGCTGCTTCATGATGAAGCATACTTCCTACATCATTAAATTTTGTGAAATCGGTGGGACCTTGGAAAAACAAGGCCAGATGCAAAAAATCAAGTTTGTAAGTGCAGGGAAAGAGGAGATATTTCATGTTAATCGTGAACATTTAGATTTGAAACGACCAATAGTATCAGATCTTTTTTTCTCTTCTGAAAGTAGAAAATCTTCTATAATCTGTCAAAAGTAATTTTTTTAAAATACCAATTTATACAGCAAGAAATTACAGAAAGAGAAAAATATATAGATGAGGTGGACATGTCTTTAGTATAGCAACTAACAATACTGTTTGAGGTATTACAACTGAAAAAAAAAAAGATTGCCTTTAAATGATAATACCAAATGTATACTCTAAATTACTTTAATATAAATTGTCAGAGAGCAACAGTTAATCTTATATTGCAGGTCATTGCTGTAGGAAATTCCTAATTTTATTCTTAAGTTGTTTATATCTGACTTTCAAAATAGTTAAAAATATTCTTCAAGATGTTTCAATTACATTTCTTTTTAGATTATACCCTTTTTCTATTTAGACTCTTCATTATTAAGCACATTTTAAAATATATACTATGTAATGTCATTTCTATCACAGGTGTAATAAAAACTCAGACCTGATCACATTACAGTGGCTACATTGGACAAGCAACCTTTATTTTCAAGTAGTGTAAATCACCCCAGAGACCCCAGTAATGGAAAAATACTGTGCTGTAAAGATAATTTTTTTTAAAATATATATGTATATATGTAACTTTGTTGTAGATACGGAACATTTTCATTGGAATAAGCTTGGGAGGTCCAGGAGAAGTCGAGCAGGAAAGAAGATATCAGTTGCTGAATGCCAAAAGAAATTGTCAGATAAATAACAATAGTTGACTTTACATGAACTTCCCACACTGTTAAAATAAAATAAAAAAAGATCTAGAAACAAAATGTCAACAATTCAGTGCTGTATATACCCTGTTTATTTACCCTTATTTACATTTGAAAATAAGCAAAATGCAGAACACTGTAGATTGTGGAGATTTTGCAATATTAAACATCCTCCAAATAAATGCATAATAATAATCATAACAAATGCCATTGATTACAGTTTTAGAATCATGATATTCCTGAATATGTATAAGGAATCAATGTATATAATGTAATAAAATTCATTACAATCCATAATGAAAGACTGATGAAAATGAAGGGAGTGGGAATTCAGGAGGACAATTGTGTCAAAACAGATTTCTGCATAAAAATTAGATTATGCATCATAGCCAAATAATTTACTAGTATGAAATTCAAACATCACATTAAATAACCTTATTATCTGTTTAAGAAAATGTCCTATCATGACTATTTCTATCAAATTTTCAAAATCCTTGCAGTTGCAAGACAATTTCAAATTACATAAGAAAGAACCTGGTTTAATGTACATTTGCTCAATCCAAGAAAAAAATTAACCATGCACTTAATACACATTTTAGTGAAATAAATTTGAAAGAAAAATTATAACAAAGAATAAATAACAATTATATATATATATATATATATATATATATATATATATATATATATTTACACACACACACACACATATAATGTGTGTATTATAATTTATATAATAATATAAATATATTATATTAATAATATATAATATATATATATAGTAATATATATATATATATATATATATATATATATATATATAGTAATATATATATATATATTATTACATATATATGTGTGTGTGTATGTATATATATATATGTGTGTGTGTGTGTATATATATATATATATATATATATAAGAATGTATGTATGTGCGTGTATATCATCATCATGTACCCTGCCGGTTGGCGTAGGCGATCATGTCCCTCCACAATCTTCTATCTACAGTGCATCGTATCAGTTCTGTTGTTGACTGTTTTCCATGCCATGACACCAAGCTATCCAGTATTTTCTCTCTTTGTCGTCCGCGATCTCTCTTTCCTTTTATTTTGCCAGTTGTAACCAAGTATTCCAACTTTCCTCTTCTCATGATGTGCCCAAAAAATGTTGATTGCTTCTTTCTGATGTTTTTTAAGAGCTCCCTTTTTGTGTTGGTCTCTTTGAGAACTTCCTCATTGGTCTTTTTATCTGTCCAGGGAACTTTCAACATTCTTCTGAGAAAATATATAATAATATAATTATGTATATGCAGGATGGTGCTCCATGGTAGCAAACCTTAATTGCAGAGAAGGCACTCGATGATGATATGTGTATATATATATATATATATATGAATGTATGTGTGTGTGTATGATCAGACACAAATCTTATGCATTATAGCA
This sequence comes from Megaustenia siamemsis, assembly GCA_032433765.1. Lineage (NCBI taxonomy): Eukaryota > Metazoa > Mollusca > Gastropoda > Stylommatophora > Ariophantidae > Megaustenia > Megaustenia siamemsis. The sequence continues at coordinate 120,612,956 of JAVIAB010000092.1, read as the reverse complement.
CATTACTAAGGATGTTATTTGGTTTCTCCAAATTATATTTATACTTTTGGGTACACTTTTATACATTTTAAACTCGTATTTATTAGCATATCTACACAATGACATGACAAATATTCAGGTTGGCAGTTAAATAACAGCAAAGACTTGACAGGCTGACTAATGAATTAATTTATTAGCACCTATTCATTAACTCTTTATCTGCATAAGTGTTTCTGTTAAAAAAAAAAAAAAAAAAAAAAAAAAAAAAGGCTACTAGTAGTGAATTACTGGTGTAGGGGCTCAAATGACCAATTCAATCATCGCAGCTTATCACCAATAAAGAGTTAATGCAATCTATAGCGCCAGTGAAATTAATTCACTCTATGTGTTTAGCAACAAATACACACATTTCTAAGCACACCAATTAGTGTGGTTTATGTATTTTAAGCCAAGGGTTACCAACTGGTGTGCTAGAGGTACTATGAAAAAGTTGTTACGAAATGCATCTCTTAACTTGTTACGAAATAAATCACTAGCAAGATTCTTTCTTAATAAGGAGAGTCCCTACTCGAAACAGTTGGAAACCTCTGGCATAAGCAATGGTGGCTAGTCTACTTCAAGCTACTTCTACATGTTAGCACAGACAATTAAAACTGTTAATAACAAAGATCACACAACAGATTTGTGAAGTAAATCCAAAAACTTGCAAAATAGGTACAAAGTTATGACACAGAAACCATAAAAATTACATTTGGACAAAATTTATAAATCAGCAACATCATCAGTTGTGATGAAGCCACCAGCGTTTAAATAAATATGCTCCAATAAATACACTAATAGGAATGATTATAAAACCATAGGAAGATAAAGTTGAACGAGAGTGGGGTTGGGAATGTGAAAAACCTTGTATTTCCTGGCCAACATTTTGTCTGAGTAGCTGCTGCTGATGATTGAGCTCTTCTCTAGAGGAATCTAATTCTGACTGAGATTGTTGGAGATCTTGCAGGAGTGATCTTGTGGTGTCCAGCTCTACAATAAGTCTTTCCCGCTGTTCATCAAGTGACTGAATTTTACTCTCCAAGGTCTCCAGCTCTGAACTATAACCAGAAATTAAACCTGGAACAAGACAGCGAGAAAGTTGCTATTTTACCTCATGCAAGAAATAAATTATTGTTTATTCCAAATTTAGTAAGCATCTTCAGAGTATATTTTATATGGCTCAGTTCTATTCTTATAATGAAATGAAAAGAAAGGAACCTGAGGAAGGTATGGAAGGAAGGTGAGTTGAAGGTACATGCAATGACATCCAGATTTTCTGAAAAACAATATCATCAATGAATAATATTTTATTCATACAAGGTAAAGTGTCAACTACAAAATATTAAATTCACTTCCTTTTTAATCTGGTAAAGATTTACTAGGCAATGTTTTGTGAAGATCACAATATTTTGACACATGTTTCACAATTAGTTTCAGGCTGCTACATACAGAAAAGAAAAATGATCATGGAAAAATATGTTCACTTATATCATATTTTCCATATGCCTAGCAAGGCGTAGAGGGAACCTTTACTTTACTTTTACAGGAAAGAAAAAAAAAGCTTACCCTCAGCTTTGTGAAGCTCCAGACCTAAATATTCCTTGGCTTCTATCTCTGCAGCCAACTGAGTACCTAGATCACTGCATCTATTGTTACTAGTCTCAATTTCCTGGGCTCGTGAGGCTAAAGTATTCAAGAGTTCCTGCTGAGTGGCTTTTGCTTCCATTAGTTGGACAGTGGATCTCTCCATCAAATCCAAGAGCTGGTTAACTGCACTCTGAAGACGGCCTCGTGCATCTAATCACAAAATATACACATTGTGAAGAAATATTTCTTCACTACATTTGGAAATCTTATCTCCATATTTTCTATTAAAAGAAGCATGATTGCTATAAGTAATCAGTGTTCACAAATGTTCACTAAGCAGAATCTGAAATTCAGTTGTTATTGATTACAATTTTTTCTAACAGCCATTTATTAAATTATTTACCACAAGTGGGATCACCCCACTCCATTCCTGAGGAACCCAGAAATGTGATAATTATGTAAAAGATATTAAACAGATATTGGTGTTGAATAAAAGTATTGAGTTAGCCTCCTCAGAAAGGACTTACCTTATCAAGAGTATTCTTTCAAATGTTCTATACTAGTAATTATTATCTTTTTAAACTCTTATTATTATTCATTCTTTCAGTGTATTATGACTAAAATAATTAAATCTCTGCTTGTATTTTCCTATTTATTCTACTGTGATGGACATGCAAATTCAAGAGGCAACACTTTCTTCATAATTATTCAAAATCTGCCTATTACTTTGCTTTTCTAAGACAATCATATATTACATTTCTTATAGTACTTGCCTGTTAGAATTTCTTCACCTTCTGCATCTAAATCTGGACCCACAAAGATGCTCTCAGCAAGCCTCTGAGATATCTCCAGTCCTTCATCTGTAGCATTTGATAACAGGCTTGTGTTTTCAAGTGTATGGCTGTCCTGGCTGGTGTCTCCATCGGGGGAAGCTGAATGATAATTAAAAGAAAAGACTATTCACTAATGTAAAATGGTAAGATTGAACCATCAATACATGCATGAAAAACTTGACAAACAGATATTTATCACATTCAATATGAAGGTATTCTCATTTCTAAACACCCAGGTTTTCAATTATTTGTCTCCCTGTACAAAGTAGTCAAACATAAGTGCTCTACTCTCTGTGTCTACATTGTGGCTGTTCTGGTGCCATGGGTAAATAAATGTTATAACTGGCATGAGCATTAAAATAGCCTTAACTACCATAAGTGTAATGATCATCATTATCATGACATGATGTATGATGATCACCACAAATGTAAAAATATATTATAACTACCTTGAGTATCAAAATAGCCTTAATTACCTTGAATGTGTTGATATATTATAATTGCTAATCATGTCATGACTGTAAGAACATATAATGATTTCCATGAACATAAGTATGTATAATGATTGTAAAGAACCTCTTGCTGATAGCATGATTTTGCTGAGAGCATCTGTCATGTTCTGGATCATTCACAATATACCTTTGCATCACTACCAGTATGTTTTACATTACAACCACTTGTGACTGCTTTACATTAAATTAAGTTATTTAAAAAACAAATATATTTTTTATCTTAACTTACCTCCTTTCTTTTCATAACTGTCACCATTTGAGAAGCCTGCTGCTCCATGTTGTTCATGCCTTGACACAACTTCATTACTGCCTTGCCTGAAACTGTAAGTTACATCCTCATTCTGATGGCCTGAAGGTGACTGTGCACTAGAAACAACCTGGCTCAGCTTACGGTTGATTGTGTCTTCCACACCAACATAAGTTTTCACAGACTCTGACAGGAGGCTTAGTAGGCGCTCATTGGTCCTCAACACACTTTCTCTGTAAACAAATATCAAGCACAGGTTCCATACTATCAGACAAATAGTGATATCTACTTAAATCAAAGTGCAATTCATTTAGAAGGGAGCCAGTAGTGGGGTATAACATACACTCCTATAAGGTTATAAGGCATGGTGACAGCTTTACAAAAAGGAACACATGATCATTAACTTTTCTAATATTTTACTGACTTTATAATATATTCAGTATTTCCCAATTATTAGTTGTTACTCCAACATGACTTATGTGAACAGATGGTTGGCTAGTCATTAATCCAGCAGTCAATGGGGCCAAACATTTTCTGTGCTGGAGTGCCAGTGAATTTTCTGCCTGCCTAGTTCTGGAGCTAGAAACAATACTATCATATCAATGTGAGATATAACTTATAAATAGAGCACAGCAACAAATTATTGTAGACAAGGCAGGATTTCCCACTCATTATGTGAAACTGCTATATAATACTAAGCACAAATCATTAAGCATACTGCAATGGGATCTTCATGCCTTTAGCAAAGGGTTTCAGTTATAAGAACAATAGTGCAATTCAAGTGAGATGTTTCAAGCCAATATTAACTGCTCAAGATCATTATTTTACATCAAGCAATTCCAAATGATTTATAGAGAATGAGTCTCAGTTCTACATTCTTATGGGAATTGAGTAAAATAATTTATTATCACCAACAGCAGCTGTTCCCTAACTGGTGCAGTTGATTATGCAGTATCAGAAAATTTCCATTTATTAAAGCTTGTTCTTTCATGAAGTGCAATCATTTTTTTTTTAATTTATAAACAATTACATAAGATATTTCTTCTTCTTCTTTCCTTCCTCATCTGCCTTTCAGCGTCGAGGGGAGATATAATTTGTGGTCTTTTGCTCTTCTGATCGCCTCTGCTGCTGTTATGTTTCCTAGTGCTTCTAATATTCCATCGACCCATCTTTTTCGTGGCCGACCCTTGGGTCCGGTTTTCTCACAACGTTTGTTGATGGCTCGTTTTGTAGTGTTTTGTTCTTTCTGCCTTGTCACGTGGTCAAACCATTTTATCTGTTGTTTCCTTACATATTCTATGGCTGGGGCTATTCCTCGCTTTTTTCTCAGTTCTTCATTTCTGATCTTATCTCTCAGACTGTTTCCTGTCATTCGTCTAACACATTCCATCTCTGTAGAGGTTATTTTTCTTATTGTTCTTGCATCTAGGGTCCAGGTCTGGCATTGGCAGCACAACGTCGGGATGAAGATTGTGTTGTATAGTGCTCGTTTTGCCTCCAGAGTTATTTCCTTGTTGTACAATAGTGGTGATAACTGTCTGATGATTTGACAAGCTTTGTTGCATCTTGATTCTATCTCTGCTGTTTGAGAATTATCGTTTGTCATTAGACTTCCTAGGTATTTGAATTCCTCTACTTGATTTAGTTGTCTGCCTTCTATAGTTACGTTGATGTTCTGTTTATTTTTGGCGACATTCATGACTTCTATTTTGTTGATGTTGATTTTCATGTTGTATTTTGTGCCTGTTGAGTCTGTTTAAGTAAGATATTTAAAATTGCAAATACTACAGTAGCATTAAAAATGTAAAAGGAGAGTATCCCATGATGAGGTTCTTGTTAAATCAATTTTTAAAAAAATATATTCAAATATCTTAATGGATTATTTTTGTCCTAACTGTTTTGTTGTTTCTCAAGTGATTTATTTTTGTTAGATGAAGAACACTCAAAATTCAACTTCCCTTTGTTTTCAGACTCAAGCATTTACATAGTTGACATATGTACATTTGGCAATTTTCTGACCTTTCACGGATGTCATTCAATTGAATATATATCATATATGTTCTCAAGAAGATCTGGTACATTGATTGAAAAATAATAAGCTACAATTTTATTATATGTATATCAAAACCAATTATGATTGCATTTTGGTTGAGAAAGGCTTAACCATATGCCCCTAATGTACTGTGACCTACTCTTTCTGACTTGTCTCATTGCGATTTTTTAGTGCATTTTTACATTACAAAGGTTACTAAGAACTCTTCAATGTGAAAGTATGCTAAATTTGCTAGCTTTTCCTGTAAGGTATGCGTGTAGTTATGGATTCTAACATAGTAAGATTTGTATTTGAAAATCAATATTCAATTCCAGTTTTGCTAATCTTGTTCTTCTGCAATTTAGTAACAAATTAGGTCATCGTATTTTTATGATTTTCACCAAGATTATGTTGAAAGTGATTTAGAAATAAGTTTTATTCAATTTGGAAGTGATAGTCTACTGATAAACACTGATAGTGATTCTATTCTGTGTATGGAGATAATGAGTTTTTTTTTCAACCTATTTGGAGGACAAGTGTTTATAAATTTTTATTTTGTGTGAGAACCAGTCTTTTTTTTTCACAAAATGTGTTTTTTTTCTGTTGCTGTTCTATTAACTGTACACTCAATTTGTAAATATACTAACATTTATTTAATGATAAGTCATTATGAAACTTCATGCAATTCTCATCTTAAATTAACTTTTTAGTTTATTATGTTCAACTGATGATGATGATGTTCAACTGCTATTTTAATAAAGCTTTTTGAAGTTGGTATGTGCATTTTATTACGTAAACAACTGTAGTTATACCTCTTTTTTTAAGGGTGAAAAGGGTTAAAACTAGACTTCTGGCTAGTGAAAAAAAAGAATGTGTCCACAGACTATACATTTTATTACCAAGAACAGTGTATATTAATATATAAGCAAGGTAAGTGTTTATCTACCTATTTTAGAACATCACGAACAAGGCATGTTAGCGATGAATAAGATACAATGAACATAGATGCAAGTAAAATAAAAAATGAAATAAATGTGACATAAGTCAAATATAATGTAAATTAAAGGAACAAAATAAAAAATTTTTTTCAAAAATGGACTGTAAAAAATGAACAGACAGAAATTTAAAATGATTATGCCTAAAAAAATGGATAAATAAATAAGAAACCTGTGAGGTCTTGGGGCAAGAGAATAAATGTATGCACAAACCTTTCAGCACTAATTCTGTCTAGATCTGATTTCAGCATGGTAATGAGGGCAGAGTCATCCTCTTTAAGCATACCATTATTGGATGACTGTGTTTGAGAGCTCTGTGTGGAGAATGACTCTTTTCCCTGAGCTTCTGTTAACTGCTTTGTCAGTCTCTGAACTTCAGCAATCAGCTGAAATATGATATGTTATAATTTATGTACAAAGAAATTTTGCGACATCAAATTCATTTAATTTTTTTGCATTATTTTAGTAAAAACACAAAAATCAGAAGTTATATTATAAAAGAAAGAGTGGCATTGAATCAATCTTAAGCTACATGCAGAAGAAATAAAATGGCTTGCCCATCTAGAAAGAATTCTATACGGTTCCTTACCATATCGGCTGTATGCTCAAAATAAAAGGGGAGAAGATAATAATTTTGGTGCTGTTCATGAATCTGCAGCACTAATGCAACTCTCAGATCTTCATGTTAATAAGAGGGATGTTGCCTAAATTCAGGAGAGCTACATGGAGAACATGAATAGATTTATGAACCAGGTTATCATTACTTCCTGCAGGATTTACTGGGGAGCAGAAGGTTTGAGCATGTTATGGTCAGTTATTTCATTGTGTATAGTCTCTGTATTGAAGGTTGGCTACCAAGGAGCGCCATTCTGCTCTGTCTCTTGCTTTGATGGTAGATTGTCATAGGCTGATTGAATTGTGTTTAGTTTCTTTTCATTATTAGCTGTTTTCTTTTCTTTCCATCTAATCCTTCCTATTCTTCTATAAGATATAACATTCTGCTATACTTAGTTTTAGTCCTGGTGTTATTTGTTTTCATGTTAGTATATTTTTCATGGCATTAAAATTACATTTTGCCATTCCAATTGTTTTGTTTATTTCAATTGTACATTTTCCACCACAAGTTATAGTATGTCCAAGGTAGTTGTAGCTCTGAACTGTCTCCAGGTCTATTCCTTCAACTTTGATATCTACTTGCAGGTTTTGAATATTATCATTGTTTATGATCATAGTTTTAGTCTTTTTGATATTTATATCTAATCCATATTTTGTACTTGTCATGTTTATTTCATTAAGTAATTGTTGTAGATCTTTAGGATTTTCTGCTAATAATACAGTATAATCTGTGTATCTTAGGTTATTGATTATCTTTCCATTAATGTTTAGGCCTGGCATCTCTGTGATGTTTTTAAAGATTTGTTCAGTAAGATAGATTGAGTAAGTTTGGTGATAGGATGCATCCCTGTCTTACTCCTCTGTTTATATCAATAGATGAAAGGCTCTCTGTTATATTTTATTATTGCTGTTTATTATAAATATAAATCACAGTATAAATCACATATAAGTTGTATGTCTGTGTCATCTAGATGAATATCTTTTAGGCAGTCTTTAAGTTGTTCATGGTGTATTCTATCAAAAGCTTTGGTGTAGTCTATGAAGCATCCATACATTGGTTTGTTTACTTCTGCATACTTTTTTATTAATGCCCTCATGCAGGATATGGCTTCTTTTGCCCCACTGTTTTTCCTAAATCCAAATTGTTGTTTTTCTAATTCAATATTAATTTTAATCTGAATTCTTCCTTGTTTAACTTTCAGCAAGATTTTTGTTACCTGGCTCATTAGGCTTATTGTTGTAAAATCACTGCATTCAACTGCACCATTCTTTTTTAGGTAACACAATGAAAGTTGACATTTTTAGTTCATTTGGTATATATCCTGTATGGTATATGTTGTTGCATGTGTCTGTGATCACTTCAATGCCAAAATCTTCTAGTGCCTTTATCATCTCTATCCATATTTTGTCAGGCTCTGAAGTTCTTCCCTTTTTCTTTCTTTGTATAGCTTTTCCATTTCAGATTTTAAGATTTTATAGCCTGATGTACATTTTATAATTGGTTTCTTCTCCCTTTTATCATAAAATAATTATGTCACATATTCCTGCCATCTATTGATTATATCTTTAATTTCTGTTAGCATTTTTCATTTCTTGTTTGCAATACATCCACTTTCTGTGGCTTTTTTATTTTCCCTTAACATTTTCTTGATTTATGTGTGAATCCCTCTTAAATCTTGTTTATTTTCCATAGTTTTTATTTCTAGACATCTGAGCCAGTCTTTTTTTGCCTTTTTGCAAATTTTGTATATTTCATTATCTATTTTGTTGTATTGGGTAGTGCTCTTCGCTTGTCTTCTTTCTTCCATTTTTTTCAAGATGGCATCAGTTAACCATTTTTATTTTTTTGTTCTTTTCCTTTTTGGGCAAGATGTCACAAGTTTCTTAAATGCTTTTCTTTATGTATTGCCATTTGGTTGAAACTTTTTCATCAGGATTTTCTCTACTGTACCCTTGTTCTTGAGCTTCTGATATGTGTTCTTTACTTGTATTATATAAGTATCTTTAACATATTTTTGATTAAAAAACTCTGTCTAGTGATATTATTGGTGTATTAGTCTTTAGTTTGTTTCTCTTTAACTCTTTCCATATGGAAGCTTTTTATCGACGCAACGGAAGAGATTTCAGAGACAAAATTGTTCATGGCTTTAAGAATCAATCTATATATTTATATTTATCTAACACATAACATATTATATATGAGCATTTAGATAATTGAATAAGGTATTAGATTTCATCAATATCCAGACGATACAAGACATGTTAAACGAATATGGTCTGATGGCGTTCACACTAATTAAATTGAGCGTGGCGCACTATGCGGCTGAACGTACGCAACCGAAATGGAAATGGCGCACCATGCGGCGGAACGTACGGAAAGAGTTAATTTGACTTTCATTTGAATCATTACAGGATTGTGATCTGAATTAATATATGCTCCTGGATAAGTTTTGGTTTTCTTGATGCTGTTACAGAACCTATCTTTTATCATTATGTAGTGTATTTTTTTTTATTCCTCTTCTTATCTCCACAGCTTTTCCATGTGTACAGTTAGTTTTCTTTTTTTCTCTTGCTCAAAGTAGGTGTTACATATTAACCTCTTTTCTTCACAGAACTGTATTAATTTTTCTCCTCTTTCATTTCTTTTTCCTAAACCATGTTTTTCTATAATGGTCTTATATCTACCGTTTCCTGCTTTAGCACTCACATCACCCATTACAATGAAGTTCACAGTTCATCTGTTCATCAGAAGTAAACATAATTGCAACGGGGAATAGCAACATATTATTTCACAACGAGACTGTCGCATAAATCATTTAAGCATGTCAGCATGAGCCGAGTCAGAAAAACTATCTGCACGCATCTGTCATGATACCTTGTATCCAATAGACAGTGTTAAAATATTTAAAGTTCAATTTATATTTTTTTCCCCACAGACATCAGAAACCCCCTGACAAATACAAAATAAATTAATTCAGTCTGAGAATGCAGCTTACAGTAGCTACCATTAAGTGCCTAAAATAGCTATATTTGGCTTTGATGCTTGAGGAAGACAAGAAACAAATGGATATACAATAATGCCAAATCCTGCTGTTGTTACATTGATAATACAACATGAATAATTATAAAACTCCAAATGTTCTGAAAAACACTTATGTTTGACACTACATATGATGACTCAAGACATCTAGATCTTGTACAAAAGTTTATTTACACAGTTCTTTATTTACACTTCATAACTCATCTGGATAAATATCTTGATTGCATATAAAAGTAACTCATTACATGTGATGTTGGCTATGACAATCTAAATATCTACCAAACTATACTAGATTGTTAGTGGAAATTCTATATATGTGCCTAAGGCTACCCTGGTGTTATGACTCTTTCTCAGGTTCTGCAATTAAATCCACATAAACTTCTTTTACTTAACATAAAATCACACACACAATAATATGACTTTTATGCACAACTTGTAACAGTAACTTCTATAAAATCTGTGTATTCCTAGTCTGGCCTAATAAGCACTGCTCTCTTCAAAGACCAGAAATATCTACCTATAGTTAAATATCTTCCCTTGAAACAATTCTGTCTGAATGATCTTTTCACTAAGACAATTACCTGCTGATCTCTCTGAATCTTCTTTGCCTCTAGTTTTCTGAGCCTCTTAATCCCTGAAAGCTAAATACAACTTTCCTAAATAGCAAGTCCAGCGTAGACGCACATGTTTGCTATCCGCCATGGTTCCACTTCCTGTCCTTACTTATCTCAGAATTGGGTACTTATCTGCTTTGACGGTTTCACTTAATTCTGTATTTTAATCACTTGTCGCATTTTTCAACAAATGCATAACAATATCAAATAGATCATTTGTTCTTATACAGTGCCCACCACTGACTGCACCCATGCCTGCATTTGGTCTATTGTTTATTCTTAAACAATATCTAAGGTGTATTGCATCAATAGCATACAGATGTAACACCAAACATTTTACACAGGACTGGCACTACTATACTGCAGCATTGACACAATTGTTAGTACAAACACTTGGTCAAGGACTGAAAATTGCAGCTCCTCACATTTCATGGCACATGTGGTATATAATATAAATATGAAAGTCAAGGAAATTTTGTTGCTCATTTTCCATAAGGTGTGTCAACTATTTCTCTCTTGTGTCTCGTGTTTTTGTTTATACACTTTCACCGTTGCATTGGCCTTTACCTTATTACCTTGTAACTCTCAACATTTAATGCCTTTAACCTTATATAGATTTCTTTATTTATTCATTTTTTTTTATAGTCTAATTTGCCTAGAATTTTCTTTACTAATTTTGACTGTAAGTGGAATATACCTGAGTGAACAAACAATTATATGAGTCAATTATTAGAAGGGTATTGGGGCAGTTTAAAACACATTGTGACAATAAATAATATGAACTATAAAATATATAAAATATGACAAGACTGTTTCTTTTGAAAATTCTAAGAAAAAAATCAGAAGAGATACTATGTAAACATAGTAAAATATTTTAAGATAAAAATGCAAATGAGTCTTTTAATTAAACAACAAAGAACAAAATAAAGCTTAAAATTTCATGCATATTTACACATGAGAAATAAGTATAAGTAATGAAAATACATACCTGTTGAATTGTAAATTCTAAATCTTTTCTTTCACGGGTGCTTAGTGCAGGAGGTGTTCTCTCAACTTCTGCAATATTTCTGACCTGTAGGGTTGGGACTATATGAGCACTTGCCTCAGCATTAGTATCTTCAAGTTGAGCATTATAATCATCTGTATGCAATTGTTTGACTGGAGTAGAGGCTGCTTCTAAGCTTTCTTGAGAGTCTGGAGACTCAGAATTTACATCCATTTCCTGCCCAGGATTAAAAAAAAATAGATAATTTTAATTAAAATTTACAGAAATTTCATGAAACTAACAAAATGTTATTTTTTTTTTTTAATTGTATAGTTTAATAATTATACAGAAAAGATGTATTATCACTTTTCAAACTAATTTCTTATGCTTAAAAAATGCACCACCTTTTGATAACTTAAAATGAATACATTGTGTAAAACAGTCTATTTTTTTAAAGCCAATATTACCAAGAAACTTTCATTCACAAATAAACAAGATGATTTCTAAAATATTTAAGAAAAATAGACTGTCGTAGCTTGGTCACACAATATAAGACATGGTGGCCCACTAGTAAAAATACTGCAAAACTAAATGTAAGGATAAAGATGTCATCCAGAAAATTAACACATTCTTCAAACATACAAGGGCATTGGGTTCCAGATATATGCTGAAATGACTTTAAACCTTCGAACTAGCTAAAGTGATGATGATAAAAGAACTTATGCTAAAGCCAATAATTATATAGTGAAATTTAGGCTTGTGGTGATGACCTAAAAATGAAATAATACAAAAAAGCACCAAGAATGGTTTAACCCTTCCTTATAATACCAAGGTCAGTTGATGAATTTTCCTTACCAAGCATAGCCCAATGGGACCATATTTTTTTCTCACTGTACTTTATTTTAAATGGTCATTTATTTACAAGCAAGTTATTACTCAAGATGACAGAAATGGTAATATGATTGCATGTTTTTATGTGCTAGAAATTTTCTTCTTCTACCTTTTAGCTCCCAGTGGAGCATAGGTCTTCAACAAACACTTTCCAAGTTGTTCTGTTTTTTGCAATTCTTTTAAGATTATTCCATGTCTTCCCCATCATCTTCATCTCTGCTTCGATCTGTCTTCTCCAAGAATTCCTTGGTCTTCCTCTTTGTCTTTTCCCCTGGGGATTCCAAAAAAGGGCCTGTTGTGTAATACTCTCAGTTGGCTTCCGTAATGTGTGTCCTATCCATCGCCATCGTCTTCGCTGTATCTCTTTATCCACTGGTATTTGACCGGTACATTTCCATAATTCCATGTTAGTGATTTTGTCCTGCCATTTCCATCCCTTTATTCTGCGTAAGCATCCATTAATGAAAGTCTGTACCTTCGTGATTGTCAATTTTGTTATTCTCAATGTTTCACAGCCATATAATAGGACCGGACCGACTTAACATTTGAGTTGAAAATTTTTATTTTTGTATTTAACCTAATTTCTTTGGATTTCCATATGTTTCCCAGTGCAACGAAAGCTCCTCTTGCTTTTGATATCCTTATTTTGGTATCATTGCTAGAAATTTTACTTTATCTTATTTCAGTGACCTTCACATGGTAACAATTGTAACATTTCATATTTTACTTTCCGATTTTTCTCCTTGGAATACTAAAGACCTCCAAGGCAAATCCTGATCCATGTGAGTGAACTCTGTTGCATGGCCAGAGATCTATGAATGGCCTGGGATCCATAGATTGTACAGATGTGTTACTGAACAAATGCACTGCTTAGTCTGATTCCAAACTCAAGAGCAAAATTAACTATTGAGTAATGCCATTGTGTCAGATTTGACAATTCATGTAAAGATTTTCAGATCTGGCTCATGCAAACTTGCAAGAATTGTTAATAGACACTACATATAAACATTCTGGAGTCCCTCTGCAACCTCGCTTTGATATGGTAAGAATTAAGAGTAATAAATATCTATACAAGCAACTATTATTTCATGCAATATTTTTACTATCAATTGCAGTGACAATATACAAATTTCTAACACACTAATAAATATGGACATGAAATATGATATATCCATTTTTTCAGACCTGAAAACTGAAGGTAATTTCATCAATTTCTGGCAAAGTTCTGTCAGCTGTTGCAGCCAATTCTTCATTCAGCTCATGTTCTTCATTTCTGAGCTCGTTCAGGTCATGAGTCAATGTTTTTATCTCTTGCTGTTATGAACATGGAGTTAACAAAAAAGCCAGTGACCGCATAAAGTGAATGTGAGTAAGAACATATCCAGTAACAAGACATTCTAATTTCTACTGTAAATATGTAGTGACATAAAAAAATGAACAGTGATCAATCGCTTTCAAACATCTGAATACATTCAATGCATGCACAAATGCAAACACATTTCTTTAAATTAAAAAAAATTGATAATGAACATGAATCTATTTATAAATTGCTGATACAAAGATAATGATCTGTTTCATGGACTAAAATTTATCACATTTTTTTCCTAACATATGCAAGCACACAAACTAAAACAGATGCAAATACTAAAGGAAAATAAATCTGTGAAATAAAAATTAAGCATTATATATTGTGTGACCTTAAGTCTTGTGCGAATGGCATTGGTTGTGATTGTGAGATCTTCTCCCAGCACTACATTCTCACACATTTCTGAGAGTGACCACAGTATCCTCATTCTTACAGTCTCCTTTCTTTGGTCAGTCTGCTGAATGCAACAGGTAAGTAGGTAGGGCCTTCCCTTTGCTCTCATCAGATTTGTGCCATATCTGGCCCATGCTCTGAAAGTCTGGTGTGCCTGTGTCATCATGTGCCATTCATGCTCTGATGAAGGCGCCAGAGTATGGCTAGTGATTTTTCTAAGCACACTTTTTTTGCAGAAATCATCCCCCTTTGCATCCTCAACCTGCTTAGTACATAGTTTAAAGTGCATCATTTTATGGTCGACCTTTTCTTTCAGACACTTTAAGAGCTCAGGTAGTGTTCTTCCATTCTTTCTGGCTTTCTTCCATGTTTTGGCTGTTTGTCTCTTGTTGTGCCAAGCCTCGACTTCTACATTCCATCTGGGCGACTGCATCCATCTCTCCTGCAAGGGATACCCTGTTTCCTATGTCTGATTTTGCTAATGATGTCCTGGTCTGTGTTCTCAAAGTGGAATGTGTTGAGCTTGCTTTTCTGGCTTCTATTTCTGCCTTTCTCAGTTAGGATGACACATGGATAGTGTGATCACTTCTGTGGAATCCCAGTACACTCCACCTGCTAACCGGTGTGAAGGTGGAAGACACCAGTACCAGGTCTATGACACCATCAAAGTTCCCTGTTTGAGTGGCTATTCTGGTTGCCCTTCCATTATTCAAGCACACTAAATTGGTGACACAAGTGCCTTCTCTAGGTCTTCTCCTGCTTGTTGGTTATGTTTAATTTTTTAGTCTAGTTTTTTTTTATGTTGGTTACCCCACTGGTTGCCTCTAGCATTAGTCTCTTATTAGCAGAAAATGATGTTCTCCTCCTCGAAAGCAAAGTGATTCTGCCATTGTTGTGTGTCCACCTTCCCATTACAGGCGTACACCTTTACAACCATGAAAAGAACTAGGGTCTGCACCCTAGCCACATGTACCTGCAATTCTTCACTGTCCCATGCAGACTATCAACCTCAGCTGCCACCATGTTGTTTCGCAAAAGGATTTCCTGTCCAAGATGTCGTCTATTGTAGAAACAGTGAAATCCAGGGGCACTAAATGTCCTATCACCAAGAAGTGTTTCTTGCAAAACCATTATATCTGCACCACATAGTAGCATATCAAGAATGGGCCGTCAATTTATGGAAGCACAGTTCCAGTATGTAAGTAGCACATACTTTAGGCCTAGTCTCTCGCACTTCGACCGTTTCTTACACATTTAAGCACATTTGCCTTTTCTTGTTTTCTTTCTTTGATGTTGTTTAGGCTTCATCTGTATACTTCTAGTCATCATGGTTGATTTTGTCACTGAAAGTCGATGGCCATAGATGGTCTAGTCTCACGTGCACTCAGACGCACAGAACCAGTTTCCATGTAATAGATTGGCCAACCCCAGTCATTCAGCTCTTCAGTATGTGAATATATCACAAACTTTTTATTTTCTTCATTCAGAATCACACAGCAATGAAATCACACTTCTTTGCTGATGAATCTGCAAAAAGACACCACCATCTTGGGTCCCAACCATATACTTTAAATGATTTCACTTATTTATAAATATAGCAAATAATTATTAAAAAATTGCATGTTTAAATTATTTCACTTATTTATAAATATAGCAGTTGATCAATTTTTGTTACAGATGAAGTAGTTTATATTCATTGTCCCTGCTAATACAGCAGCAGATAAATGCATGCAGTGAATGTGGCAACTATTTCTTACTGCTGTGAATTAATAGTTCAAAATAAGATAAAATGCAAAAAAAATGCAACCGTTAGAATGCATTATTTATAATACATAGTAATTGTCATATTATTTTTCATCCTTTTATTCAGCATTGGCATTTATTAATGAAAGTCTACATCTTCATGACTGTCCTTTTTTCTGTTCAATATTTTGCAGCCATTTAAAAGGATTGATTGTACATTAAAGGTGAAAATTTATGTGACTTCTGGTAATAAACGGGCAACGTCAAAGATTTATCTCAAGCAGTGTACAAAAACTGATCTTTATAAACGTATCATATATCATGCCAATGACAGATTATACCAACCTCATACTTCTTGAGGACTTGCTCAAACTCTGTAGTAAGTGTTTGTTGTAATTCTGTCAGTTCTTTACTATGTTTTTCTCTAACTTCATTCTCCTCCTTTTCTCTGTCTTCCATGAAGTTTGCCATTAATTTTCTATGCTTTTCAACAAACTTTTTCTAAAATAAAAATATAAAAACAACTGATTACAAATTGAAGTAAGTAATGAACAATTTCATTAGAAATATCACACATAAATACAAAATATACTGTTTAGTTTAAAGGACCTTCTCTAAAGTCAAACGATTTGTTAGAAAGAAAATATTTCCAACAGAAACAAGATACTTCAAATATACCAAAAAACACTAACAGAGAATGTGAAACCCAAGCACAGCAATGGACAAACACAAATAAATATCTCCTCAACCACAGAAACAGTCTGTAAGACATATCAACTTTTCTTTTTACACCATCTAGCTGTAGTGACTGTTGTCTGGTTTGACACTGTATGTGATTGTAATTATCTTTGGTTATTTGTGATTGAAATGTATGAGACACCACAGATCAGATGGGCTGAGATTGTCGTGTATCTTGTAAAATCAGCATTTACTGAAGAAATAGTTTAACTGCAAAAAGGACAAGTAATTACTTGCCAGACATAAAGGAAAGATACAAAAATATTTTAAAGATGTCACTAAAATACTTATGTATCAAAATGATGGATGTTAGAGTACTATTGCAGATCACTCATTTAGTCCAGAAAAACTGCTGTAGTTGCAGTCCAAATATGAACAAATTAGTATATTCAGAAGTGATAGCTATGTAACAGAACTTTAGTACAGCATTATGCTTCTCAAAAGGTCAGCACTTAGTACATCAATGCACTGAAACATTTTTCTCATTGTCATCATACTAGATAGATTTTTAAAAAAACAACTGTTGCTGAGGCAAAAGTGCTAGGGCTTGATTTACGAGAACTATTCTGATAGAAGGCAGTTATTTACACAGACGGTCTGTTCTTCGGCACATACGGAGCTCTTGGACTTTCACAGTTCATGTTGGTGGCAGAACTGTGAAGGAAGGCAGTGGTACTTTTTCATAACTACAAGTAGTTTGACCATGGAAATCATGGCAGTTACAAAAGCATTGGCATGGCTTGAGACAAAACCTTATACATGTGTTTCCTCAGTGACTCAATGAATATGCTCAGAAAGATCGCAACTGGCTGTGCTCGATGGCAGTGGTTAAAGTCTCTGGTGAGGTCTATTCTTAAATGTGTCAGCTTCATCAGGTGTAACATGTAATGAGAGTGCTCATAGAATTGTCGTTTTGACTGATATTGATTGCAGAAAGGCAATGGACTGCTAGACATTCTGAATGCCCTCAGGGATGCTGGATGAAAAACACTCACAAAATTACCCTGAATCCGCATCCATGAACAGACTTCATTATCAGGGTGAGAGTTGCCAGCCAAAAGCACTATGCAGGATTCACTACACATAGATGAATATACTTCAGAGGAGATCTGAGCACTTATTGACTTTTCCGATGTGCAATAAGGATGACATGTCAACTAAAATAACATCTACACCACACTACACCAAACCAAACCAAACCAAATCAAACCAAACCCAGCAGACAAACTATGACGAGTCTCATCTGCAAACTTAAACTCAATCAAAAAGAAATTGATACTATGGCACCTTCATAAAATATATGACCATTTAAGTACAGTAATATCTAAGCCAACATCTAACCAATCTAATTAAAAGTCTCTACATCAACAGCAGCAGGCTACACAGACCACTTCGAAGTTAGATCAGGTGTAAGACAAGGATGCGTACTATCCCCCCAACTGTTTATTACATATATGGACTATATATGCAAGCTAGCCAACCCATCAGAGACAGAAGAGATCAATGAGCTTTTATTTGCAGACGATCAGGCACTAATACATGAAACAATAGAAGACCTACAAGAACACTTAAACAAACTCAACAGCTCAGGCACAAAATACAACATGGAAATCAACATCAACAAAACAGAAGTCATGAATGTCGCCAAAAATAAACAGAACATCAACATAACTATAGAAGGCAGGCAACTAAAACAAGTAGAGGAATTCAAATACCTAGGAAGTTTAATGACAAATGATAATTCTCAAACAGCAGAGATAGAATCAAGATGCAACAAAACTTGGTGATTGGACAGTTATCACCACTATTGTCCAACAAGGAAATAACTCTGGAGGCAAAACGAGCACTATACAATACAATCTTCATCCCAACGTTGTGCTACCAATGTCAGACCTGGACCCAGATGCTTGAACAATAAGAAAAATAACCTCTACAGAGATGAAATGTGTTACACGAATGACAGTAAACAGTCTTGAGAGATAAGATCTGAAATGAAGAACTGAGAAAAAAGCTAGGAATAGCCCCCGCCATAGAATATATAAGGAAACAACAGATAAAATGGTTTGGCCACGTGACAAGGCAGAAAGATCACAACACAACGAACCTTCAACAAACGCTGTGAGAATACCAGACTCAAGGATCGGCCACGAAAAAGATGGGTCGATGGAATATTAGAAGCACTAGGAAACATAACAGCAGAAGCGAACAAAAGAGCAAAAGACCGCAAATTATATCTCCCCCCAACATTGAAAGGCAGATGAGGAAGGGAAGGAAAAGAAGAAATACGAAATACAGTAACTAGAGATAAATTTTTCCAGTTGTTATATAATACTCTTTTGTGGCATTCCATATTCCAGAGGCTAGAAATCTGACATTTCTATTGAATTATTAATTTTTTTTTTCCTGGGAGTTAGCTGCTGAGTTTCACCTTAGAGGTAAACCTAAGTTTGGCCATTTACTCAAAAAATAAACTTATTATTCTTAATTCATAATCATCATCATCAAGTACCATGCCTGCTGGCATATGTGATCATGTCTCTCCGCAACTTTTGATTTCAGCAGAAATACCTCTACTAGACATACAATCTTACATATATCTGGGCAGTAATATAGATAAAGAGGGAGGAACAGAAAATGATACCAAAATAAGGATATCAAAAGCAAGAGGAGCTTTCATTGCACTGGGAAACATATGGAAATCCAAAGAAATTAGGTTAAATACAAAAATAAAAATTTTCAACTCAAATGTTAAGGCGGTCCTATTATATGGATGTGAAACATGGAGAACAACAAAATTGACAATCACGAAGATACAGACTTTCATTAATGGATGCTTACGCAGGATAAAAGGATGGAAATGGCAGGACAAAATCACTAACATAGAATTATGGAAATGTACCAGTCAAACACCAGTGGATAAAGAGATACAGCAAAGACGATGGCGCTGGATAGGACACACACTACAGAAGCCAACTGTGAGTATTACACAACAGGCCCTTTTTTGGAATCCCCAGGGGAAAAGACAAAGAGGAAGACCAAGGAATTCTTGGAGAAGACAGATAGAAGCAGAGATGAAGATGATGGGGAAGACATGGAATGATCTTAAAAGAATGGCAAAAAACAGAACGACTTGGAAAGTGTTTGTTGAAGACCTATGCTCCACTGGGAGCTAAAAAACATAGAAGAAGAAGAATTCTTAATTCATAATCATCACCATCAAGTACCATGCCTGCTGGCATATGTGATCATGTCTCTCCGCAACTTTCGATCTCAACAGTTCTTTACCATTTCTGTTGTTGACCTTCTGTCTAGCCATTCTCTTAAGCTGTCTGGTATCTTTTCTCTTTGCTTCCTCTATCTTTTCGTCCCTCAATTTTCCCAGTTGTTACAATATATTCCAGCGGTCCTCTTCTCATTACGTGGCCAAAAATGATTTTTTCTTCTAATATTGAAAATTAGCTCTTTTTTAGCTTTGGCCCTCTTTCAGAACATTTTCATTACTCTTCTTGGTACTCTCAACATTCTTCTGTAAAACCACATATCTACAGACTCCATTGATTTTCTTGTCTGTTGTCCTATTGTCCATGATTTACATCCATATGTTAAGACTGGCTCTACATTACATTTAAGAACTTATTTTCTGGTTTCTATTCTCAAAAATGGATTGCATAGTATCTTCCTCATTTTTTGGAAAGCTGCTTTTGCTTGAGCCATTATGCATCTCACCTCTTTTGTACATCTTCCATCTAAGGTTAACAAAGTTCCCAAATATTTAAATTCATTTACCTGTTTTAATATTGTTCCACTTGTCTTTATTCAGCACTGAGGTGATGTCTTTTTCTTTGTTGTTACCATTAATTTTGTCTTTTTGCTATTAAGGCTGAGTCCTTTATTTTTGCTTTCTTCCACTATAATGTCTAACATTTTTTATAATTCATAATAAGCAAAGTAATTATTTAATTTAAAAAAAAAAAAAAGCAATTTATTGACTGGATAAATTTTAATTATCTCGATTGCACCTCTATATTTCTTTCAATTCAAATTTTAACAAAAGATGTTAAAGATTAAACTTTAGAAATAAACATACCCTTTCTTCTGTCAGTGTTTTATCATAGTCCTTCTGCATCACAGACTTAGCAAGATCTAGTTCTTCATCATATTTATCTTTCAACAATTTTGTTAGTTCTTTGTGCTCCCCACTTTGGACCTCTGGAACAACAATACAGATAATTTGAGATTTATCATATTTTTAAAAAAAAATAATAAATCAGATGCTGTTTGCAATAAAATACTGTGAAAGTTATGATTTGCTTAATTAGTAGCCTCCATCAATCATAGTTGACTACAGATTTTGCAGCACACCTAGAAATGTTATTTTTTTCCTTTTCTTCCACCATATATTCTCTTTTTCTATTAATCTGTCTGCATCTTGTTTGAGTTGGAGCTTTAGAGTGTGTTTCCGAAGATTGCGGTCTGAAGCTATTTCTTCCCAGACTGCAGGGTTTATATTCATGTCACATTTACACACATCTACTAATTGAAGTTTTGGGTGCCTCCTAGTTCTTTTACCGTCTGCTGGTTGTCCATAGAGTATATCTTTTGGTAGGCGGCCATCTTTCATATGGTATAAGTGGCCAAACCAGTGTAATCTACATTATTTGAGCAGCGTGTAGATGTTTGGGAGGCCTGTGTGAGTGAGGACCTTCATGTTTGTCACTTTGTCCTTTCAGGTGATACCAAGAATACGGCACTGACATTGCATATGGAATGCATTTAGCCTTCTGCTTTGCATAAGTAGTCCATGATTCATTGCCATACAGGAGGATACTAATGATGCAGGCATTGTAAACTGCAGCCTGGAGTTGATTAAACAAGTAGTAATAGTTTTAAACTCAAATTTAACTCAAGGTGCAATTTCATTTAGTTCACGCATAAATTTCTATTTTAAAAAAAAACAAGAATAGAAGTATTGTGCATTAGTAAATAAATGATTCTACCTTTTTCATATGTATAATTCAATTGAACTATAGTCATAATGTCTTCATTTGAGAAGTCATAATGGCACAGCTTTCAATGCGCTCATCTAGTGACCAGTTGGTAATAGTTTGATTCCATGCTGAGATGACATTTTTTTCAATCTCCAACCTACTTTGATAATAGACACCTGATATTTTCTGTTTGAAAGCAAGTCAGCCCTTGTAATGCTGACTGCATCGCCATGTTATTTAAAAAAAAAAAATTACTTTAAGGACATAATCATGAACAGCAGAAAAACACTTCAAGATGTAACTGCAGCAGCAAGAAATAGTTAACATATACTGTTACACATTTGAAAAATACTGTTAATGAACTGCATTCTAGACACTCTTATGGAGTTTGCTGTTTCTGGGTTTCAGTTCCATGATACAAGTTTTTTAATTCTTTCAAAGTAGTGGATGTAGGCCACACTTTTCTTTTCAAATCTGAATACTGGGACCTGAGGATGTGCTTTGCTTTCATGTCTGCTAGGGTATGGTGGAATAGACTGGGGTTTATTTATCTTGTGTTAGAGATACAGGTGATGTCTCACTCAAATGTGGACAGTGGAGAGGTGAAGTATGATAACTTGGTCTTTCCTAAACAGTTGGTTGGTAATATCCATTCTCTATGTTGTATTTTTGTATTTTATCTGTATGTTGATTTGGAAATTAGAGAAATCGCCAATCAACCACTAATATCTTCAGTAATAAAGAAAAGACGATGGTCATATGTTGGACATGTGATGAGAAGAGATAATAACCGAATAGCAAAGCAGGCCCTCATATGGGAAACAACTGGTAAGAGAAAAAGAGGAAGACCCAGGGAGACACTGAGAAGAACATTGATAAGAGAGGCAAGAGCAACAGGATTCGGCTCCCTCAATGAGATAGAGCTGCTTGCACAGAACAGAGACAAATGGCAAGATTTGATAAAATATCTTTAAAAGAAAACTGCTAGAAAAAAAATTCTGATATGAGAACGTGTATCTTGGTCTATGACCTATGGGCCGGCAACGGCTCGAAAGGTCAATAGATAGATAGATAGATGTTGTATTTTAGGGAGCCACGATAGCTCAGTGGTTAGTGAACTGGACTACAAAGGACAAGGGGTAGGGTTCGACCCTAACCGACAGCTTCCGGGTTCACCCAGCCTTAAATGGGTACCAGATTTTTTTCTGGGAAAGTGAAGCAGCACGGGTGTAATACTGACCACATTACCCCAAAAATCATGTGCCTGTAAAATTTATGGTCACTAACACCATATTCCCTATACGCCACTTGGCGTGACAGGGGTACTTTACTACTTTTTTTTTTTTTAACTATGTTGTATTTTAGGTTTTTTTTTTTTAAACTGCATGAATATGTCATACAATTATTTTTAAAAAAGCAATATGAAAAATAAGAAAACAAATGTCTGCCTGTACCAAAAACAACCAAGTCTATATAAGAAAAATTTAAATAAATAAAACATACCTTCTAAAAGGTTATCATATTTTTCCTCTGCTTCATTCAGTAGTTTGCGTATGCTCTCTACCTCTTGCTGCTGGTTAAAAACTAACGTTGATTTTTCTTCTTGTGTTAGTTCCAGTTCTTGTTTCAGTTTTGTGACCTTTTCTTGATATTCATTTTTAATTCTCTCAATCTTATTTTCCATGTCTGTCATAGACAAGGTGTGTGTTGAGCTTTGAGGATCTTCAGCAGGATTTGGTATAATAGTGTTAGTGGGTGTAGAGTTTGGTGTGTCTGAAGAAGCCAATGCTTCTGTAAGAGTAGATTGTTGAAGATAAAATTCCGATACTTCCTGTGAGGAGTGAGGATCACTATCAGAATCATCAACATGCCTAGACATAAATGGTGATTCTAAAGGCTTCTGGATGGATTTATGCATAGAGAAATGATGACTATTCACACTTGGTGGGTTATCAATTTTATCTTCAGAATGGGAAACATATTTGGCAGGTGATGTTTCTTGAGATAAGTTTTTCTCTGGTTCAATCGGTTCAGCAGGTGAAGCTGACTTTGATTCAGCTGATTCGGCTATTACTGCAGCCTGTCTCTTCAGTTCAATTTCCATTTGTACTCTAAACTCAGATTGCATTGTCTCCACCTCTATCTGTCTCTCATGGTCCAGCTCTTGTTTCAAAGTCTGGAAAAAAAAAATGACATATATAAAATGACACTTTTAAAGAAGAATAACTTATGAATTCATATAACATGCTGATAATAACATCTTATATCATAACAATAGCTCTACAAAAGACATTTCTAAAACATAAAATAGTACATGTCATGAATAAACGTCAGTTGCAGTAATAATTTTATAACCACTGAAACAAACAACGCCTGAAACAAAATATTAATCATTACATAAAAATATACTTTAAATTTCTGAGAAAATTACTTATCTCAAATGAATTGTAAAATTTGCACTCAAGTATAACTTTGCATATCTCTACTCTTTTCACATTAATATAGTTCACTACTAAATACATACCTCAACTATATCCTTGAGACTATGTTCATTCTCCTCAATCTGATTCTGAAGTTCAATTTCTCTTTCTTTGGCTTTCATTAGTTGTTGATCCAGTTCTTTTACTTGTTTTTTCAAACTATCCACAAGATCTTCCAATGATGCTGATGAATTGGAATTGTTATTGTTGTTGTTAATGTTGTCTGTATTACAATCAAATGAACTATTTACACAAGGAATGGAATCATCAGGGCCAAAAGCATCCCCATTCATGTTGTCGACATCAAGAATGTCTGACGAAGGTTTATCTACACCAGAATGGCACAATACATCCAGAGCGACTGAGGTATTTTCTCTGGCAGGCACAAAAAATTCATCTACACTTGAACCAGTGAAGTGTTCTCTACTAATGCCTGACTTTGAAGTCGATTCCTTTTCTAAATGGTCTTTGTACAGTTTCTCACTCTCTCTCTTTTCCTGCTCTAATTTAGTGATGATGAAGTCTTTTTCCAACACCACATCCTGAAGATGAGAACACTGAGAAAGAGCTTCCAAAGCTTGTTGCTGGAGCTCCTCCAGTTTCTGCTTCATTTCTGCAACATCCTTATCAAGTGAACATGAACGCAATTCCTCTTTCTCTAATTTTGTTATTAACAACTTCAACTGAGTATCTTTTTCAGCAAGCTCTGCTTCTAGGTACTTCAAAGGAATTGACAAATCCACTGGTGATGATCTTGTGTCTGCAGCACCCAGCTCTGCATCACCGACAGCTGTAATGGCCATGGTCTTGTGGATATACTGTTGATGTTCAGAGTTGGAAGTACAGATGCCCTCCTCATCCTTGTTAGCATCTATCAAAGCTTCACTGTCAATCCTACTTAACTTAGCATGGATAACACCTGACATTTGTTCCTCATACTTCTTTCTGATGGAGTTAATCTCTATCTCAAAGGCAGTTTCTAAGTCTTGAATTCTCTTCTCATAATGTGATTTCAGATATTCATAGTGTTGCTCAAATGTTTCTATCTGGAGATCTGACTGCTGGCTCAGAACACCTGAAAACAAAAAAAAATGTTTTTACATTTTCTGACTTTACATAATCTAATAAACAAAATTTGGTAACAAGTAAATAGTATCACCACTACAAATACTTTTATTACACAAAATGAGGTTTCAATTTCTCACTACAAATGCTTGTGAAGCAAGAAATACTTTGCAAAGAAAACATTACTTTGAACAGTCTTTAATATAAAACCAACAATACAAAGGAAAATAAAATATAAGTACATATATTTTTAATGCATTATTATTTTTATCAAAAACATATTTGTATCAGCTCACCTATAAAATGTTTACTATTAACCTTTGACTACAAAATAGGTGGCTATGAACTTATCTGGTCTTTTGTTAAGTAGGTGAATGTTGTTCAATTTTTCAAAAGGCAGGTGAATGTTCCTTATCAAGACATGAGATAATAATGATACCTGAACACTCTTTACATTGTAATTGTACTGGGTCTGTGGTCTTGACCTCACCTTCATTAAACACCCCAGAAATGTTATTCTCTAGCAGTTATATCCCACAGTGTAGGGATGAGCAGAAACATTAATCCCTGTCCATCTCCCATACTCTCACAAATGGCTCAAAAAGCCACAACCTGGAAAATGGTCTCAGCTAGCTAACTGAATAATTTGAGGGGGTGATGTTATCATGACATTATTGGGTGTGGGGTAATAGTATGACATTATTGGGTTTAAGAACTCCCAAAATAAGTGGGAGACAACAGAGGAAGGGGCACACAAAAATTGGACTCATGATGTCAAAAACTGCAAGGAGAAAACATCTAAACAATACAGAACGGACAATCAAGTGGAAGAATGAAGAAAGATAGTGAACATTACACCATGATGGCATCCTGAATGCTCCCAAAGAAGCTAAGAGATTTGAGAGACTAAAATGCTCCAATATTTTAAAGTGTAAATAAACCATATGTCACCTAGGAAAGTCAAATTACAATGTGAAGTATTATAAGAGGAACCATTTGATCAAAGAATACACACAAACTTATACATTTAAAAAAAATAAAGTTTTTTTAATGAATTATTTTTTGGGTCTATTCAAATGTTAACTCAATGTGTGAAATATTAATTATTAGTATGAAACTTGTGACTTGGACTTCCGGTGTGTGACTGTGCTGGCAACACGACACAATTTTCGATGGGAGTCAAATTTAAGTTATATGTGAATTTCATTGCCCGTAGAAAAAGAAATTCAAGCGTTCTTGTGCTATTTCAAATGGATTTTTTTTTTTATCTATTCTTATAGTTTGTACGAATAAGTAGAATTACCATACATCATTGTGCTATTACGATCACGAACGAAAATATCAAAATACCAGCTTTCACCATTGCTAAGATATCCAAACATTTCTATGCCAGCTAAACAACAAATGATAAATAGCATCTTCATACCAACTTTATGCTATGAAAGTCAAACATGGACCCTTTCTAAATCACATTTAAGAAAGATCAATACATGTGAGATGCGTTACTTGAGAAAAGTAACAAACAACACAAGAAGAGATAGAATACCAAATGAAACCATAAGAAAAATAGTAGGAACAAAACCCTGCCAAGAATATATAGAACAACAACAACTTAAATGGTTTGGCCACCTGGTCAGAATGAACCCTTACCAATCACCATCAAGGGCGTTCTTCTCGAGAATGCATGGAAAAAGACCAAGAGGAAGACCCAGAAGAAGATGGATAGATGCAGTGACAGAGACATGTAACAACAAAGGAAAATCACTAATTCAGACACTTCGAGCAGCACAAGAACGACAAATGATATAAACCACGACACCTTTTAGGTATCAGTGAAAGAGAGAAGAAGAAGAAGAAGAACTTGTGACAAAAACATATACCATGATTTTTTCATTCAAAACTTTGCAAACATCAACTCACTGTCATTAATGTGTATTTTCTCCTGCACAGTCGTGATATGTTTATCATATTGTTTCTGGAGCTCACGAATTTGCTCTTCTAGGTTAAACACCTCAGTAGACTGATTCTGTATGATTTCTGTGCGATACTTTAATAGGGATTCGTATTCTGAAAGTAGCTTGCTTCTCAAAGATGTAATCTCTTCTTGTTGACTGAGCAGTAGGTTTTGCAAATCTTCAAAAGAGAAAAAAAACTCATTAAACTATGCTTCTTTGTGAGCATTCAGTATGAATTTGTAAAGAACAATTAGCCTAACAATACCAGTTGATAAAGAGATACAGCGAAGACGATGACGCTGGATAGGACACACACTGCGGAAGCCAACTGAGAGTATTACACAACAGGCCCTTTTTTGGAATCCCCAAGGGAAAAGACAAAGAGGAAGACCAAAGAATTCTTGGAGAAAACAGATAGAAGCAGAGATGAAGATGATGGGGAAGACATGGAATGATCTTAAAAGAATGGCAAAAAACAGAACGACTTGGAAAGTGTTTGTTGAAGACCTATGCTCCACAAGGAGCTAAAAAAGGTAGAAGAAAAAGAATTAGCCTAACAATATAATTCCACTGTCTTTTAAACTCAATAGAAACTAATCTACAATTCAACCTGTCATAAATATCTAATGGCATAAACATCTAATGCTTTTTTTGCCATAAACAAAATATAACCACAATCTCCCCACATACAAATCCATTATCATGTTTGGGGGACTGGTTGGTCTCGAGACAAGATGCCAGCCTCAAGACCAACCAGTGCCCCAAACAAGACACCGGCCTCAAGACAGAGAGGTTGTGGGTTCAAATCCTGGTTAATAGGGATTTTTATTTATGATTTCTCTCTGTGGCAACCATCCCTGGTCTCAGCAGCGAGGCCCGGCTTGAAACGTCAATTACTCATAGACGGAAAATATATGAGTACCTCTGAAGATGGAGTTATCTGCCTGTGCGGAGAGGGACCCCTGTGCTCATGGCTGCCAGGGAAAATGTATTAACACACAAAATTCAGGTCCTAGTCCCTAGGGATTTCATCAGAGGTAAAAGCAGGCGAATGAAATAAGAAAATAATGTTTCAAGAACGCCATTCAATATGGGGGTCATGAAAAAACATCTTGGAGGACAAAAGTTTCACATGGTTGATGAAGTGATTCAGGCTGTAGTTCTCCAATGGTTCAGGGACCAGCCAATAAATCAATGACGACAGAGTACAAAAACTTATAGCCAGAAGGGATATTAGTGTTGCAGTGGCAGAGGATTAGGTTGAAAAATAGTACAGATAATTTCAAATTATCTCTCATAGTTGTCTAGAAATTAAATCAGTTTAAATGTTTAATGACTCTCTTCTGAGATATGAATGGTCTAATTTTGGAGCACTATCATAAACAGGGTGAAACAGTGAAAAGTACCTAACACATATATATACATATGTAAGTGTGGATGTTGAGATGAGCTGAAGTAAGCTATACAAAGCAGTTACACAGGAATTTTGTCTAATTGTATTCTTTTAGGCTGAAGTTCACAGGCTGTTGGATCTAAAGGTATTATTCTTTTTATGACAACTCACATCCTCAAATGACCCCTGTAAATTCTTGGCACAATTCTGAAAATTTAGATTTCAGATCTTATAGTATTTCCCATTTGGCCATGATTTTGCTTCCTCTGAATTTCATGTGTTTGGACTCCTGAAAGACCCCTTAAAAAGACAAAGATTTGACAGTGATGAGAAGTCAAAGAAGCTGTACACTCTCTGCTAAAATCACAACCAAAAACATTTCTGATGAAATAAAGAAGTTGGTGCAGCTGTATGAGATGTATATTGAAAAGATGTGTGAATATGTAGAAAAATGACATATCATATGTACTTCTTTCTCATTGAATTAAAAATCTCACCATATTGAACTTGCTGCCATTTTTGTAAATCTCCTCACATGTGTATATTTGTGAGTATGAAATTGATAATGTTTACATACCATGAGAAGAAATTAAAGAAGGCATTTGGTGATCATCATCATCATTAGCAGTTTCATGATCAATGGTTTTGGAATGATCAGCCCTACACTGCTCAGCACAAAATATGCTTTCAAGTTCAGTACTGATGTGCTGCAATAACAAAAACAACAAAATATAGATGAAAAACCCAATAAATGATCAATTAACTATCTTCTTACTTCTGATTTTAAAATTTTTTTTTTTTTTTTTTTTTTTTTTAAACTGTTTACCATTATAATCAATAACTTTTATTTTCCTTCGCACACAATCTCTCAGACTTTCATCTTGTGACCAATTAAGAAAATGGAAACATTTTGTTCACTAAATTAAAAAAAAAAACTACATATTTTCTGTCCTAAAATATCTAATTACAAATTATTCCTGGCACTATATTTCTGTGTCAACTCACCTGTATTAGCTGGTTATAATGTTCTGTAAGTGCTGTACTGGTGTTGATAGAGGAATCTGATATAATACACCAAAACATTAGATGTGTTGATATAATGGAATAAATAGCATCAACAAATAAAAATATAACAATAATAAGAAATAAATGTTCTTTTAGGTCAAAAAAAATATTTAAAGAAGAAAAAAAAATAATTACAGCAAACAAATTTTCCTATCAAATACTACAATGGATGCCAGGTTAAGTACCCGTAGACATACCACATGTCACAGAAAGAAGAAAAAAAATCAGTGCTACTGTGTTTAATCTTGTAATTTTCAAATGTATGCCCCAATAATCTTTAATAAATTAAAAACACCTCTGATACAGTATTGCTTAACTACTCTTACTGATCCTTGCTGCTCATTTTCTTCATTTGTTCCAAATCAACAATGTTTACAATGAAAATCCATCTAATGAGCTGTCTTTAATAATAAACGGAACATCTTCTTCTTTGCCATTCCATAACCATAGGGATTATTGGGGGAGCCACCACTAATAGAATTTGTAATCTCCTCTATTTCTCTTTATCTTCAGTTATTGTTTTGGACTCAAATTATTGATTATAGACTTGCAGGATGATCTTTGCCAGGCCAGCTGATCAAGATACACGACCAAACCATTCATTTTGTGCTTCGTCACAATAATCAGAAGGTGATCATGTACTCTGCTAGTTGCAACTTTTTGCAAAGTTTTTCATTTATAATACAAACTAAGTAAGAGATGCCCAAGATCTTAGGAAAACACTTCATCTCCATAGCTTGAATTACAAAACAATATCAATATTACAATTTTTTATTTTATTTTACTTTTACTATCTTTGTTATTCATTATATGCTTTGAATGACATATTGTAAAACTACAATGTTGTGATTGGAGTTGGATTATGAAAGAAAGGATTTCAAGTAAAGCCAAATGTTAGGGATCTTAGTTTTATAAAACTTGTTTTCCACAATCTACTTCAACATTTCATATCACATAATTAAATTAACATGTTCTCAAGGATTAGATCAATAACATATTACAATTAACATCTTTTAACTTATCTTTTTTATCTATCTATCTATTGACCTTTCGAGCCGTAACCGGCCCATAGGGCGTAGACCAAGATACACCTTCTCCTATATGAATTTTTGTTCTAGCAGTTTTCTTTTAAAGATATTTTATCAAATCTCGCCATCTGTCTCTGTTCTGTGCAAGCAGTTCTATCTCATTGAGGGAGCCGATTCCTGCTGCTCTTGCCTCTCTCATCAATGTTCTTCTCAGTGTCTCCCTGGGTCTTCCTCTTTTTCTTTTACCTGTTGTTTCCCATATGAGGGCTTGCTTTGCTATTCGATTATTATCTCTTCTCATCACATGTCCAACGTATGACCATCGTCTTTTCTTTATTACTGAAGATATTAGTGGTTGATTGGCGATTTCTCTAATTTCCTCGTTTGTTTTTTTATACTGACATTTAAATTACATTTCAGTTCCTCACAAATTGCTTGAATGGTTAAGAAAAAAGTGATAAAATTCTTTTAAAATGTATAATTTTATATAATACATTTTTTGTGTACCATCAATGTTTATCAATCATTAATCATTACGCAAACACTACCCATTAGACAGACAATAAATTTTTACCAATGATGCTGTTTCTTGCAGTTAGTTTGTTAATGTCCTCTTTGTGTTGTTTATTCAATGCATCCATTCTCTGGTCATACCTCAGTTTCAAATCAGACATTTCAAGCTTCAACTTGCTGATGTATATTTGTTCCATGGAGAGTTTAAGAGCTGTCAACTCTAAAGATGATTCATGCTGAAAAGACAAAATAAATTGCCATCACAAGCTATTTTCAAAAGTCTTATACAAAAACATCTTGTTTAACTCTTTCCATATGGAACGTTTTCCATATGGAACGTTTTCCATATGGAACGTTTTCCATATGAAACTCTTTCCGTATGGAAGCTTTTCATCAATGCAGCGGAAGAGATTTCAGAGACAAAATTTTTCATGGTTTCATGAATCAATCTACATATTTATATTTGTCTAGCATATAACATATTATATATAAATCTTTGGATAATTGAACAAGGTATTAGATTTCACCAATACCAAAATTATACAAGATATGTAAAAAGAAATTGGTTTGATGATGGTTCACACTAATCAAATTGAGAGTGACGCACTGTGCTGCGAAACATACGCGGCCAAAGTCGGCATGGTGCACAGTGAGCAAACATACGGAAATAGTTAAATAATAATTAGACAGTCCTTTGACAAAAATCTGTATTAACCCTAGGTTGCGATACTTTACGATAACTTGACACAGGCTGATATATTCTTTGAAACAACTAACAGAAAAAGCAATCATATACAATCAAGGCCCATACATAACATTCATAGACCAAGAGAAAGGTTTGATCATGTACAAAGAAAACAACTGTGGGACATACAACTTAAGGTGT
This sequence comes from Megaustenia siamemsis, assembly GCA_032433765.1. Classification (NCBI taxonomy): domain Eukaryota; kingdom Metazoa; phylum Mollusca; class Gastropoda; order Stylommatophora; family Ariophantidae; genus Megaustenia; species Megaustenia siamemsis. The sequence goes on along the minus strand of JAVIAB010000092.1, from coordinate 120,580,974 downwards.
TAGCCAACATTTGTGGACATATTAACTGGTGCAGAAACCTATACGACAAGAGCACCAGCAAAGTAAGAACTGCAGTGGACTAAACAGACCCCTTCAAAATCAAAATGGGAGTAAAACAAGGATGTGTACAATCTCCCTTGCTTTTCATCACATTCATGGAGTACATCTGCAAATTTGGCAAATCCATCCAAAAGAGGCGAAATCAACAAGCTCCTTTCGCAGATGACGAAGCACTAACACACATGAACATAGAACACATTCAAGAATATCTAGACAGTCTTAAAAGAGTCGGGAAACAACATAATATAAAAGTCAACATAAACAAGAAAGAAATAATGACAATATCAAAAGAAACACAAGACACCAACATAAGATGGCAATATCCTAAAATAAGTGAAGGAATTCAAATACTTAGGCAGCACCCTCACATATAACAACACACAAGCAACAGAAATAAACTCAAAATGTAACAAAGTTTGTCAAGTTATCGGGCAGATCACTCACTACTACTGTCAAACAAAGAAGTAACAATAGAAGCAAAGTGAGCCGTTTATAAGACTATCTTTACCCCAATGTTGTGCTACCAGTGCCTGACACGGACCTTAGACTCAAGCACTATTAGAAAAATAACCACCACAGAAATGAAGTGTGTCAAACATATGACAGGCAACAGCATGAGAGATAAGATCAGAAACGAAAAGTTATGTAAAATACTAGGATTTAAACCAGGTATTGAATACATAAAGCAACAACAGATCAAATGGTTCAGGCATGTGATAATACATAAAGAACTAAATCTGACACAAGTCACCAACAAACGATACTAGAACACCAGACCAAAATGCCAACCAAGAAAAAGGTGAATAAACGAATACTAGAAACACTCTGAGATATAACAGCAAAAAGACCAATATAAGAGCAAAAAAACCACAAACTGTATCTCCCCTTGACGCCGAAAGGTAAATGAGAAAGAAAAGAAATAAGAAAGAAAGAAAGATTATAATATCGTAGTAAGAATTACTCCAACAAAACACAAATTTGTCCAAATTTGATATTTTGCCATGTTAAAATATTCCCCTCTTTCCTTTGTGTACCTTCCTAATTACCACTTCAGGTGATCCCTAAGAGTTTGATTTGTTTCCATTATCATTGAATCCCTGTAGGTTGTTAAGTCCTAAGAGTTCCCTGTATCTGTCCTAGTGTAAACTCACAGCTGTTTGTCAATAAGTTCAAAGAAAACACTAGTTTTAAAGCTCCAAAATAACAATTAAAAATTTGATTGGAAAAAGCTATACAAATAATAAAAAAAAGGGAAAAGCTGCAGGAGATGATAACATACAGATAGAGATGATAAAGGCACTAAAAGATTTTAGCATTGAAGTTATCACAGACATGTACAGCAACATATACCACACAGGATACATACCAAAAACTAAAAACAAACCTTCATTCTATCTATCTATCTATTGACCTTTCGAGCCGTAACTGGCCCATAGGGCGTAGACCAAGATACAC